>CM048746.1:600913720-601278720 GCA_026315105.1 Locusta migratoria | reverse complement strand
TTCCCCCTCTAATTTGTTTAAATAAAGATAAACTTGAAAAAGGTCGAGGCGACCAGTGAAGAAATCAATCTATTAAAAAAAAAAAAAAAAAAGGTCAGTGGTTCGGAACCTGCCACTACCAAAAAGTTTTTACTCCTTTTTTCCTAAAAGGCTTACTTGTTGGGTGCATAGATATGTCATAATGATATCACTGTAACTTTTTATTATTTACATTATATTGTTGTCTGAAATATTTGCAAAAATTTATAATACTACAAATCTAAGGTAGGCGGTAAAACACGTCAGTGAGAACATAGGGTACAGTCTAAAAATGTACCGAACAACGCGCCTCGACTGGAGCAGCGCTGCAAAGAGATCGGGTCTGAATTCCCGAGCACAGAGTTAAGCGTCTCGCCGCTGCAAGCAGCGCTTCTTGCCACTCCACTAGGTGTTATCCCATTGGACTGCTTATATTATTACAAGCAGCGCAGCTTGACTCGCCATTTGAATTTTGACTCGCCGCTCCAGTACGCTTTCACCCTTAGGCAACAATGCATTTGGATGGGAGACGAAGTATTGCTGGCGCATTATCCTATTGTACGGCAGCCAGTGATAAACTACAAAGGTATGGGAGGGGAGGGCAGCCCGGCTGTGGCACTTTGGAGATGTAATGCTGGCCGATGAAATCGATTACTACCCCAAAAATCATAGAAAATGAGGGAAGATAAAGGTGTTATCTCTAGAATCTAAAGGCCCCTACATACGCTCCGATTTATCGTCCGAACCACCAACTGACCAACGAAGCAACCAAATTAGTAGCAACCTAAACACGTGCCGACCACTGCATACAGCAATTGCCGCGCCTACATGCTCTGGTGTCTGCTTGTCGAAATGTTTTTGTTCTGGCGTGTTCGCTCTTCAGAAAGCAGACGATCGCAGGCAGGATGTTGGTCGGGCAGCGCTACACACGCACAATTTGTTGGGTGGAGTGGTGATTTTTTTTTCTTTTTTGGTGGGCGTGGGGGAGGGGGGCCGGCCGTCGGACTGGCAGACTCAAAAACTAGGTCAGAAAGCACCTCCACTAATCCATCGGATCGTCGATAAATTAGTACCGACAAATCGGAACGTGTGTAGGGGCCTCAATCCGACTCGTGATAGTGCAGGCAGAAAGGAAAATGATGCCGTTCCAGTCGCCACCTTACCGTCGTAAACGCCTCTGGCGTTGATTCAGTACTAAACCCAGTAATGGTTGTTTTGTAGACGATCCTGTCTGCTGCAAACGTGTTGAATCATACGCTTGGACTCTGCTTGTTGAACAAGTGAACGATTTTGTAGCGACTTGGCTCGTCTTAAGGCAGATCGATTTGCCAGTGCCATGCGCATAATATGTCTGCATGGAAGTGTGGAACGCAACGAGACAGACAAGCCAGGGCGCATAAGCCAGGCGACGTCCTGAGAGTATTGCTGAGGCAGCGCGATCGCCGGCTGACTGGCTAGCCGCTACGGAGTAAAAATGTGGGTTTTGCACCAGGCTTCTGTGAAGGGCCCCGTCTCTCTCTTTGGCCACGCTAAAACAGCAGGGAATACACTATGTGATCAAAAGTACCCGAAGAAATACTTGTTTTGTATTAGGTGCATTGTGCTGCTCCCTACTGCCAAATAATCCATACCATCCACCTCAGTAGCCACTATGCAAGCCCCTCCTTAGTTAGTACTTATTTTTTTGATGTGATAATTTTCCTTCTGTTCAACATGGGAAAATCCTTTTACTGATATTTTAAAAATGGTACATCGCTTCTGTTGTAAGCAGCACCGCAATAATTAACATTTTTTATTATTTTTATGGCCAAACTTTAAATGAAAAGTATGGTCAAATATTTTAAAATCGTGCGCAGTGGAAAACTTTCTTATTGCAGTACAGCGTTATCTATGAATAAAACCAGAGGGTAGGGATATGCTTTTTCTCGTGCCCATAATTCATCCACATCTCTTTCTGTTTGACGTTAACTATCAAAATGTGAACTGGTTTCCTGTTAATTAATACAAATTTCATCAATATTATGTTTATTCTTTAAAAACTTAACTCATTACACACAATTAATTTAACCATATGACGTGCTATTCAACTAACAAAATTTTCGGCTCTCCTAATAGGGCCGTGAATGACAGGAGCGGCTGTTAATTACTGTTCAATTCTCATTCATCACACACTGCTTTCAGTTATACTTCTATTGTCTTGATATGTTCTACCCATGAGACTAAGCAAATTACTAACATTGTGCCTGTTCGCAAAGGTGCCCCTCATACTTTCACAAGTAAAGATTATCTGGGGGCGCTCTAATTGTTTTATAATTTTCAAAATGACAAGCCAGTTTATAACATATATGTGACCAGATGATGGTGACACAGTGCACCGAAACCGGTCGTCATTTAATAAATTGTTAGTGTGCGACCTTGGCTTGTCATTTTGAAAACTACTTTCACAACTACACACATAATTAGTAGGTGAAGCATTAAAAAATCATTTACCAAAACTAATCTAATAGTATAAATTCTCGTGAGGGTTTTACATACCCTGCCATAATTCCAGCATAATGCAATGATACACACACAAAATTAAAATAAAAGCAATTAGTAACACAATTTGCACTGCTTCACGATGATGCAATGCTGCCTTGTTTTCATAGTAATAACTAGCTGTAATCACGGCGTTGCCCGAGTATTTTTTTATTCTACACTCTCGTAGTCCACCTCCCCTTCCCTCCTCTCTTTGAATCTATCTCTTTCTTTCCCTTCTCTGCTTACTTCCACCTTTCCTTCACTAGGCAAAGTTTTTTGCAAGGTACCCTCTGTCATGTAGGCCCTACCATGTAGTCATTTATGTACCGAGTGACCTTCCTCTTTGTTTAAAGTTCGCGTGTGCAAAAATTGATCAAGATCGGAGAAAAACTATGCAATTTGTCAAAGTCCGTAAGATAAGTATCCTCCACCATGCACCAAACGAAAGTTTATACAAACAGTGACATTCCTCTTGTTTTTAAGGTCAAGTATGCAGAATTTCATCAATATCGGTTGTTCTGAGGTTGCAAGGTACTCTCCCCCATGCACCGTATGACCTTGTTTCGAAGGTCAAGCGTGCAAAATTTTGTCAAGATCGGAATGAAATTGTAGATTTCGTCAGTCTGTTGGAAAAGTATCATACACTATGTACCTTAATTCCGTCATATCGCAAAATACTTTCTTTGCTGACGTCACCTACGTCCCGGGTAATTTTCAGCTTCATCGATGAAGTAGTTATCGAAATTTCGTGTTTGGACAGTGAGTGAGTGAGCTTTCGCTTATATATAAATATATAAAATGTTCAAATGTTTGTTAAGCTTAAGGGAGTTATGTGCGAGGTCATCAGTCCCTAAACTTACAAACTACTATGAACTACCTTATACTAAAGACGACACAAACATTATTTACCAGATTCGTTGAGTGAAATATTAGGAAACTGCCTGCGAAATACGTTGTAAATGGAATTGGTAGTAAAGACGTAGTGAATTACGTAAAGAAAAAGACGTAGTAAATCATGCTTATTACGCCAATTGTCATGCATTTCATTGTCTCTGACGTCATAGCACATGAACTGTATGCCGTAATACGATATTATTTCGAAGGTACATCCAGTGGTGTAAATGTAAAATGTCGGCGAATAGCGTTAGTAGGAAAGACGTAATAAATCAAAACGTCATGCGTGATGAAGCGGAATTGTTTATGCCTCCATATCTCATGAACTGTGTGTCGTACTATGATAAAATGTCGGACGTAGGTTCAGTGGTATGTGTGTATACTGTCTGTAACATTTCTCGCGAATACTCGTACAATTATTAGTGTATGAGTAATAAATTGTAACTCATGCCAAATGCCGTAATTTAACAGCATGAACGCCGAAGTAGTAGTCAGCGACAAAAGTTTTTCCTTTGATCATTTTGCTGAGGTTGTCCAGCGAGGAAAATTTTACTAGACGTTTGAAATTATGTTTAAAGTTTGTAGCAAGTCGCTTAAGTGCTCTCCTCAAATAGTAGTCTGATACAGTCACATTAACACGTGCCGCAAGACGGAGAAGTTTTCATTGTTTATGACGTCATTTCTCCTGATCAGCCATAACACGAAATCCTTTCTTAGCTGTCGTCTTCTACCTATAACGTACATTTCTGACAAATTTGAGATTCATAGGTGAAGTAGCTTTCGAGATTTCGTGTTTAGTAAGTGAGTCAGTAAGTCGCTTTTATGTAGATAGAGATTACGCGGAATCTTTACACTATCTGTTTAATCCTGCTTGTTGCCAAACACGCGTTGCCTAAGTCACCCAACTACATTAAATACATTAAAATCCCACATTTTCGTTATATTTGCTACAAAATATCTTATAAGCATACACTGAATCTTTGTTACTGACACTGCATATCATGCCGGCTTACTTTGGCGTGAAATCTTAAAGAGTCCCTAACAGTCAATAAAACGACATTCAAATTGCAATAAAATTCCTTACGACTTTCGTCACATAAATTTGAAAAGCAAGCTTAAGCTATTTCTAAATCTACTTTGTTCACAGATAGCAGCTCCAACTTACATACCGACCACTTAGCGCCGACCGTTATACTAATCTCTAACACAAAGAAAGTCGCCGAAATATTTACAAAATTTAATTAATAAAAATTCAAGCAAAGTTTACAGGCATTTTCCCTCTAACTGAGGCTATAATTTCAAGTGAAAGCTAAATTAACCAACTTTTACGAACTAAATAACGTTGCATGAGATAGTATAACTGCACGACATTAATTTCAGTCTTTCAGCCCTAATTAATAAAAAAATTAAAATCGTCTCACTGCAAAGCATTTCCGTATCAGTGACGATTTAACTACAAATTCGCGGCCCGATAAAAGGAAATTCATAAAATTTTGCTGCAGCCGCCTGTTACCAACGTGAAAACAGACGTCGAGGCAACCGCTCTGGTTCGGTACTGGCGGCCAAGGGCGGAAATTCGCAACCATTTCCCAGCTCAGGCAAAGGCTCCCCTTTGGTTGACTGTACGATCCCGCAAATTATCGATATCTGCCACTTTATATTTCAAACATACTCTCACTCATTCCATATCTGCCACGAAAGGAAGATGATGAAAAGGAAGTGTGAATCCATTGCCCAGAAAAATAGTTCCTCAATTACCTTTTAGTGTATCATGCTGTTTGACAACATTCCGTGTCATTAATCAAATGGGATGTATTTTCATACCCGTTTCAACTAGACTACGTGAAAGAGCAGATCTCACGTAACTCACGGACTTGGAACGTGGTCGGGTGATTGAGTGTCAGAAATCTGTACGCGAGGCTTCCGCACTCTTAAATATCCCTAGGTCCACTATTTCTGATATGAAGAGATACGTATTGCACGGTACACAATGTGGCGAACCGATGTTAGGGTTTGCCAGCTTGTTTAACGCCGACAGTAAAATCCGGAAGCGCTGGTGTTACGATGAAGCACCAGTTCATAATGCATGGCCTGTGGCGGAGTGGTTACACAACAATAACATACGTGTAATGGTGTGACCTGCACGGAGACCTGACTTGAATCCTATAGAACACCTCTGGGATGCCCAGGCGTATCAAGTCTGCTATTACGACCACAGTTAGTTGTTCTGGGTACTGATTTCTCAGGATCTATGCACCCAAATTTTGTGAAAATATAATCACATGTCAGTTCTAGTATAATATATTTGTCCAATGAATACCCGTTTATCATCTGCGTTTCTTCTTGGTGTAGCAATTTTAATAGCCAGTAGTGTATTTGTCCAATGTTACTGTTCAATGCATCACTTCGTTCCACCTCTCTCTGCAGTAACATTAACTTGTACCGTATGCCCGAAAGAACAGTGGAAAGTAGGAGGCGATGTACTGGTGGAAGTAAAGCTCTGAGGGCGGATCGTGAAGCGTGCCGGGATAGCTCAATCGGTCGAGCGCTTGCCCACTAAAGGCAATAGTCCTTGGTTCGACTTCCTGTCCCGGCACACAGTTTCAGTGAGCCAGGACATTTTGTATCAGCGCACACTTTGCTGCAGAGTGAACATATCATTCTAGAGTATTATATTAATTACCCGATATCGCGACATGGTGCAGTTCTTTAACACATATATGGAAAAGTCATTAGACGAGAATGGAGCCCCATGAACGGTAGGGGCACTACTTCAATAGCATAAGGGAGGCGGGTTTCAGGTAGCCAAATGGTTACAGTGACAGAAGTGCCCAAAGCATGAATTCCAGCCAGCACAAATTTTCACTACTCAGCGTTGAATACCCCAGTCTCCAATACACCACATCACCTACCTCCCTTCCCTCCCCCCATTTGAGGTATTCAAATCTGTGATTTCTTTCGGAAATGTCCGAAACAAGAGATATCGCGCCAACATATAGATTTGCAATGTAAGTAGCCAGCACAGTGGTGCTTTACTAAAACGGCTATGAAAATGCGGTAAGTGACCACTTGAGGATTCCCCTGTTTCAAGACATTACCTTCGCTTCTGTACTTGAAATCTGCTGTAAATTCAGAAATTTGCTATTTCTTTCTGGGTGTGTATGCGAAATTTCAAAATAGTGCTTAAAATGGTTTGGTACAACTATTCATTATCCACAGATCCAAGGAAATTTACTACATTAGCTGCCGGTGAGTATTCCCTTAGATTCACGAAGAAAGTACGAAAAATGCCGGACCAGTATTTAAACAAGTGTCTCCTGACTACGAGCCGTTGCACTGTCCACTACGCCATCCTAACACAGTGGTCACCACACATTCATTGACTCCATAGAAGGCCTCCCGTCAAAAGCAAAATTTTAACCCCCCCCCTTCCCCCCCCCCCCCACGCACACAAACCCAGTCAATAAATGCCCTTGCTGATTTCACTCATTACACGCAGATCCCCATAGAGCATCCGCAATGAACGATCACTTGTTGTCACTGCCTCAAATTGAATGTCGCACCTCCTAACGCCTACAAAAAAACAAGAAATTTTAGTTTATCAATGAAACATTTGTCCGAAGATCCCCAACATGCACATAGTTCCAGAAATTTGGCCAGTATTTGACAGTAGTATCATTCTTTTTGCAGACTTAGGTTACGATTAGTCGATGCCTGATTATTTTTGTCAGAGGAAGCGCTCTCGGTAGTTCACTTTTATTACTGGTGATTATACTAAGAAGAATTCTAGTGTACAGAAGAATGAAATTGCTCAAGTAGGTAGTGGATTGAGTAACATTGCAGGAATAGAGAGCTTTTTCAGCCATGTTACTATTACTCACAGGACATTTAATACTGGTGAAGTTTATAATAAAGATATTGTTAAATCTTATTATTGTTGTGATTTTATTGTTGGGGTGTAAGGTAGCTGAAGATGAAGATGAGTTGGGTTAAAGGTGCTGCTGTTTGTCAAAATATTAAATTTAATGGAGATTGTGCACTGTATTATCACAAATAAAATGTGACATTGGATAAAAAAGCTAAACATTTATCCTTCCAAAAGCAGAGAAGCGATTGTTACTGGTTTTGTAGCTCTCAAGGACACTCTGGGATGCTCTGTGTGTGACGTATCTCTTTAGAATGTTCGTGGCACTGTTGTTTAAATGATATCGTTGGTGGAATGTGTTATCTCTTTGGAGTAAGATCTGTGGAAAATAACATTGTTGCCAATATGGCGTACCAGGTTAGTTTAGGGCTACGGTCCTTGTATCAAGCTTCCTAAGTATCGTATTATTGATTTGTTGCTCTTCTTTCCGGGATGAGATGTAATTTATGGTTGATTCGGATAATTTGTTGATTGCGAAAGCACAGTAACTCGAAATGAGATAACTGCCACTAACAATAAGTAAAATGGACAGGGGCACCTCATGTCACTCGCGTCTGATGAGAGGCGTTCTTGGATTGTTCGTGTAGGTGTCGTGGCCACTGTGTCTTGATAGCGTAGTCGATACCGCAACTGGATAGTAACCAAGATATTTTGGTTTAAATCCCGGAGCACAACCAATTTTCAGCTTTCCCCACTACTTAGATTCGCCAGCATGTTGAAGCTAATGTAAACTGTTCTCTGTATCTATTCGTAAAGTCTACAGGATCAAAAATGGCGGTTGTTACGTATAATGAGCTGATGAAATTTTCGCAGCTTCGGTGATTATACGTGGTAATCTCCTTTCGTTCACCCTCTGTTGCACGTCCCCTCTGACGTCTGCGACGAGAAATAACGGCCGAGTCTTCAGCCATTAACAAAAGCCTTTTGCACGCGAACCTCATCCTCTTAGTGGCGGTAAGCCTTCTAACTGTCACGGCTTATGCTCCGACTCCCCCTCTTTTCCAGACTGTTAATATTTCAAAATTACCGATACTGAAGGCAAAATTCGTATCAGACTTGAAAGGATACAACCAAAAATTAACGACCTAAGATATATTTTAATCGAGGAGAGTTTTTCTCTCTCTGAACCTTAAGCTACCGTCCCTTGTTTCTGTCTGACGAGAGAAAGAACAATGTTCCGATTCATCTATGTTCGGCCTATGATTAGTACAGACGTATCTACAGCAGGCTTCTATTGTTCAAAAAATGTTCAAATGTTTGTTAAGCTTATGGGTCTTAACTACGGGTTCATCAGTTCCTAAACTTACAAACTACTTATGAACTACTTACGAACTAGGACGGCACAAATATCCATGCCCGAGGGGGGATTCGAACCCCCGACCGTAGTGGCCGTGCTGACCATGACTGGAGCGCCTCAGTCACCTCGGCCACCGCGCCCGGCTATTGTCTATTGTTTCATTTATCCAGCATGTAAGTAAAGTGCTTTTGTTAGTTAAATACACCATCAAATAATTAAAAATTTAATATAACGGGTTTTTATTTATCATTCCGGTAATGAATCTGGCCTAAATAATTTTTCCCCTTGAAGTTGTGTTGTGGGTTTGAACGCCATTACGGCAGACAAGATATCGTGCAGTGATTGTTATAAGTTTTACCATTTTTCACT
This sequence comes from Locusta migratoria, assembly GCA_026315105.1. Lineage (NCBI taxonomy): Eukaryota > Metazoa > Arthropoda > Insecta > Orthoptera > Acrididae > Locusta > Locusta migratoria. The sequence goes on along the minus strand of CM048746.1, from coordinate 601,269,697 downwards.
CCTTAACAGTCCCCATAATAATTAAACGGGTTTTTAGAGCATGCAGTCGCGTTTCCTTTTTAACTGTTAAATTTCGAGGTCCGATATTGTACCGCGTAATATTTTTTTCCCCTAACTCCGTTTGGATACTGAAATAAAATTTAACTCACGGTCCGCTGCACGAACAAATTACGTAACAAGTCCAACCCCACATCACGACGGTGTCATACCTTTATAAATATCAATTGTTATATTGCAGAAAACCATGCCAAATGTTCCAGAAGGTAGGCCCCGTCTCTTTTTATAATGCAACTGCCACCAACATCTACTCTTTAATCGTCAAAGATATTTAAAAATAAAATTAATTCCCCTGTTTATTTATGAATCATAATCTCTGCAGTCAGTATTTACGTAATTTTTGGCTAATTTAATCCCATTTATATCTTGCAAACTATTTACGAAATATGATTAAATACTAAAAGTTAAACTTGCCTCTACAACCTCAACCCACAAGGCAGTTAACATTATAGACTATATTCAGAAACGCGGTTTATTATCAGGAAAATTTCCGACACCAGAGAATATGTGTCGTATATTAATAAATGCGAAAAACGAGCTGTGTTTCACCAACCATGTCACTGCTGGGGCGAAATTAATTATGAAAAATTGCGAGCTATCGTTTTCAAACAATCCGTTTCTATATCTTGAGCCGTTCAAGATTGTTTGGGTTGTTTCGTTGGGATAGGGAGACTAAACTGCTAACGTTATCAGGCTCCCAGTGGGGAGGGGAAGAAGGTGAGGGGGGGGGGGGGAAGCAAATGCAGTTCGGGAAGTAAAGAAGGAAGTAAGACTGCATTAGCTCGGGGCCCCTTGCGCGCTACGCACGTACTCACGAAAGAACCGTGAGAAATATAATTATGACCGCTTGATTCTCGATACGTTTCGACGGAATTGTATTACTCGCGTGTCAGATTCAACAGATATACGTCAAGAATGTAGAGAGATACTACTCTTAATTTTTAAAAATATTTCCCTATATTAAAATGGGAAATTCTTCACGGATAAATTGTTCAAATGTTTATTATGGGACTTAACTACGGGGTCATCAGTCCCTAAACTTACAAACTACTTACAAACTAGCTAATACTAAGGACGCCACAAATATCCATGCCCGAGGGGGGATTCGAACCACCGACCGGAGTGGCAGTGCAGACCGTGACTGGAGCGCCTCAGTGCCCTCGGCTACCGCGGCCGGCTCTTCACGGTTAAATGACGCTCAGTGTGTAAGAATCTTTTCAGCTTCTTAGACAAGTGTGCACATTCGATCAGAGATGCTGTGTTTTTGGCCACGGTATTTAATTGCGCCGAGCTGTAGCAATGGAGGCAGTTAAGTGATAGGAACTGACCAATTAAGATAGCCATCAAACAGCGACAACACGCATAGCAGAGACTAAAGCACACTGAAGAGATGTATTATTGTTTAACATAAAGTATCCAAATCAGGTGGGGAACTAAGAAAGGAACAGAATAGTTTTTTTTTTTTTTTCAATCATCTTTAGATAATATGGATACTTTAAGACGATGGTGATGAAGCTAACATTTAGCTCTTACTGTTAGTGATGGCGCATACTTTTGTTCAAATGTACGTAAACCTGTGGCACAAAACCACTGTGGTCACAGGGCCCTAGCCGTATTGAGTGGTCACCTCTTTCTCTCCGGCTGTCCATTTATTTTCAGCATCGGGTCAAATGAATACGAATAATCATTGAGTGTAGCTATCAGTCGAATAGGTTCTGAAAAAGTAGGGTAATAGTGCATCTAACTATTTATGAAATGACCCTATATTTATTCTGAACAGCGCAACGGATAACGACTTTGAACTTGAACCTAGTCAACTGTTAGTCAGTTTGTTAATAACTGCTTCTAAACTACATAATTCATATTTTACTCTCATTTGGCTGGAAAAGATTATCTTCTGGATCACTATTTAGTACATATGGAAGGGATGGCTGGGTTGTTTAGTTTATGAATATAATTCTACATTTATTCTACTTCTAGTGAAAAATTTAACCTCTCAGAATTAACATGAACTGACAACATTTTTTATATTACAAGTCATCTATTTGGGCTTCTAAATCCGTGGCTTAATTTCCTTAGTCTTGCTGTTGAACAAAATTGGGGGCAGGGTGCAAAAAGGAACGCTTACCGTATACGCATATCTCGACTCATCCTTGTTATCCCGCTGCATCTACTTTCACATGCATATAGCTTAAGGAATTGTTACGAGAATTGGCTGAGAGCTGTAGTTTCTTTGAAAAGACGCGTAAACTTGATAAAAATTCTCCGGATTAATGAAGCAAGCAAGCAGATGAAACCGCTGAACTCTCAAGAACGAACTTGAAATGAGTGTTAAAGGCCTCAACATATCACTGTACTTAAAAAAAATACCAAAAGTACATTCAAATAGGTAACACTTTTAGCTTACAACACACGGTAAAGATCACTAAAGTTGTTACTGAAGTTCAAGAATTATTGGAACAAACTTTATTCCATTACCACGTGGAGCCTGGATCAGCACCGACATTTCTAACGAAGACAAGTCCATCATTTGCAAAGAATCAATAATCAAAATCATCGTTTTTAGATAAGTTCACACTTTTACTGTTCCTGACGTGAAATCCCCATGAAATAGTTAAGTTTATTAAATATTCCATCATTTTAATGAATTGGTAGCAACTGTCACCGAACACAATGACCACAACATAAATCCACTAAGTTTTATCCAAACCTTGCAATTTCTACTGAATAAACTCAGCCAAGATGTTATATAACTTTTCCCCACTAATTTCACACTAAACATTTCCATCTAGTGGCAAAGACCAAAAGCGCACTTCGTCTCATGGCTGATTCCAAGACGTTCCCCACATTACTCGTTATAAAATCACTAATATCTACCCGGAATTCGTCACAATCGGCTAATAAATCATTCTCTGTGTCAAGCATTCAAAGTAAATGCAAACTTAATACAAATTTCGGACACGTTTCAACTTTTCCCTCGGAGCTACTGATACTTACATTCTGTTCTGTCAGCATTCCGAACGCTTCTGCCTTAACACGGCCATTTCCATTCAACCGACTTTTCTCTTCAACTTGCCTGGTAGCCACGTTCTCATTGGCTGCCGCCAACTCGAGCCACTTAACCAACCTGTGCACCTGCTTGCGACTGCCTGCTATCGACTTACAACTCCCAGATTCAAAGTAACTTCTCTGCAAACCTTTCCGCGAAGCATGCACCAACTATTGCTGAGTAGACGATGCTAACGCTCTCATGCCACAACGAATCACGCGTCATGCACACACACAATGGCAGCGGAATACGTTCTGTGGATCCTGGTTCCGTGTTTCCTTGTTATTTCACAGACAACCTACTACAAGCATTCCTGTTTTCACCCGCATGGCGTAATGAACTTGACAAATAAATAAATGACCTGCCTACGTTTGATCATTAATGGATATTGTGGAACGAATCGATTGTCAAAACCATGAAAGATTAAAAACAGTACCGTTTCATTATAAGCTACTTATTTTAACTTAAAACTATCCAAAGGACAACACACCCATGCCTGATGGAGGACTCGAAAGTCCGGCGAAAGTCACTCCAGCAGTCCCTGCTATGGCGCCTCAAACCGCATGAACATTCCCCTCAGACAGTCTTGTTCTACAATCACATGAGAGATTTGTAACTCTACGAGTATATTTCACTGCGTAGTTGATTAAAAAGTCAAAGATTGTAATAGTGATTTAATTTTCCTCTCACTTTTGAATATATTGATAAATACTGTTCTAAGTAACTTTCCTCAGTTAGTTCAGAAATGGCAACGTGAATTGTTGCCAACAAGTTACTAGTGTTATGTCTCGGGATTCAACGGGATCAGGAGGTGGACCATGTCTAGAATGGATGTGGACATATGTTTCCAACTAACAGAATTGATTAGTTCACATATAAATTATTTACAACTTGAAATGAATACTTTACTTTGCTGTCCTTGTGGCGGTAGAAAACTAAATGTATCAGTAAGACTCCTGGCAATAGTATATTGGTCTGGCTGATGCTAAAGGTAGACTGCTGGCTCTCTACATCTACGTCTACATCAACATAGATACTCTGCAAATCACATTAAAGTGCCTGGCAGAGAGATCATTAACCACTTTCAGAACACTACTCCAATAGCGTCCGGGCAAAAAAAAAAAAAAAAAAAAAAAAAGTTCCGCCTTCGATCTGATTTCTCTAATTTTACTGTGACGGTCATGTCTCTCTACGTAGCTGGGTGCTAGCAAAATATTTTCACATTCAGAAGTAAAAGTTGGTGATTGAAATTTCGCTAATAGAACTTGCCGCAACGAATAACGTCGTTCTTTTAATACCTCAAATCAGCAACATTTCCGTGACGCACTCTCCCCTGTAACGTGATAAAACAAAACGAGCTGCCCTTCTCTGAACCTTCTCAATGTCTTCCGTCAGTCCCACCTGGTGAGGGTCCCACACTGGGCAACAGTACTCCAGGAGAGGACACACAAGTGTGATGTACGCTGTTTCTTTGGTGGAGCTGGTGTATCTTCGAAGCGTTCTGTCAATGAAACTTAACCTTTGGTTCGCCTTCCCCACAATAATTTCTGTGTGTTCTCTCCAGTCTAAGTTATTCGTAATTGTAACTCCTAGGTATTTGGTAGAATATAAGACGTTAAGATTTGACTGATTTATCGCGTTATTGAGGTTCAGGGGATTTCATTTAGTGGTCATGTGTATTACAACACACTTTTCTTTATTTAGTGTTAATTTCCAATTTTCGCACCACGTACAATTTTTTTCTAAAACGCATTGCAATTGTATTTCATCCACTGCTGACTTCACTAACCGATAAATGATAGCATCATCCGCGAACAGTGTAAGGGAGCTATTCAGATTGTCTCCTAAATCGTTTATAAATACAAGGAAGAGTAGCGATCCTATAACGCATCCCTGGAAAAAGCCAGATATCACTTCTGTTTTACTCGATGTCTTACTGTTAATTACTACGAACTGTGTCCTTTCTGATAGGAAATCGCAAATCCCATCGCACAATTGGGGAGATATTCCATAAGCACGGAATTTCATTAGAAGCTCCTTGTGAGGTACTGTATCAAAAGCCTTCTCGAAATCCAGAAATATGGAATCGATTTGAGATCCATTGGCGGTGGCACATGGGAATAAAGGGCAGTGTTTCGCAAGAGCGATTCTTTCTGAATCCGTGTTGATTATTGGTTGATAGGTCGTTCTCTTCGAGGTAGTTCATAATGTTCGAACGAAGCATCCGTTCCAAAAACTTACAGCAAATCGACGTCAACGAGATGGGCCTGTAATTATTGGGATCACTCCTATTGTCCTTCTTGAATATTTTTGTGACCTGGGCAACTTTCCAGTATTTGGGTACGGATCATTCGCTGAGTGATCGGTTGTACATAATAGCTTTTCCATCAGCATACTTTGATAGGAATCTAGTTGGTATACAATCTGGCCCGGAGGATTTGTTTTCGTTTAGTGACTTGTTCTACTATTCCAGGAACATGAGCTTCTAAATTTCACATGCTCACAGCTGTTCTTGGTACGAATTTCGGAAAGTTGTGTTTAGCAATTCTGCTTTAGCAATACTGTCAGCCGCAGTATTACCATTGCCGTCGCGTAGTGAAGGTATTTTTTGTGTTTTGCCGCTAGTGTTCTTCACATATCAGCAGAATGTAATTGAATTTTCTGCAAGATTACAAGACAGGATTTCGTTGTGGAAACTCGCATTGAAGTCCGCGCTAGATTGCGAATTTCTATAAAAGACTGCCAGTCTTGGGGATTCTGTGTCTCTTTAAATTTTGCATGCGTTTTTCTTTCCTTCAGCAACGGTGATCTGAACTGTTTTGTGTACCACGGGGGGTCAGCCCCTCTTTTATTAATTTATTTGGAATAAATCTCTCGATTATTTCTGATATTATGTCTTTGAAAGTAAGCCACAACTGTCCTCCTTCATTCTTAAGACATTGGAAAAGCTGCATCTTGGAGCTTAAGTAGGGCTCCTCTACATTCAAACGAACATGCATATCGGCCAGGTAAATCATGTGAGACAGCTCTCCACTAACTCGTTGGGAAGGTGGAGAAAGCACTACACTTTGAGGAAATAGCCCTCTGTATCTTCCTGGACATCGAGGTGGCTTTTAGCAACACAACCTTCGATTTCATGGTTAGGGCAGCAGAGGTGCATGGCCTAGGGACCAATATATGTAGGTGGACTAGGGCGATGCTCAATGGAAGAAAGGTAGAGGCTACCATGATGAATGAAAAAATAGTAATCTCAACACCACTAGGGGTTTCCCGCAAGGAGAAGTTCTTTCCCCCTTATTGTGGAATCTAGTGGTGAATGATCTAATTTGGAGAATTAAACTCTAGGCAGTATTTTTGCCAAGGATACGCAGATGATCTTTCATAGTAATACTTGGCAAATTTGCTGACACAGTCAAGAATATGGCACAAGGTGCGTTGGCCATTGTGCAAGACTGGTGCAGAAAACAGGATCTCTGGGTTCGTCCTAAGAAGACTGTTGTTGTACCATTCACAAAGAAGCATATACAAAATTCAAGTTGGAATCTAAAGTTTTTCAATGAAGCGCTACCTGTGAAGGGGACAGTGAAATATCTAGGGGTTACCTTAGATGAGAAACTGACATGTACCCTTCACATTAGGAATATTTGGTCCAAGGCAAAAGGTACTGCGGTAAGTACCAGGAGAGCTTGTGGCAAAAATTGGGGCCTGAGCCCCAAGGGTATGCACTGGATATACATTACGGTGATTAGACCCAGGATCACCTATGGGACTGTCGTGTGGTGAAAGAAAATAGAACAGCAGGTTGCTGCTAAGTAGCTTTGTAAGATGCAGAGATTAGCCTGCTTAGCCATAACAGGTGGAATTAGCAGCACACTAACTGCTGGGATGGAAACCAAGTTGGATATGCACCCATTACACCTTCTGTCAAGATGGAGGCAGCGACTGGTGCATACAGACTCAAAACTGGCAAAAACTGGAACTCTTTGGGATATCCAGAATCACACACTAAAATAGTGAGTGAGATAAATATAGGAAAGGTTGGGGAAATGCCAGTCGACTATATTTTAACCCCATACTGTTTCAACAAGCCTTTAAATATAACAATTGGAAGTAGGGGGCAGTGGGAGAAAATAGTTCCACACCGTACGGGGGATATTGTCTGGTTCACTGACGGGTCAAAATCAGACCAAGGCGTTGGGGCCGGGGTATACAGGGTACAGCCAAGAATGGAGGGCGTCATCTGTCTAGGGAAACTGGCCGCAGTATTCCAGGCCGAAATCACTGCCATCAGGGTGTGTGTGGAGGAGAAATAACGTAGATCGTAGCATCTATACCTATTCAGACAGCCAGGGAGCCCTGAGATCACTGGCAGGTCCTGCAACAAGGTCTAAAATTGTTGCAGAATGTCACAGGGTTCTGGCGGAGCTAGGGGAAAGCAATAGAGAATACCTATTGTGAGTCCCTGGCCACTCGGGGATCAGTGGCAACGAACATGCAGACAGATTAGCCAGGATTGGGGCAGAGACAACATTTATTGGAGCGGAACCTGTCCTGACAATCACCAAGGCAATGATCAAATTGGAGCTACGTAACTGGCTCAGAAGACTTCACGTAGAATATTGGACCAAAGTCCATCAACAAAAACATGGCAAGGCAATGATGCCAAAGCTATGTTTTAAAAGAAGCTCTGCAATACTGGGCCTAAACAGGAGAGAGATTAGACTCATGGTTGGATTGCTGACAGGCCATGGAAATTTCAAAAAAATACCTACATACAATGGGAATGACAGAAGAGGACCCTAAATGTAGGATTTGTGATGACGGTGATGAAACTGCCACATCTAATCTTCGAATGCATTGCATTGGAGAGTAAAAGGCATAGAGCATTTTGGACAACCAGACCCGAAGAAATTGTGTCTAATAAAGAACTGGAAAAGAGACTCCTTGCACTCTTCAAGGGCATTGGATGGCTTTACTAGATATAAAGGGAGCGATACCGCACTGTAAACTTCGTTTCGGTGCGGGCAGTGGCGGGTTGGACCAAGACGGTTTTGGCTTCCCTGACAAAATCAATCAATCAAATTAAGCCACTACTGATCTGCACTCGCATTTTTAATTTTAAAAGACTGGAGACTATCACTCAGGAAAGCGAGAAGCGATTTTTTATCTGTTGTTTTGAATAGATAATTTTTCGTTTATTTTTTGTGTATTTGAGAATTTCGACAGCCTCTTAGATGGAATTCGTCTATTGAACTCCTGGAACGAACAGTCGTTTTACTGTGGTGCGCCAGCCTATGTAGGCGACCCATCTTTTTCCTATAGGCTGACGCGCGTAGCAAGCCCCCGGCGGCCGAAGTACTATAGAGCGACTTATCGCTCGTCTTATACTGGCGTGGCGTTTTGGTGGACCACGGCGTTGTGGCGAATAGCAACATCACAACAACTACTGTGGAACAAAAGTCACGCACGCCTGTAGCCCGTATCCCAGCCAGGCCAAAGCATCGAAAAGATCCATCGAAAGGTTGGAAAATATCCACCGTGGTATAATAATAATGTTAGAGAGTTGCTGTGAAAGCAAAGACTGTTGCACTCTCGATTCAAAAAAGAACACGCAAAAGTTAGTAGAGATTCGTGCGTCTATAAAAGGATCGATGTGCGAAGCATACAATAATTACCACAGAAATACCTTACCAAAAGATCTTTCCTAGAATCCGAAAAAAATCTGGTCCTATGTAAAATCTGGTCCTATGTGACTTTCCAGTCACTCGTTGATCATTCCGGGGCAGCAATAAAAGAAAGCAAACGGAAAGCTGAAATTCTAAATTTAACCTTTAAGAAATCTTTCACGCATGAGGACCGCATAAATGTACCATCATTTGATCAACGTACTAATTCCGAAATGGAGGACATAATATTAGGTATTTCCGGTGTAGAGAAGCAGCTGAGAGAGCTAAATACGAAAAAGTCTGCTGGTCCAGATGAAATACCAGTTCGGTTTTACAAAGACTATTCTGGGGCGTTGGTCCCCTACTTAGCTTGCATTTATCGCGAATCTTTAATTCAGCGCAATGTTCCCAGTGATTGGAAAAAAGCACGGGTAACTCCCGTTTATAAGATTGGAAAGAGAACTGACCCACTCAATAACAGGCCAATATCGTTGACATCAGTTTCATGTAGAATTTTGGAGCATATTCTCAGTTTGAATATAGTAAATTTCCTTGAAGCGGAAAAGCTTCTTTCTATGAATCAGCACGGGTTCAGGAAACATCGTTCATGTAAAACTCAGCTCGCCCTTTTCTCACATGACGTCCTGCGAGCCATGGATGAAGGGCAACAGGCGGATTGTGTTTTTCTCGACTTCAAAAAGGCGTTCGACGCCGTGCCACACTGCAGACTGCTAACGGAGATACAAACTTATGGCATAGGTTCACAGATTTGTGGCTGGCTGGAAGACTTACTAAGTAACAGAACGCAGTACGTTGTTCTTGACGGCGAGTATCGTCAGGCGTGCCCCAGGGGAGTATGATAGGACCGCTATTATTTTCTATCTATATAAACGATCTGACGGACAGAGTAAGTTGTAATTTGCTGCTGTTTGCTGATGATGTTGTGGTGTATGGGGGATTGTCGTCTTTAACTGCCTGTAATAGCATACAGGATGACTTAGACAAAATTTCTAGTTGGTGCGAAGAAAAATGTAAGGTGATGCGCATGAGTAGGAAAAACAATCCAATAATGTTCTAATACAGCATTAGTAGTGAGCTTCTTGATGCTGTCGCGTACGTTCAAATATCTAGGCGTAACATTGAAGAGCGATATGAAATGGAACGAACATGTAAAGACAGTTGTGAGTAAGGCGGACAGCCGACTTCGGTTTATTGGGAGAATTTTGGGAAGATGTACTTCATTGTAAAGGAGACCGCGTATAAAACGCTTGTACGACCACGTCTTTAGTATTGCTCAAGTTTTTGGGACACGCAGCAGATCAGTTTAAAGGAAGACATAGAAGCAGTTCAGAGGCGAGCAGCTCGGTTTGTTACTAGCAGGTACGTCCAGTGCGCGAGTGTCACGGAAATGCTTCGGCAACTCAATTGGGGATCGCTGGAGGAAAGACGACGTTCTTTTCGTGAATTTCTGATGAGGAAATTTAGAGGGCCTGAATTTGAAGCTGAGTGTAGTACGATCTTTCTGCCGCCTATTACATTTCGCGTAGTGACCACAAAGACAAGATAGGAGAAATGAGGGCTCGTACGGAGACGTATAGGCATTCTTTTGTTCCTCGTTGTATTTGGGAGTGGACTAGGAAAGGAAATGCCTAGTAGTGGTACAGTGTACCCTCCGCCACGCACCTTACGTTGAATTGCGGAGTATGGATGTAGATGTAGATGTAGAGTGATAGCCGCAGTAGTTAATTCCCATAGATTTACGAACAAACATGATTTGTGATTTCTTGTAATTAAACACACATTGTTTGCTTGTTACTGCACACATACAGAGTTGAAATTTTTTGTCATTGAATGAGCAGAAGATGATATGGGAGTTTATTGGAGATACTGTCTGCAGAGATATTTTACCACTTTAACAAAGTAACTGGTTTAGTGGACCCGAAGTAGACACTGAAGACACACGCATTGGTTAAGTAAATATCCAGTGAAATCTTCAGGAAAAAAAGTTGTATCCCACTTTACTGGCAATAGTATTACATCTAACTGGGAAACAATGTATTAGAGACAATCTATGAGCATTATACAATGCACATGCATAACATACTAATATAAAAAAATTATGGATTGATAATGACAAGTCAATTGCGGAAATTTAGATCTGCAAAACAAAGCAGTTTCTTACAAATAACGACTGACTGCTGCAAAACAACCATTTGAAAAGTATTAAATGTTTTCAGGAGACAGAAAGAATAGCTACATGCAATGTGTGCAGCCACGTAATCTGAGAAGTGTGCTACAAGCTTGTGACTAATGGACAAGAGAACACATAGGTAGGTAACTGCAGTGGACAAAACAATTAGAGGACGAGGTGAGATATCTAGGTTCTGAACTACTGTATTGGAACTGAGGCGCTCCAGTCACCGTCTGCACGGCCACTACGGTCGGGGGTTCGAATCCCCCTCGGGCATGGATATTTGTGCCGTCCTTAGTGTTAGCTAGTTCATAAGTAGTTTGTAAGTTTATGGACTGATGACCCCGTAGTTAAGTCCCATAAGCTATATAAACATTTGATTTTTTGTGTTTAATCTACCAGACGAATCACACAAGCAGTGGGGTTTAGATGTTGTAGTCAGCAGTTAGTGTAATGCAACAACAATGTGAACCTGAGGCATGGAGAGGTATAGTAAGGTTGGAAGCGGGACCGACACAAGTAGATGTTACTGGAGTGTCCCAAAGTGGAAATTCCAGGACCTGGACGCCATTTCAGATCACAGGAACTTCAAACTTCAAGAGTGGAATAAATACTTAGCGTATATTAATCAAGGTGGAGTAATGAGACTTAAAGTATGTATGTGGATGTAGAAATGCACTGCTCGGTTGATGCCGTCAGAGGATCAGGCATGGCCAAACACCGCCTCGCGGGCGCGGGCACCCTTGACGTGACCTCGCCGCCGCCCGCGGCCGGCCTTTGCCGCGCCCCTGCCCCGCATACTGTGCGCAGCGGCGTGTGGGGCACTAGCGACACACGGTCGGCTGGGACCGTGAACTACAGTGTTCTCCGCCAGGGGGGTGAAACTCATATAGGGATTTCCGGTAACACGACGTTGGTTCGCTGCCACGCCACATAGAGCGCTGAGATCGTTGCGATTTTTCATCTCGCTTTCCTATTGGATGGATGCCGGAAGCGGTGGCCGAGGGGACTGAGACGCTCCAGTCACGATCTGCACGGCCACCACGGTCGGGGGTTCGAATCCCCCCTCGGGTATGGATATTTGTGCCGTCCTTAGTATAACGTAGTTGATAAGTAGTTTGTAAGTTTAGGGACTGATGACCACGTAGTTAAGTCCTATAAGCTTAACAACAATTTCCTATTGGATGATTTACGCTTTACAGTCCTCCATATTTGTTTTGATTCGTAGGTGGTGTTGTGTGCTGAGGTTCTATAGCAACGTCTTCCTAATTGCAATCTTCTGTGTGCGTTTTGTGAGTCTCATAAGTTTCATTTATTTGAACTGTACAGAAGTTCCATTTCATATGACTGAAGATGCATAAATCGTAATCATCAGAAATAAAAAGAACTTGGTTTTTGTAGACGTTAAGGTAGGCCTACATTCTTGTTTGCAGGACAGTGTATATGGCTGTAAAATTATTTATTTGTACAACCTACTGTTCCTCCTTTGGTCACATGAGTGGATATAATTGTGCCTTAGCGTATGTGAATACTGAAAAATCATTTACATAGATGCATGCAATATCAGATAGTTTTTAGTCTGACATGCGCAAAATCACATTTATTTCCATGTGATAACGCCACATGGTGAAAACCGCAATACCGAGTTTTAGAAACAAACAATTTACGGTCAATTATCACATCATTTACAAAGTTTGGCCGACTGTAAACAACAGCCACGAGCAATTAATGTTAGTTTTTGATTTAAATTACTCGTATATATTACGTTTCTAGGTCTCAAAAACCTTTCTATGAGGTCCACCCTCAAAGAATAAATGAAAAATATTGTCATCTAACACCGAGATAACTTTTTCTCATTCGTGTATTTAGAAGTAAACATATGGATTTTCGCGCCAAATTTTTCGGATTGAAAGTTCACTGCCAGGCCGCTAGTAGTGCTGCTGTCGTTCTGTGTTTCCGTGTGATAACGTGGCCTTTGCACTTCTGTTATTTTTGGTGTTCTGTGTTCTCCGCCGCGGGAGCGGGCGCGCCAGACGGTCGGAAATGTTGGCCATAACTTCGTTCGAGAGGCGCTGCTGACGGTCTGGAACGGTTTGACGCGTTCGAGTGGTACTTTTGACTCCTTTTGACGATATCTGACTGACCAATCACGTGTTCGAGTGGCGGAGCTGATAGTTTGCGACCGTTTGTTTAAGTGAGCGGATTTTCGTCAAACTGTTTTCTGACTGACTCCAAAGTGTTTAAAAGCCTCCTCCAAAAGACAAGCCCGCATATTTACGAAGAGGTTTGTGTTCCAAGTGTTCGATTTTCTCTTGATTGAGGCTGAGCTTTGTATATTAGACAGGCATTCTTTCAACTTATGTGGCCTTCTAATACAGTACGTTTTGTGTCCCAGCCTCGACGCCGCTTTTGTGTCCCGTTTCCGTCGTAGGTGTCGGTGGCCGAGTAGAAAGACCGACACAGAAATAAAGGATGCACGCTTGTGCAGGTACGGAAGTGAGCAGCCAGTGGGACAGCAGAAACTAGAATCACGAGAGTAAATTAGAACGAGATATATATTGCACAGAATGTATACAATACTTAACTTTTACATAGATCAGTACTGCAGAATGCTGATACATAGTTGAGCTAGGACCTGCCTAGTGCCTGTCCGATAGCCAAGTCTTCACTGGTGCCTATCTGATTCCGAAGTGCTAACTGGTTCCTATCTCAGTCCCAAGTGAACGATGTCGTTCACTGGTGGCCACGAGCGGAGTTGTCTCAGAGGGCGCTCGTGGCTGACGTCGTAACAACGCCGCGCCGTGCGTGCATGACGGCGCGCGACGAAAGTAGGTGGTGCGCACTTTGTACTTGTGCGACACCAAGAGTACGTCCCCTTTTTATTACACCCATACATACTACAAATGACAAGTGTGGAAATTTTCATAACTTACGAATTTAAAGATGGATGCGTATGTTTTTACTTTTTGGATTGTGATATATTCGCCTGAAAATGAAGTCAAAATAGTCCTACTGAGATTTTCTGTGCCATCTGTAAATGAAGTGATTGACACATAAGAATAATATAGTTCACAACAGGCATTAGCAGTGGTAGATTTTTATAACCAACATCTAGCTTTATATTTGCCACTATATCGTCTCACAATTAGTGTTCCGTGTTTCAAATGTTTCTAATTCAAATGTTTGTAAAGTCTATGGGACTTAACTACGGGGTCATCAGTCCCTAAACTTACAAACTACTTATGAACTACTTACGAACTACGACGGCACAAATATCCATGCCCGAGGGGGGATTCGAACCCCCGACCGTAGTGGCCGTGCAGACCTTGACTGGAGCGCCTTAGTCTCCTCGGCCACCGCGGCCGGCGTTCCGTGTTTCTCCTTGTGGTTATATATTATAGAAATCTATTAGTGCCAATGTGGGCGTTTCTACACTAAATGTGTAACTTCTGGGAAAATGATGTACGATGATAATTCTTGCACAACACCTGCAAATTTTTGTATGTTAATTTGTATGTTTCATTTTTTAAATTTTATTGTAACTCATAATAATGGGACAAAATGCATACGAAGTTGTATGTTACCAAATATTCCTTTCACACACAACTATCCTAATTTACCTCATTTTTTATGATGTTTTGTCAGGTTAAATTGGCTACATTATTTATAAATGTGGGGACATGTTTACGTATATTTTGCGTTTTGTCGAAGTTTATGATCATAATGTATTCCACAATGTATTTCTAATGGCGGAATTCACACTGTCCGTCGTCGGTCCGTCACCTCACGTCAACGTGAGCTTTCTCAAGAAGAATGTTTTGGTGGAACGGCCGTCTGGTGACATCGCGACTCGCAAGTTAACCTAGTTTCGTCACGCGATTTTCATTTTATACTCGACAGATACACGGTTTGCAGGCAAATGTGTCTTGTTAATCTTTATTATTATACTTTGGTTTAACGGTAAATTGCATGTGTTTCATGACGACTTAAATAGTTTTCTCAATTGAAAAATACATAACATATCGCGTCATAACCTCACTTTCAACATCGGTAGAGAGCAAAGATGCCAACTACCGCTATGGGTGGCCAAACTTCGAAACAGGTGAAACAAGCGTTTGAGTAGGCTTCGGAGTTGGAAAATGTCAAAAAGCGCGCATGTGCAATGGAGGCCTTCCAAATCGTCAGTAACTCTCAGGAACTATCAGCGTTTGGGCCACTCGAACGAACCTCATGTCTGGTCTCCAGCGATGAATGCAGAATCCATTTGCAAGAAAGAGATGTTAGGTTGCGTGTACAATGTATACTTAGCGATCGTGGCTTTGTCATCCAACACAATTGGCCACCCGGAGACCAAAATAAGGTCTAGGGTGCGATACGTTTCAGCTCTAATTTACCGCGTTCTTCGTGGAGTGAATGCTGACCAGCGTTTGGTAGGGCTGAATGTTGTAATACCCGTACGTTTGTCATGATAGGTCGCAGTCGAACTCCTGCGAAATCATTTCTGGCCGCCCAGCCGTATTAGGACAAGGATTGTTATGGAGTATCGCAAAACTTGCAGTAAACATTCCATCTTCCAAACGTAGGCAGCCACGACTGTTGTCACTATCAATAAAATTCTTCCAGGTATGAGACCGCGTCGTCATTTTATATACTCTACCGACGTTTCGGCCGCTGTTGCAAACGGCCTTCATCAGGGTCTGTGTCAGAGGCAGACCCTGATTTTTGTGTCCCAGCCTCGTCGCCGCTTTTGTGTCTCGTTCCGTTGTAGGTGTCGGTGGCCGAGTGGAATGAGACCGACACAGAAATAAAGATAGCACGCTGGTGCAGGTACGGAGGGGAGCAGCCAGAACTAGAAACACTAGAGTAAATTAGAATGAGATATATATTGCACATAATTTATACAATACCTAACTTTTACATAGTACTGCAGAATGTTGATACATAGTTGAGCTAGAGTCCTGCCTAGTGCCTAACTGATAGCCAAGTCTTCACTGGTGCCTATCTGATTACGAAGGTCCTAACTGGTTGCTATCTCAGTCCCAAGTGAACGATGTCTTTCCGTGGTGGCCATGAGCGGTGTTGCAGCAGAGGGCGCTCGTGGCTGTCGTCGTAAGAACGCCGCGCCGTGCGTGCATGGCGGCGCGCGGCGAAAGTAGGTGGCGCGCACTTTGGACTTGTGCGACACCACACCCCTCCCCCCCAAACCGCCGCGCCGTCGTGGCGTAGGGCTGAGGGCCACGGCGACGGCACTCGGAGGAGGGCCTGGGCGGGGGCGTTACTGGTGGGACGGGCGTCGTAGCAGAGGCTGGGATCGAGACCCCATCCGCGCCCCGGCATCCGCCTTGCGATCCCCCAGAAAACCCGCTAAAACGAGGGGAAGGGCCCACGCTTCCGCCCAGATTGAGCAGGTCATCTTCTTCTGAGGTGCGTGGCCCAAGCTGGGGGGGAGGGAGGGCGCACGGTCCCGGATTCCCTCTCGGTGACGCTGTCATCTGCGGCGGCGACGGAGGCGGAGGGGCCGACTGCGTAGGAGGCGCGTCGACATCCATCGGGAGCTCGTAGCCCGGGGAAGCTGGGCCCGGCGGCGAGCGATGTGGCTGTGCTCCCTGGCTGTGAACTGGGTCTGGAATCAAGAAACCCGAGACAGGATCGCGCGGCCTGTGCAGGCGCAATTGGTTTGCGTGGCGCCGCACCTCCGACCCTGCGGAAGAACGTACAACATACGTATTTTGGCCGAGCACGCGCTGAATGATGCCTGGCAACCATGACTTCTTGTTGGCAGCAAACACCCTGTACAGCACCGGCGTAGAAACCTGAAAACGCATAGCGCCATACGAACCGACTCGGTGCGTGGGAGACTGCAGCAGGTGAAGGAGAGTGCGGTGACGGCGGCCGTGTAGCAGCTCGGCAGGAGACGGGCCGTCACGTGGCATGCACCGATACGTAGACAGGAAAATTTGAAGAGCTTGCTGCCTGGAGTGCTGACCTTTCATCTTCTCCATGTGAGACTTGAATGTTCGAATGAAACGTTCCGCTTCACCATTGGACTGAGGGTGAAAAGGTGCGGTGGTTATATGCTGAATGCCATTCACCCGACAAAACTGTTGAAATTCCGCACTAACAAACTGAGGTCCATTGTCGCTGACAATAGTTTCAGGCAAGCCTTCGATGCAAAACACTGATGTTAAGACACGGATTGTACTAGATGCTGTCGTTGAGTTCATGGCAATTACAATAGGAAACTTGCTGAAAGCGTCTACAACAATTAACCATCGCGTATTCCCGAAAGGTCCGGCAAAGTCAATGTGTAATCGTTGCCATGGTCTCTTGGCGCGAGGCCAGTCTGAGAACCGCTGTGGAGGAGCCGCCTGATGCTCCGCACAAACTGTACACTGTGATGTCATGCTCTCTATTTGAGCGTCCATACCAATCCAGGTAAAATGACGTCTGGCCAGTTCCTTTGTCCTAACAATGCCCCAATATCCTTGATGCAGGAGGCGTAACACTTCTCGTTGCAGGGAACGAGGAACAATCACTCTTGCTTGGTCGTTGTCGCTATGCAACAACAGTACACCCTGACTTAAAGATAATGCATGACGTTGTGCATAATAACGTCGAACCAGAAGCTGATCAATGTCTTTGGCTCTGGCAGGCCACCCTGAGCGAACAAAACGTGCTACCACACTTAGGTCTGCATCCGCAGCTGTTTCCTGTGCAACCCGACGAGAGTTCAAAGGAAAGTCTGCGACAGCGGAAGCATCTCTGGAGTCTATCTGACAACATGCCATTTCTGAAGAATCAAATGATACATCCTGGCCAACCGGAAGTCGGGAAAGTGTGCCCGCGTTGGCATGTTTATTGGTAGGTCGGTACAAAATCTCATACTGATAATTAGAAAATATTAAGGACCACCTCTGAAGCTTTTGTGCCGTACGTGGCAGAATTGGCTTTGTGGGTGAGAACAACGACGTGAGAGGCTTGTGGTCTGTCAAAAAATTGAATTTTCTGCCATAGAGATAATGATGAAACTTTGTGACGCCGTAAATTTTTGCTAAGGCCTCCTTTTCTATATGACTGTAATTCTGTTGCGTCGGCGTCAGTAGCTTGAATGCAAAGGCAATAGAACGATCGTGACATCCAATACGATGTGACAAAACTGCACCCCACCGTACGACGAGGCATCAACTGCTAGCACTACAGGCTTCTTTGGGTCAAAGGGAATCAAACATGCATCACTGAGTAGTGCAGACTTTAATTTGTCAAAGGCAACCTGGCAATCTTTAGACCATACAAAAGGAACATTCTTCCTACGTAAGTGATGCAGTGGAGCTGCAATCTGAGAGGCATTGGGAATAAATCTGAAAAAATAGTTAAGCTTTCCCATTACTGCTTGCAATTCATGCACATTCTTAGGAGGAGGCAAGTCTTTGATTGCTCGAAGATGTGACTGTATGGGATGAATTCCTTGGGCATTAATAACATGGCCTAGGTACTCTATTTCAGTTTGAAAAAATGATCACTTTGCTTTATTGCAACGTAGACCTGCTGCAGTCAAAACTTTGAAAAGGCACTCCAGGTTTGCTAAATGTTCTTCAACTGTACGTCCGGATACCACAATATCATCTAAATAGTTCGAACAACACGGTACAGAAACTGTCAGCTGTTCCAAAAAACGCTGAAAAATAGCGGGGGCGGAAGAACTGCCAAAGGGTAGGCGTTGAAATTGAAAAAGGCCCATGTGAGTATTAATGACGAAAAACTTTTTTGACTCGTCATCAAGTGGAATCTGTAAGTATGCCTCTGCTAAATCAATCTTGGAAAAGAATCGAGACTGTCCGAATTCCTCTATCAGTTCCTCAGATCTGGGCAGGGGATAAGTGTCTACAATTGTTTGACTGTTCACTGTTGATTTGAAGTCCGCACAGAGACGAAGTTTTCCTGACGGCTTGGGTATAATTACTATAGGCGAGGCCCACTGACTGGCAGAAACAGGAGAAATCACCCCACTATCTTGCCATCGTTTAAGTTTGTCTGCAACTTTATCACGAATTGCGATAGGCACTGGACGAGCTTTACGAAATTTTGGAACTGCAGATTCTTTCAAAGTTACATGTGCCACGAAGTCTTTAGCACAACCTAGTTCCGGCGAAAACAAGTCACTATTTTTCACACAATGCATTTATTTTGTCCTGAGGCACTACTGACGAAATTTGAAGCACATCTCTTTGAATTGATAAACCAAACAAGTCAAAAGCATCTAGTCCAAAAATGTTCTGTGTCGATTTGGCCTGAAGAACTACAAAAGCAACTGTTTTTGTTACACGTTGAAAAGAGGCGGGCAGGCTACACGTTCCTAGCACGGGAATATTTTGACCTGTATAAGCTGTTAACACTTGCTGTGACGGCGACAATTTTGGCGAACCCAGAAGTTCATAAGTATCTTTATTTATTAATGTGACAGCGGAACCAGTATCAAGCTGAAACTGCACCGTCTTATTTTCTATGAAGGGAGTCACAAACAGTTTTTGCTTGCGGCGCTCGACAGGTGCGCGAACGTGGGCAACGTCTGCTACGGTTTGTTTACTGCGCTTGCGCGGGCCGCGTAGTGAAGTAAGCGGTGCAGACTCGGCACGCAGCGGATTAACAACACTGTCACTAGATGGCACTACCGCCGGATCGGCGTTCGCGCAAGCATGCGAAGCTACTCCAGATTTACTAACTACTGCACTACATTTTTGAGTAGCTACTTGATGTCTACTGTCACTAGCTACACAGTACTGGGCACTATTACAAGGAGCAGTTGCAGAAGGCCCTAGTTTCACTACAGGAATGCACTGTTCATAGTCATTTTGCTTGTGCCGAACCCTTTTCTGATGCACTGTTTTACGCGCTCGTCGGCGCTTGCTACATGGTGCACTATATAGTTTTGCCATAGGCACAGAACTACTTTCTTGCAATTGAGATCCTAGGAAAGCACTGTTCAATTCCACAGCCCGTATAACATTTACAGAATGAACTGTTCTCGCACTCTGCGAAGCACTGTTTCTAACGGTATCGTTCTTTGAGTTTTTAATTTGCATACACACAGACTGTACATGTCCTGATTTGCCACATTGATAACAGGTTGCGTTGCGACTAGGGCAATGAGCACGCTTGTGGTGAGACACACACTGGGGGCAAGATTTACGTACATTTTTCTGAAATGAGCGTTGGCGCCCGTTATTCAAGTCACTGTTTCTAATACGACGGGGCGACCTTTGTGTCGCACTTTTACACTGGCTACTGTTCACTGTCTGTTCAGCACGGCCTGTACTATTGTAAGAATCACTAGTGCTACACTGAGAACTAAGGCTAGGAAAGCGTCCGTTACGGCACACTGAACTTACACTGTGGCTTTGCATTTCTACATCTGCTAAGTCAAAAGTATCATGCGCATCTATAAGCTGCAGTACACTGTCTAATGAGGGGTCTGACTGTTTTAGAATTGCTGCCCTAATTCTGGGGTCCTGAATGTTCTGCGTAATCGCATCCCTCAACATCACGTCACTATACGAAAGTCCACAAGAGCAAGTAAATTTACATTTGCGGGTTAAGCCCTTCAATTCCGTAATCCACTCTTGGTGTGACTGCTGTGGTAATTTTTTAAGTCTGAAGAATCGGTACCGTGCCGCAGCTACGAGAACTTTTCTCTCATAATGAGCATTTAGTGCATCTACTATTTGTTCAAAGTCTACATCACGAGGAGATACGTCGGGGAAAAGTTTTTTCAGTAACACGAAGGTGTTGGTGCCCACCACAGATAATAGCAGATGCTTCACTTTCTGACCTGTAATTTGATGAGCCGCGACGAGTTCTTGAAACTGTGCGAAGTAGTCGCTCCATTCTTCCTCACGTTCGTTGTACTGGCGAAACGTAGGAAGCGTTGCGGCTGCAGGTGTGGGCTGCTGAAGCGGCGGCTGTTGTTGTTGGTTAGCTGCTTGTGCTGTGAGCTGGGCCACAGCCTGCAGGAGTTGTGTTATTTGCGCCGTCTGTAACTGAATAATTTCCATTAACTTTGGGTTCGGGGTAGTGGCCATGCTGACCGATTAGGCGCCGCGCATACATGTAAATTGTAACAAAACACAAATGCAATATGAAAGAGGACGCGCTGCAACAAAAAAGTCCACAAAACACGTAACAAAATATCTTCCCCCAAAATTCTTATAATAAGGGTGGGTGGGCGGGAGCAATTTCTGTGTGCTCCGACTACTACTGCTGTCTGGCTGCTGCAAGCGGGCTGGTCCACGGATCGTCTATCACTCCTCGTCGCCACTTTTGTGTCCCAGCCTCATCGCCGCTTTTGTGTCTCGATCCGTTGTAGGTGTCGGTGGCCGAGTGGAATGAGACCGACACAGAAATAAAGATAGCACGCTGGTGCAGGTACGGAGGGGAGCAGCCAGAACTAGAAACACTAGAGTAAATTAGAACGAGATATATATTGCACAGAATGTATACAATACTTAACTTTTACATAGATCAGTACTGCAGAATGCTGATACATAGTTGAGCTACGACCTGCCTAGTGCCTGTCCGATAGCCAAGTCTTCACTGGTGCCTATCTGATTACGAAGGTCCTAACTGGTTGCTATCTCAGTCCCAAGTGAACGATGTCTTTCCGTGGTGGCCACGAGCAGGGTTGGAGCAGAGGGCGCTCGTGGCTGTCGTCGTAAGAACGCCGCGCCGTGCGTGCATGGCGGCGCGCGGCGAAAGTAGGTGGCGCGCACTTTGTACTTGTGCGACACCACACTGATGAAGGCCGTTTGCAACAGCGGCCAAAACGTCGGTAGAGTTTATAAAATGACGACGCGGTCTCACTTCCGGAAGAATTTTATTGACAGATTCCATCTTCCCTTGCGCCTCCGGGTAGCGTTTTGACAATGACGAAGAGCCGAAAACGACTGCGACACACTAGTTCCAGTCAGAAGTAGCACTCTTCTACAACACAGTAAAACAAAAGTTGATAAGACGGTATGTTCAAATGTTTGTAAAGGCTATGGGACTTACGTACGGGGTCATGTCCCTAAACTTACAAACTACTTATGAACTACTTACTAACTAGGATGGCACAAATATCCATGCCTGAGGGGGGATTCGAACCCCCGACCGTAGTGGCCGTGCAGACCGTTACTGAAGCGCCGCAGTCCCCTCGGCTACCGCGGCCGGTTAAGACGGAATGGCAAGTGTCACAATTCTCTTGTTGAGTATCTCGAAAATAAGCTCAAGCATTAAAATATGCTGTCTTAAAAGTAAAAATAATTGATGAACTTAGTTTCTCGACGGGGCTAGGATGTAGATTTAGAACTCACCATTACATTACGTAATTGATTTCAGATATCTAAGTCGTGATTCTTATTGTGACGTTCAATTTCTGGTTACGATTTTATGAACTGCGAGTCGACAACACCAGAACCTCAAATATTTTCTGTCACGTGATCAGATACGATTAAGTAATTTTTAACAGGAAGAATTTTCCTCAAAGTTATTAATGTGTCTTTACAATGAATTTCATCAGTTAAATTAAGTAATTTAAATTACAATCAAATCCACCTTCATTAAACTATTACAAAATTAAATTCTTAATAAAAAATTATTGGAACCCAACACACTCTTAATTATATACATGTGGCGTCTGTTCCGAAAGAACAGACGTCACATCTGATCCTGCAGTTGTCATTCTTAAATATCCACAGAATATATGACATCAACGGCGATTGGGCAAAGCTGAAAATGTGTACCCAGCTGGGATTCGAACCCGGCTCCCCTTCTTGCTAGGCAGTTGCGCTGACCCCTACACCACTGAGGACACAGTGATCACCGCACCTGCAAGGACTACCCATGTACGCCTCCCGTCAGATACAAATTCCCAGCTTCGCCCTGCCCATAGTACTCAAACTCGTAGTTTAACTAATTTCCGTAAGAGTAGGGTCTTCAACTTGCCTACCCCTCCCCACTAACGATAGGATCATTGCCCGTCACCATATATATACATGTGGCGTCTGTTCCGAAAGAACAGACGTCACCTCTGATCCTGCAGTTGTTATTCTTAAATAATCACAGAATACATGACATGAACTGCGATTGGGCAAAGCAGTTGGCAGTTGGCAGCTGGCGTATATATAATATGCCGGTGACGGGCAATGATCCTATCGTTAGTGGGGAGGGGTGTGCAAGTTGAAGCCCTTACTCTTACGGAAATTAGTTTCATAACTACGAGTTTGAGTACTGTGGGCAGGGCGAAGCTGGGAATTTCTATCTGACGTGAGGCGTGCTTAGGTATTCCTTGCAGGGGCGGTGATCACTGTGTCCCCAGTGGTAGCCGGGCGCCATGGCTCAGCGTGCCCGGTCAGAGGGCTGAACGCCCTCTGTAATAAAAAAAAGCTGAGCCAAGAACACAACGAACAAAACCGAACAAACATGATCAGCGTCCGCAATGAACAGAACTAATCATAGAGCAAAAAATAAATAAATAAATGGGGTGTAGGGGTCAGCGCAACTGCCTAGAAAGCAGGAGACCCGGGTTCGAATCCCGGATAGGGATTTTCAGCTTTGCCCAATCGCTGTCGATGTCATATACTCTGTGAATATACTCTTAATTATGAGCTGCACTTTGACCTGAAATAAATTTTAATAAAAAAAGAAACAAGAAACTTTTTCTCCAAAAAGATTTTCTGATAACGGAAATTATTGCGGTTTGTGTAGTGTAAATAGGGACGTTTGCTTTTGCGCACCCCGTTCATATATTTCCCCAAAGGGTGGCGTTATTGGCATTCAGCACAGCGCCCATTATGGTTGCGTGGCGTGATTTTTCGCCAGTTCTGTCGGTGCTGTTTCCCCTGCCCCGATATGCAAATGCGGACCGCATTTGGCGCGACCCGGAGCTGTTAAGAGGATTCAGTTGCCAGCGACCGATCTGCGCCAGCCGCGAGATTTACCGATCGCTTCTCACTTGGGTGGCGTTGGGCTGCCGAGTCCATAACGTGTGCAGAAATGCACATTCTGACATGTTGTTTTCAAATGTGATAGCTCCACGAAACTCCGTTTAGAGTGACGTAGCATTGGATATCAAAATTAGATAATTTTCATTTACATACACCACCTCAGAATTTGGTGCTAGTAGGAGCTTTTCGTCATGTAGGTGATATAGAAATTTCAAGACATTATTATCTGTATTATATCATTTTCGTCATTTTATCGATGCTTTGCAGAATCTTTACTTAAAATTTTCCTGTTACCCCAGAACAGAAAAACCTGGGCGTATGCTCATATTCGTCAATGAATGCTTTACTAGGAGCATCTACCATCCACCCTTCTCCAGTGAGCCTCATGCAAAGGGCCTATTCTCATGTTAAGCCTTACAGTACCTAGGTGGAAGAGGAATCACTCCGTGCCCACTTTTGTTGTAATTGAATCGATCGGTGGAGAAAGGAACTTAAGTCACTTTTTGGCGATTTTCACTTTTTTACATAAATTTAGTAAACAGACCAAGACACACCTTACTGTGATGAAAGGAACTATGTTTGGCTTCTTCCTGTGGGAATAACATGAGGTCGAGTTTATACATGCTGAGGAGAAAGGAATCAAGTCAGTGACTTAGTTCCTTTCTCCGCCGCACGTTGCGTCCCACCAGCAGATTTTACTGTCAGCGAGCTTGTACTGCACCAACTACACGCTAGATGGCGTTGGTCTGCAGAATGCAGGTGTAAAAAGCGCAACAAAATAGTAACTTGGCGCCAACTTTGTCAGGTGTCACGGTTATTGTTGAGTGTTGTAAGTGATTGAATACCATCTTTCTAAATATCAAAAGGACATGCGTGGAAGAAATCCATGCATAACCAAAATTGCGGAAAATCTAATAAATTTGATACATACCCACTGAAAGAAATTCACTATGCCGATGAAATACCTAGATGCACACTTGTACCTGAAAAATATGCACGAAATGTTCCTTAAGTAATATACATACGTAAATGTGAAATGCGACTTCCACAAGAAACATTTTCATGAAAATTACAATTTTCATTTTGGACGTCCGCAAATTAATGTATGTGTCAAATGTGAAGACCTTCAGGCTAAGTTAAAAGTCCACATATCTCTGACAGTAGTAAACGAGGTACACAACATGAGTTGGATATTCACAAGCGACGCAGCAAGTAGTTTTATAAACCCATTGCAACAACTGAGCTAGAATGTATGGGCAGGGATGACATTATTGGACTAGCTTTCGACTTTATGCAAAACTTGCCCTTGCCAAACATCCCAGTGCAAGGAACATTATATTTATTTCATAAACAGCTGTGTAGGTCACATCTATAATCTGGCAATAATTGAACTTGTTTCATTTGAAACTAGATTGAAAGGACTAGGGCCTACATGATGGGAAGAAAGTTTGAATCAAAATAAAGAAAATTGAAGATATTTTTGGAAACTGACGAAATACATTCATGGAGAACACGCTGAGATTTTTTATGGAGAGATTTTTGAAATGGCCGGTTAAATGATAACTCACTGTGATATGAAATATTCCGGTCTTTGAATTGTAGTAAATAGTTGTTTTCATGTGAATTTGAAGATAATTTATCAATAAATTTGAGTTTTAATCGAGAAATGTGCATCTTTGAATGTATTATAGTCACGAAAAATACTAATGCCTTCGTTGACTGGAGAAAGGAACTATGTTACAAATTTTAATATTTTTTCCAGAAGATATTTTTTAGAATATATATATATATATATATATATATATATATATATATATATATATATATATATATATATAATTATTTTCATTCACAGTATGTATTGTTAGAGTACAGCAAATGTCGAAAATTTCAATGTAATCCATTAAATAGTTTAACAATAAAACAGCTTTTTGTCTTTCCTGAAAAGTATAAAAAGTGACATAGTTCCTTTCTCCACCGACCGATTCAATTTAACACTAACTCGAATCATCTACAGACGAATGGAAATGCTGGTGGTGTTCGTCCTTGGGGAAGATCAGTTTCGACTTAGGAGAAATGTAGCAACTAGGGAGGCAAAACTCACTTTACGACTTATCTTAGAAGACTGGTTAAGGAAAGGGAAACCAAATTTTTTAGCATTTGTGGATTTGGAGAACGCTTTTCACATTATTGACTGGAATAATCTCTTTAAAATTCTGAAGATAGCAGGTATAGCGAGCGAAGAGTTATATTCGACCTATACAAAAACCAGACATCGGTTATTACAGTCGAAGGGCATGAAAGGGCCGCAACGATTGGGAAGGATGTAAGAATGGGTTGTAGCTATTCCTCAATGTTGAACAATCTGAACATTGAGAAAGCTGTGAAGGAATCCAAAGAGAAGTTTGGAGACTGAATTAAGGTCGAGGGGAGGGAATAAAAACCTTGCGGTGTGCAGATGACATAGTAATTCTGTCCGAGAGAGCAAAGGACCTCGAAGAGCAATTAAATGGAATGGACAATGCCTTGAAAGGATGATATAAGATGAACATTAATAAGAGTAAAACGAGGGTAATGGAATCTAATGTCAGAAAATCAGGCGATGCTGAAGGAATTAGATTGGGTAATAGACGATAAAAGTTTTGTTATTTGGGTAGCAAGATAACTTATGAAGGCCGAAGTATAGAAGATATAAAATTCAGAATGGCTATCGGAAGAAAAGCGTTTCTGGAGAAGTGAAATTTGTTGACATTCAATATTAGTTCAAATGTTAGGGAGTCCTTTCTGAAAGCATTTGACTGGAGTGTAGCATTGTATGGGAGTGAAACATGGACGATAAGGAGTTCAGACAAAAAGATGATAGAAGATTTCGAAATGTGGTGCTACAGACGAATGATGCCACTCTCATGAACCACAGACATTGCCAAGGTGTGGTGGCTTGCGTGCCTCAACTATACAGATAGGAATGCGGGTAAACTACTATGAGGAACACAGTGATCGCATTATCGTAGTCAAGATACAGGTTTATATACAAACTAGCTCTGCCGATGATGAGGATATCAAAGAAATATATGAAGAGCTAAAGAAAATTATTCAGACAATTAAGGGAGAGGCGAACTTAATTGTTATGGGAGACTGGAACTCGGTAGTAGGACAAGGAAGGGAAGGGAAGATAGAAGGTGAATATGGACTGTGCAAAATGAAAGAAAGAGAAAGACGCCTGGTAGAATTTTGCACGGAACATAATTTAGTTATAACTAATTATAATTTTATCGTCCGAACTAAATGCTTTCTCTGAAAACTATTTCGAACAGTTAGTTCATGAACCCACTAGAATAGTAAGTGGTTGCAAAAATACCCTTGATTGCCTAGCAACAAATAATCCGGAGATAGTAAAGACCATCAAAACAGATACAGGGATTAGCGCACATCGAGTTGTAGTAGCGAGACTGAATGTCGAAATTCCCAAATGCACCAAAAATGAACGAAAAATATATCTATTCAATAAAGCAGATAAAAATTCGCTTCACGCTTTCCTGAATGATAGTCTCCAGTCTTTGAAAACTAAAAATGCGAGTGTAGATCAGTTGCGGCTTACTTTCAAAGACCTATCAGTAGGAATCGAGAGATTTATACCTAATAAATTAATAAAAGAGGGGGCTGACCCCCCGTGGTGCACAAAACAGGTCAGCTCAATGTTTCAGAAACAAAGAAAAACGCATGCAAAATTTAAAAAGACACAGAATCCGCAAGACTGGCAATCTTTTACTGAAACTCGCAACCTAGCGCGGACTTCAATGCGAGAATCTTATTGTAGTTACCACGACAAAATTCTGTCTCGTAATCTTGCAGAGAATCCAAAGATATTCTGGTCATATGTGAAGTACACTAGCGGCAAAACACAAACAATACATTCACTACGCGATAGCAATGGTAATACTACCGATGACAGTACTGCTAAGGCAGAATTACTAAACACAGCTTTCCAAAATTCATTCACCAAAAAAGACGAAGTGAACACTCCAGTATTCAATCCAAGAACAGCTGCCAGCATGCGAAACTTAGAAGTAGATGTTCCTGGAGTAGTAAAACAACTTAAGTCACTAAATAAAAACAAATCTTCCGGGCCAGATTGTATACCATCTACATTCCTCTCAGAGTATGCTGATGCAATAGGTCCGTACTTAGCTATAATTTACAACCGATCACTCAGCGAAAGATCCGTACCCAAAGTCTGGAAAGTTGCCCAAGTAACTCCAATATTCAAGAAAGGCAGTAGGAGTGATTCCCAAAATTACAGGCCAATCTCATTGACGTCGATTTGCAGTAGGATTTTGGAACATATACTACCTCGAAAAGAACGACCTATTAACCAATAGTCAACACGGATTCAGAAAGTATCGCTCTTGCGAAACACAGCTTGCCCTTTATTCACATTAAGTGTTAAGTGCCATCGACAAGAGATCTCAAATCGATTCCATATTTCTGGATTTCCGGAAGGCTTTTGACACTGTACCCCAAAAGCGGCTTCTAATGAAACTGCGTGCTTATGGAATATCTCCCCAATTGTGCATTGGATTCACGATTTCCTGTCAGAAAGATCATCGAGTAAACAGAAGTATATATCTGGCGTTCACAGGGAAGCGTTATAGGTCCCCTACACTTTCTCGTGTTTATAAACAATTTGGGAAATAATCTGAATAGCTCCCTTAGACTGTTCACGCATGATGCTGTCGTTTATCGGTTAGTAAAGTCAACAGAGGATCAAAAGCAACTGAAAAGCGAGTTGGACAAAATTTCTACATGGTGCGAAAATTGGCAGTTGACACTAAATAAAGAAAAGTGTGAAGTAATACACATGACCATTAAAAGAAAACCGCTGAACTTCAATTACGCGATAAATCAGTCAAACCTTAAGGTCGTAAATTCTACCAAATACCTAGGAGTTACAATTACGAACAACTTTGACTGGAGAGAACACATAGAAAATATTGTGGGGAAGGCAAACCAAAGGTTGCGTTTCATTGGCAGAACGCTTTGAAGATGCACCAGCTCCACCATGGAGACTGCCTACATCACACTTGTACGTCCTCTCCTGGAGTACTGTTGGGAAGGGCAGCTCGTTATGTTTTATCACGTTACGGGGGGGGGGGAGCGTCACAGAAATGTTGCACGAATTGGGCTGGAAATCAATAAAAGAAAGACATTATTCATTGCGGCGTGATCTGTTTGCGAAGTTACAATCACAGACTTTTACTTCTGAATGTGAAAATATTTTGCTAGCACCCACCTACTTAGGGAGACATGACCATCCCAATAAAATGAGAGAAATAAGATCGAAAACGGAACAATTAAAGTGTTCTTTCTTCTCGCGCGCTATTAGAGAATGGAACGGTAGAGAAATTTTATGAAAGTGGACAATGAACCCTCTACCAGGCACTTAAATGTGATTTGCAGAGTATCGATGTAGATGTAGATGTAGAACACCAGAAAGATTTTATAATAGTAAGACATAGATTTCGAAACCAGGTTTAAACTGTAAGACATACCCAGGGGTAGAAATAAACTCTGACCATAACTTATTGGTGATGAATTGTAGGGTGAAACTGAAAAAAACTGCTGAAAGATAGGAAAATAAGATGATGTATAAACTGAAGAAATCTGAAATTCTTGGGAATTTCACGAGGTGCTTTAGGCAACAATTGACAGAAACGGGGGAAAATAAAACAGTAGAGGAGGAATGGGTAGCACTGAGAGATGAAATAGTGCAGGCAGCAAAGGAAAAAATAGGTAGGAAGGCGAGACCTACAAGAAATCCTTGGATATCACAGGACATACTAAATTTAAACGATGAAAGGAGATAATTTAAAAATGCAGTAAATGTAAGAGGCAGAATGGAGTACAGACGACTAAGAAATGAGATTGACAGGAAGTGCAAAGTGGCTAAGCAGGATTGGCGAGAAGGCAAATGCATGGCTGTAGAAGAATGTATAAATAGGGTAAATATAGATACTGCCTATAGGAAAATAAAAGAGATATTTGGGGATAAGAAAAACAGCTCAAACAATCTCAAGAACACAGATGGAAAACCAGTTCTCAACAAAGAAGAGAAAGCTGACAGGTGGAAAGAGTATATAGAGAAGCTCTGTGAAGGAAATGAACTTAGAGGCAATATTGTAGGAAGGGGAGAAGAAATAGATGAGGATGAAATAGGAGATGCTATACTGAGAGATAAGTTTGACAGAGCACTGAAAGACCTAAGTCGAAACAAGGGCCCTGGAGTAGATGACATTCCTTCAGAGCTACTGAAGTCTCTGGGAGAACCAGCCATGACGGAATTTTTTCAACTGGTGCGTAAGATGTATGAGACAGCAGGCGCAGACAGGTGTGAAAACTACAGAACCATCAGTTTAATAAGCCATGTTTGCGAAATATTAACACGAATTATTTACATACGGATGGAAAAGCTGGTAGAATCCGACCTTGGGAAAGATCAGTTTGGATTCAGGAGAAATGTAGGAACACGGGAGGCAATACTCACTTTACGGCTTATCCTAGATGATAGATTAAGAAAAGGCAAACCTACATATCTAGCTTTCGTAGCTTTGGAGAAGGCTTTTGACAATGTTGATTGGAATAAACTCTTTCAAGTTCTGAAGCAAGCAGGAGTAAAATATAGGGAGCGTAAGGTTATATACAACTTGTACAAAAACCAGACAGCGGTTGTCAGAGCTGAACAGCATGAAAGGGATGCAGTGGTCGGGAAGGATGTAAAACAGGGTTTTAGCCTTTCTCCAATGTTATTCAAATTGTACATTGAGCAATCTATAAAGGAAAGCAAGGAGAAATTGGAGAAGGAATTAAAGTTCAGGGTGAAGAATTAAAAACATTGCGTTTTGCCGACGACATGGTAATTCAGTCAGAGACAGCAAAGGACCTGGAAGAGAAGTTGAACGGAATAGACAGTGTGCTGAAAGGTGCATATAAGATGAACATTAACAAGAGCAGAACTAGGGTAATGGAGTGCAGTCTAAGAAAATCAGGTGATGCTGCAGGAATTAGATAAGGTCACGAAACAATAAAAGAGGTATATGAGTTTTGTTACTTGGGCAGTAAAATAACACATGATTGTCGCAGTACAGAAGATATAAAATGCAGAATGGCGTTCTTGAAAAAGAGAAATTTGTTAACATTGAATATTCATTTAAGCCTAAGGAAGTTTTTTTGAATGTATTTTTGTGAAGTGTTTTCTTGTACGGAAGGGAAACATGGACGATAAACAATGCGGCCAGGAAGAGGACAGAGTCTTTGGAAATATGGTGATACAGAAGAATGCTGAAGATTAGGTGGAACTGAACAGATTTGGGGAGAAAAGAAATTTCTGGCATGCCTTGACTAAAAGAATGGATCGATTGGTAGGACACATTCTTAGATATCAAGGAATTGTGAATTTAGCATTGGAGGGAAGCGTTTGAGGTAAAAACCAGAGAGGAAGACCAAGAGATGGGTACAGTAAGCAGATTCAGACAGATGTAGGTTGCCGTTCTTATGTGGAGTTGAAGAGGCTTGCTCAGGATAGGGTATTGTGGAGAGCTGCATCAAACCAGAATCCGGACTGAAGACTACTACAACAACAAAAGACGAATGATGAAAATTAGAGGGGTAGATCACATAACTAATCAGGAGGTGCTCAACAGAATTGCGGAGGAAAGGAGTTTGTGGCATATCCTAACAAAGAGAAGGGATAGGTTGGTGGGACACATTCTGAAACAACAAGGAATCGTCAGCTTAGCATTAGAATGAAGTGCATGGGGTAAAAATCGTAGAGACGAGACCGAGGGACGAATACAGTAATTAGATTCAAAATGATGTAGCTTTCGGTTCGTATTCTCAGATGAAGAGGCTTGCACAGGACAGGTAATAAGGAGAGCTGTATCAAACTGCGGACTGAGGACCACAACAACAACGTATTACTGATTCATACTATGAAATTCTGAGTTTTCTTTCTGTAATTTACTCTATTAGATTGTAGAAACATATATATACTTTCAGTTAAACCTAATTTGTTAAGTAGTCATGAAGTAGATGTAACTTGATAACGGATGTCTAATTCCATAAAATATAACATTTAGTCAGTGTATTGGGTCAGGACATTGAATTTCACTGTGAGAGTAGCAACAATTATTCATTTCTCTTTAGTTTTTGTTTGTTTCTTGTTCCCTCTTATCCAGTGTCACTTTGTCTAGTGTTAGATAGCACTGTGAAATTAGACATTTTAGATTAATCTTCAGATTCTGAAAATGAATGATTGTGATGAAGTGGGGAGTGAAACTGAATTCGTCTTGCGCGAGGACGAACTCTGGGCAGTTGCAGTGGTTGATGGTGATGAGGTCAGTGAGAAATATTTTGCAATCATTGGGATAGTTTTTCGTCCAAACGTCGTCCTGTCACAAGGCGAGTAATAGGAAACATAGTGAAAGAACGGGAACGCATAAAAAATAAAAGTAAAGTAGGTAGTGGAAGTTAGGGTAAGATGACGAGGAGTTTGAGGAATCAGTACTTTAATGCGATTGTCGATACAGATTAGCCATTGAAAGTCTTGCCTTGCTAGCGATTAAGACTCTGCTACAATATTTACTGAAGCAAAACGTCATCATTTAGCACCGACACGCTATTATTTATATTGGTTATAATATTTTAGTTCACCGGTCGAGCATCTGGAACGCATGTGGTAAGTTTTTCTAACCTGGCTTCAGATTTTTTGTTAACTATAAACTATGCTGTTTCTTCAATGTATATAGTTAACTCCAATGAGAATTTGTTATTCAGGTTTATATTACGAATGACCGTTTCAGGTAAGTCGAGATATTACTGGGTGGACAAGATAACGACTTTTCATACTTACCAAGTATTCGAAAGTCATTTTAATGAGCTTTTCGTACCAACTTGCAGTATTGAGAGAGTATAACAAATATAAATGACCAACAGGCAGCAATGGACAAAGGAAGAAAACAATCGATCACCATTATGCATAAAGTAGAGAATGGTGCCGTGGTTTATGCAACTACGAGGAGGATTTAAAAAAAACGTTGTCCTCATTACAAATCACAAACGGAAGTCGAAATGAAGAAAAAGAAATGTAAAAGAGAAAAGCAGAAAAAATTTATGACAAATCCGGGATCAAGGGAAGAATAAAATACAAATGTGATGAGGCACCGCTTAACTCCTCGGTATCAGTCAAATATACTGAAGACGACGGCGATCATGATTTTGTTATAGAAGAACTTTGAGAAATCCGCAGTCACTATGGTAAATTTGGAAATTTGCATGGTACTTCATGCTGCTTGTACCGAACTCACTAAGGCAGATACGAAGCACAAAGCAAATGTATACCACTTCTGTGCGTAAAATAAAATTGTTTTGAACGTGTATCGAATGGTGTTTTCCTTCGTCAAATTATCCGACGGTATTCGTCATCTTACCCGCAATTGATGGTGAGATGACGAGGTGGATATCATTTGAAAAAAGATGTCAAAGTAAATGGTACAAATGTTACATTCGGAAAACAGCAAAATCTGTATGCGTTAGGTCTAAAATAAGGGGTTAAAAAAAGTCTGAAGCTTACTATCGTTATCTTACCCTCCTATCCCCTACAATAGGTCAATCATCTGAATAGATTTTTTTATCCAGAAATTTTTAACATCATTATAAAGCATACCAATGAAGAAGCGTTGACACAGAATTTACCCAAAACAGACTTCAATTCATGTAATATAAAGGGTTATTTACTGTTATGAGTAAGCCACCTATTATAGATTGATGGTCCAACAGTGCAGGAATGTATTATACTACTACTACGAGTAGAACTAGATCCCATTAGCGAGAAGTATTTGATAAAATGAATTCCTTCTATACACTTGTAAAGTGTGAGTCATTTTAAAATATTTGTAGGAGAGGTGACCCTGGAGTCTAGGGAAGGGACCGTCAAATGAAATGTTTGGTGGGCAGTTAGTACAAGGAATTATGGACAGGAGCGGCAACTCACAACAAATTATCGGAACCATTAATTTTATGCAATTAATAAAGTTATTACTGAATTTTCAATAAATTGTTTGGCACTGAAAATCAACCTGGTATCATCTCCAGTTCCACAGACAACTCCACGAGTTTTCCAGTTAATATTGACTTTGTAGAAAAAAATTATGTATTAAAAACGGGAAACAACAATAAATGAATTCGGTAAGAGAAACAGACTTTATCAGCATATGTTTATTACAACCGGTATGTTCATATTAGATTTTAAAAGCAACTACAGCCGTCAGTTGCAAGCTACAATTGAATGTAGCCCAGATTTCACTGTCACAAAGGACACTTTCTTCAGACAATAGCAGGTAAAACGGTTAAATATTATATTTCAACTGAGGTAAATTAAAAATACAATAACATATTTGCCATAGGCAGATACTCATACCATAAAATAGGAACAGCAGCACCGTCGCTAGGGGCTGCATCCAGTCTCTGTGATAGTTGACAGCATCCAGTCTCGTTCAGGCGCCGTAACATTTCGTGTTCTCAGAAGACACCCGTTGACTCACAGGAGACATGATGCCACCGGTAAAGAGGCGTCGCTTGTTGGCAGAGTCTCTGAGGGCATGCCACCACCTGTTTCTTACAGCACTTGGCAATTGGGACACCTCAGCGTCCGGCACTGCCCAGATACCTACTTTCGGTTTCATCACGGCGAGCGGTGGTTAGGTGGCCCCTGTGCTTCCATCCTGCCATCTCTGTTCTCGGGCGCCACGCTGTGTAGCCGTCTCGCTAGCCACTCCATTCTGACTGACTACCCAGCCGCCGGCAGAGCGCGTGCGGCAACCGGATCTGCAGGAAGCAGGTATTGATGGCGCAGCACCCTAGACGTCTCCATTGTTCGCTGACCCTCACCTTGTTTTGGACGGATAGGCGGCAGCCCCAGGAGGATTCAGCATCCCGCTGTTAGCCCTTGTCGCCTAGCTGGCATATGGACGCTGTGGCTAGGAGAAACTCACCCTGCGATGTCCCCTCAGTGCCGCCACGTTATGTCCTGGTGTTACGAAACCCCTTTCTCCTTTAATACACACATTATTTAAATTATGTCTGGTTTTACAAACATTTTAAAGTTAATAAACAACTCAGCCCACTGGAGGCTTTATTAAGATATTAAACGTTTTAATTAGTTATTTCAGAATCGAGCGATCAATGAAAGTGATGGTTTTGTGTCCCAGCCTCGTCGTCGCTTTTGTGTTTCGTTTCCGTTATAGGTGTCGGTGGCCGAGTGGAATGAGACCGACACAGGAATAAAGATAGCACGCTGGTGCAGGTACGGAGGGGAGCAGCCAGAAACTTGAAACACTAGAGTAAATTAGAACGAGGTATATATTGCACAGAATTTATACAATACTTAACTTTTACATATTACAGTACTGCAGAGTGCTGATACATAGTTGAGCTAGAGGTCTTCCTAGTGCCTGTACGATAGCCAAGTCTTCACTGGTGCCTATCTGATTCCGAAGTGTTAACTCGTTCCTGTCTCAGTTCCAAGTGAACGATGTCGTTCAGTGGTGGCCACGAGCGGAGTTGCAGCAGAGGGCGCTCGTGGCTGTCGTCGTAAGAACGCCGCGCCGTGCGTGCATGGCGGCGCGCGGCGAAAGTAGGTGGCGCGCACTTTGGACTTGTGCGACACCACACCCCTCCCCCCCAAACCGCCGCGCCGTCGAGCCGTAGGGCTGAGGGCCACGGCGACGGCACTGGGAGGAGGGCCTGGGCGGGGGCGTTACAGGTGGGACGGGCGTCGTAGTTGAGGCTGGGATCGAGACGCCGTCCGCGCTCCGGCATCCGCCTTGCGATCCCCCGGAAAACCCGCCAAAACGAGGGGATGGGCGCACCCCTCCGCCCAGACGGAGCAGGTCATCTTCTTCTGAGGTGCGTGGCCCAAGCTGAGGGGGCCCGCACGGTCCCGGAGTCCTTCTCGGTGACGCTGTCATCTGCGGCAGCGACAGCGGCGGCGACGACTGCGTCGAAGGTGCGTCGACATCCATAGGGATCTCGTAGTCCGGGGACGAACGATGTGGCAGTGCTCCCTGGCGGTGAACTAGCTCTGGAATCAAGAAACCCGAGACGCCTGTGCAGGCGCAATTGGTTTGCGTGGCGCCGCAGCTCCGACCATGTGGAAGCACGTACAACATACGTATTTTGGCCGAGCACGCGCTGAATGATGCCTGACAACCATGACTTCTTGTTGCCAGCAACCTGAAAACCTGAAAACCTGAAAACGCGTAGCGCCATACTAACCGACTCGGTGCGTGGGAGGCTGCAGCAGGTGAAGGAGAGTGCGGTGACGGCGGCCGTGTAGCAGCTCGGCAGGAGACGGGCCGTCACGTGACATGCACCGATACGTAGACAGGAAAATTTGAAGAGCTTGCTGCCTGGAGTGCTGACCTTTCATCTTTTACATGTGAGACTTGAATGTTCGAACGAAACGTTCTGCTTCACCATTGGACTGAGGGTGAAAAGGTGCGGTGGTGATATGCTGAATGCCATTCACACGACAAAACTGTTGAAATTCCGCACTAAGAAACTGAGGTCCATTGTCACTGACGATAGTTTCAGGCAAACTTTCGTTGCAAAACACTGATGTTAAGGCACTGATTGTACTAGATGCTGTCGTTGAGTTCATGGCAATCACAAACGGAAACTTGCTGAAAGCGTCTACAACAATTAACCATCGCGTATTCCAGAAAGGTCCGGCAAAGTCAATATGTAAACGTTGCCATGGTCCCTTGGGGCGTGGCCAGTCTGAGAAACTTTGCGGAGGAGCCGCCTGATGCTCCGCACAAACTGTACACTGTGACGTCATGCTCTCTATCTGGGCGTCCATACCAACCCAGGTACATGATGTCTGGCCAGTTGCTTTGTCCTAACAATACCCCAATGTCCTTGATGCACGAGGCGTAACAGTTCTCGTTGCACTGAACGAGGAACAATTACTCTTGTTTGGTCGTTGTCCGTATGTAACAACAGAACACCCTGAATTAAAGACAATGCATGACGTTGTGCAAAATAACGTCGAACCAGAGGCCGTTGAATGTCTTTGGCTCTGGCAGGCCACCCTGAGCGAACAAAACGTGCTACCACACTTAGGTCTGCATCCGCAGCTGTTTCCTGTGCAACCCGACGAGAGTTCAAAGGAAAGTCTGCGACAGCGGAAGCATCTATGGAGTCTATCTGACAACATGCCATTTCCGAAGAATCAAACGACACATCCTGGCCAACCGGAAGTCGGGAAAGTGTGTCCGCGTTGGCGTGTTTAGTGGTAGGTCGGTACAAAATCTCATACTGATGATTTGACAATATCAAGGACCATCTCTGAAGCTTTTGTGCCGTACGTGGCGGAATTGGCTTTGTGGGTGAGAACAACGACGTGAGAGGCTTGTGGTCTGTCAAAAAATTGAATTTTCTGCCATAGAGATAATGATTAAACTTTGTGACGCAATAAATTATTGCTAAGGCCTCCTTTTCTATCTGACTGTAATTCTGTTGCGTTGGCGTCAGTAGCTTGGATGCAAAGGCAATAGGACGATCGTGACATCCCATACGATGTGACAAAACTGCACCCACACCATACGACGAGGCATCAACTGCTAGCACTACAGGCTTCTGTGGGTCAAAGGGAATCAAACATGCATCACTGAGTAGTGCAGACTTTAAGTTGTCAAAGGCAACCTGGCAATCTTTGGACCATAGAAAAGGAACATTCTTCCTACGTAAGTGATGCAGTGGAGCTGCAATCTGAGAGGCACTGGGAATAAATCTGAAATAATAGTTAAGCTTTCCCATTACTGCTTGCAATTCGTGTACATTCTTAGGAGGAGGCAAATCTTTGATTGCTCGAAGATGTGATTGTAAGGGATGAATTCCTTGGGCATTAATCACATGGCCTAGGTACTCTATTTCAGTCTGAAAAAAAGAACACTTTGCTTTATTACAACGTAGACCTGCTGCAGTCAACACTTTGAAAAGGCACTCCAGGTTTGATAAATGTTCTTCAACTGTACGTCCGGATACCACAATATCATCTAAATAGTTCGAACAACATGGTACAGAAACTGTCAGCTGTTCCAAAAAGCGCTGAAAAATAGCGGGGGCGGAAGAACTGCCAAAGGG
Source organism: Locusta migratoria (assembly GCA_026315105.1). Classification (NCBI taxonomy): domain Eukaryota; kingdom Metazoa; phylum Arthropoda; class Insecta; order Orthoptera; family Acrididae; genus Locusta; species Locusta migratoria. The sequence continues at coordinate 601,231,558 of CM048746.1, read as the reverse complement.
TAGGCGTTGAAATTGAAAAAGGCCCATGTGAGTATTAATGACGAAAAAGTGTTTCGACTCGTCATCAAGTGGAATCTGTAAGTATGCCTCTGCTAAATCAATCTTGGAAAAGAAGCGAGACTGTCCTAATTTGTCCATTAGTTCATCAGGTCTGGGCAGGGGATAAGTGTCTACAATTGTTTGACTGTTCACTGTTGATTTAAAGTCCGCACAGAGATGAAGTTTTCCTGACGGCTTGGGTATAATTACTATAGGCGAGGCCCACTGACTGGCAGAAACAGGAGAAATCACACCACTATCTTGCCAACGTTTAAGTTCATCGGCAACTGTATCACGCATTGCGATAGTCACTGGTCTAGCTTTACGAAAATTTGGAACTGCAGAGTCTTTTAAAGTTACATGTGCCACGATGTCTTTAGCACAACCTAGTTCCGGCGAAAACAAGTCACTATATTTGTCACACAATGCATTGATTTTATCCTGAGGCACTATTGACGAAATTTGAAGCACATCTCTTTGAATTGATAAACCAAACAAGTCAAAAGCATCTAGTCCAAAAATGTTCTGTGTAGATTTGGCCTGAAGAACTACAAATGCTACATTTTTTATCACACCTTTAAAAGAGGCGGGCAGGCTACACGTTCCTAGCACGGGAATATTTTGACCTGTGTACACAGTGAGCACTTGTTGAGACGGCGACAATTTTGGCGAACCCAGCAGTTCATAAGTGTCTTTATTAATTAATGTGACAGCGGAACCAGTATCAAGCTGAAATTGCACAGGCTGATTTTCTATTGAAAGAGTCACAAAAATTTTTGCCTGTGGCGCTCGACAGGTGCTCGAATGTGGGCAACTTCTGCTACGGTTTGTTCGCTGCGTTTGCGCATGCGCGGGCTGTGTGCGGTAGGAAGCGGCGCAGAATCGGCGTCCGCGCAATGCGAGGCTACTGCACTAAAATTACTTTGAGTAGCTACACCAATTCTACTGTCACTAACTACACAGTACTGGGCACTATTACAATTAGAAGTTGCAGAAGGCACTAGGTTCACTACAGGATTGCACTGTACATTGTCATTTTGTTTGTCCCGAACCCGTATTCGTTGCACTGTTTTACGCGCTCGTCGGCGCTTGCGACGTGGCTCACTACATTGTTTTGCCGTAGGTGCAGAAACATTGTTTTGCACTTTAGAACCAAGAGAAACACTGTTCAAGTCCACAGCGTGTATGACATGCACTGCTTTCGCACTTTGCGAAGCACTGTTTCTAACGTTATTGTTCTTTGAATTTTTGTTTTGCATACACACTGTCTGCACATGGCCTGTTTTGCCACATTGATAACAGGTTTTCGTTGCGACTAGGGCACTGTGCACGTTTGTGGCGTGATACACACTGGGGGCAAGACTTACGAACGTTTTTCTGAAATGGGCGTTGGCGCCCGTTATTCAAATTACTGTTTCTAACACGACGGTGCGACCTTTGTGTCGCACATTTACACTGGCTACTGTTCACTGACTGTTCAGCACGGCCGGTAGGAAAATAAGAATCACTAGGGCTACACTGAAAGCTACGGCTAGGAATGTGTCCGTTGCGGCGCACTGAATTTACACTGTGGCTTTGCATTTCTACATCTGCTAAGTCAAAAGTATCATGCGCTTCAATAAGCTGCAGTACACTGTCTAATGAAGAGTCGGGCTGTTTCAGAATTGCTGCCCTAATTCTGGTGTCCTGAATATTCTGCGTAATTGCATCTCACAACATCACCTCACTATAAGAAAGTCCACAAGAGCAAGTAAATTTACATTGGCGGGTCAAGCCCTTCAGTTCCGTAATCCACTCTTGGTGTGACTGCTCAGGTAATTTTTTAAGTCTGAAAAATCGGTACCGTGCAGCAGCTACAAGAACTTTTCTCTCATAATGAGCATTCAGTGCATCTACTATTTGTTCAAAGTGTACATCACGAGGAGATGCTTGTGGGAATAGTTTCTGCAGTAACACGATAGTCTTGGTGCCAACTACGGCGAGAAAGAAATGTTTAACTGTTTGACCTGTTATTTGATGAGCCGCTACGAGTTCTTGAAATTGAGCGAAGTAGTCACTCCATTCTTCCTCACGTTCGTTGTACTGGCGAAACGTAGGAAGCGTTGCGGCGGCAGGTGTGGGCTGCTGAAGCGGCGGCTGTTGTTGGTTAGCTGCTTGCGCTGTCAGCTGGGACACTGCTTGCAGGAGTTGTGTTATTTGCGCCGCCAGAATGCTGATACATAGTTGAGCTAGAGGTCTTCCTAGTGCCTGTACGATAGCCAAGTCTTCACTGGTGCCTATCTGATTCCGAAGTGTTAACTCGTTCCTGTCTGAGTTCCAAGTGAACGATGTCGTTCAGTGGTGGCCACGAGCGGAGTTGCAACAGAGGGCGCTCGTGGCTGTCGTCGTAAGAATGCCGCGCCGTGCGTGCATGGCGGCGCGCGGCGAAAGTAGGTATCGCGCACTTTGGATTTGTGCGACACCACAGATGGCCCAATCAATAAAATATTACATGTTACTAAGAATTTAAAATTAGATTTTTTAACTTAAAATAGGTGTGTACGGTGTCACTGTTCCTGGTATCAGTGTATGTTAATCTCTACTTGTTTATATCGTTTCAAACGTGCACGGGGTCCACATGCAATCATCATTTATTTACTAAATGGGCATATAAAAGGCAACCACTATTTTCATGCAATCAAACTGTAATTATACTTTTTCTTCTTTAGCTGGAATTGTCAAGATTAAAGTGCTGTTATTGAAATTTAGCAAACTGTGAAATATTACAATGAATATTAATTTTGATAAGATAGAGGCACTGAGAAAAACATGAAAGATTCCGTCATCAGTATTTAGCGGCAATAGTAGATAGGATAAAGACAACACCTGAAAGCATCATTTCAAAAGAAAGAGGCGGAATCCGTTTTTTTTACCTAATAGGGTAATACAGATTGAAGTCATCACACTGGAGTCGAACCTGTACGAAATAATTAATTTCTTCTTTACTGCACCGCGGTGGAGTAGCCGAGCGGCCTAAAGCACCTAACTGCGTAGCACGCGGTTGCTCGCCGTGGAGGTTCGAGTCCTCCCTGGGACATGGTTGTGTGTGTTCGTCCGTAGGTTAGTTTATCGAGGTTTAAGTAGTTTGTAAGCTACGGACTGTTGACCACGCAGTTTGGTCCGATAGATTTACAAACAGTTCAACAGTTAAATGTGAACGAAGGCTTCCGCGGCCGTTGTCATTATTTATAAAACTCTTCTGGGTATTCGACCGCTTCGTCAAAATATCAAATACTTCACCGACGTTTCGGCCACTATTGCAAGTGGCCATCTTCTGGGTGTTACGTCGGTGAAGTATTTGATATTTTGACGATGCGGTCCAACACCCAGAAGAGTTTTATAAACAGTTGAACAGTTCTTTACTGTAAACTGATGCTTGGTTGAATAAGTTACGAATACTTAAGTTTCAGGACTGTGTTAATTCCAATTACGATTGATGTTTAAAATTAACAAAATTATCGGACTTCGTTTAAAGAAAAGAAGAATTACTGCAGGCATTGAAACGAAATTCAACACAAATTGTGCGTAAGTGAAATTCGCGTCTGGAATGTTCTTCCGCAATCGCGAAGCAATTTACAACAATGGCCAAGCATCATTTAACAAATTATGCTGGAAACAAATATTTAAAAAAAATTAAAAATGGGGAAACATCTCCGTTTAAATGAAGTATTAGTTTTAAACGAATTACTGAATTCATTACAATTAATTGTTTTTATAGCTCACACTTACATGATCAATATGGAAAGACCAAGAGAAAGAGAAGTCCGATCTATTCGACAGTAAGAAGACGAAAGACGACGAGCGATTCCTTTTTGTACCCAGCTTGTTCAAAAAATTTGAAAGTCTCTTATGAAACAAAATAATCAGAGATTAACTGGCAGAGAGAGCGGATGGTAGCGACAAGCGTCGCAGGTGTAATTTTAATAAATAAATATTAAATGCAATGCTACATTTGCCTCCTCTGGCTTTGAGTTGGCAAATGCGCAGCACCTACTCAAAGACACCGCCGACTTTTTTTGTTTAATATAATACACTTTAAACAGATTATTTGATAATGTTTGAGCTTTTACTAGATGTGAGATTAGAAATATACAATTTTTTAACAGATTCATTTTCTTTCTTAATTTCAATTTGTACGATGCGAAGCGGCGCAGTGGCCGGTCCTCAGCTCGCCCGGATTGTCGACCCGACTGATGTCGGTGGAATGCAGACGCGGCGCTAGCGCAGTGACAGGGTGTGACGTCAGGATGCGTTGCTCTTTCACACAGCACGGACCACTTTTCTCGCAATGCCTCGGTGTGGTTTCACATGAAATGAAGATTGTACTTATCACATTAAAATTTATCACTTAACTAAAGTTACAGGTTTGATCACGGGTGTTTAGCGAACGAATTAGAATTAATATTGATATGCAAGTGTGAGCTTTGATTTTCAAAAGCAAATATTGTAACCGACTGGCATGAACTTACGCCCGTTCTTAACATAATATCATTAACAGAGATTAAATTAATTATGTACTAGGCATATGTTCAGTTTATGACTTTACCACAACGGCAACATCTGTGGAGAGCGTGACACGTTTTGATTATTGGGTTGCGGCTAGCTGACATAAATCAGCTGATTACCAGCATGGTATAAGTAACCACTGCCGTTAGCGTACCTGTAGCTATTATTCCGCGCACGGTCATCTTCAAACATTAAATCCAGTGATCAACCATTGCAAGGAAAGTTTCTAAGTTATTTTGAGACATTAGCTAGTTGCAATCGCAACAGCGGGGGCAATTTGTTGATTAACACCAGAAGTACTTCTCTCTGCAGGAGAGGGTCATCAAAGAATTTTGCTTCGTTTATATACTTTTGGAAATATCTCCGCAGACTCCAATTTCTTTCATTGAAAGGTTACGGATTGTAAACTTCATTTCGAAATCTCTCTTGCAAAACGGGCGACCAAAAGGAAGCTAGAAATGCCCATTCGAATTCATTGCAAATTTAACAACATTGTAAGGCTTCAAATCTTAACTTTCTCTTTTCAGACCCTGTTTCAGGTAATAATCCTTTGAAGGATTGAAGAAAGGTAACTGGGTGTACAGTACAATTTTCGCTAATAAAGATTTCAAATTGGTGGTGCTTTATCATATTTTCGTCAAGCATTTCTGCAGTAGCATGATTTGTTGTGAATAAGGGGGTGGCTACTCTTTCTTAAAAATTCATGGATTAAAATGGCTTATGGACTGTTCCCCTGTTTATTTATATATTCCCGCTCCAATTGTCTTGCGGTGCAAAGTGTTGCGATCTCGACGTCTGGTAACCCCTGCAGTGGAATACACGGCAAACACGCTTCTAGTCCAACATCCTTTGAAACTTAAGATTCACTTACGATCTCCACATATTCCAAATTGACGTATGCTGAAGACAAAATTTTAAATTAGTGACAATATTCCTAAGCTGCTGTCTCCCTTATGGTGCTGCCAGATTTGTAATACCATAGGTTTGATCCATCTTCCAGGTTAGAACAAACAAACACTGCGAAACTAAGACCAGATCACATACGACAAATGTTACACTCGCCTAGACGTGGACAAACTCTTCGAAAAATATTATCGGCTCTCGCGCGTACCCGCGTGGCCGATAGTTAAACACAACGAAACGGCATCTACGTACCTCTCGCCATGAAACAAATAATCAGCCATCAAGCTCCTACACGTGAACTGAATCACCAACGGCGGCAATTACATTTCTGAACACCATCGTCTTAAAGAAACATACACGATAGACAAAGATTACTGTTACACAAACAGAATAATTAATGAATTGAAACTCAAAATAAATCATATAAAATAACGCAAATCATAATCCTCCACATGCTATAATGTCAACTACTAATAATGTTCTTATATTTCTATTTCTATTTTTTATACGCAATATATATGTATGTAATATTTATAAGTACTGTGTTCAGTCGACAAGCCTGACTTCGAAGTCTGGCCTGTTTCAGTTTAAACGCGACCATATTACTTGCTCATAACACTATTAAAGAGGGTGTATAATTGTTATATTAGAGTGCAGGCAAGGCCGCGCGGTCTGAAGCGTCACGTAACAGGTGCCGCGGCCGCTCGCTTTGGATGTTCGAGTCCTCCTTGGAGTGTGGATTTGTGTGTGCCAGTTTGTTGTTCTTTATATAAGTTAGTTCTAGTAGTTTGTAACTGTTATAATCAATACAAAACCAATCTGAAATAGTAAGAAGTTTATTACAACCAGTAATTAATCGAACAATAGTAAAGGTTGGCTGACAGCGTTCCGTCGAGATAGCTGTAGACCTGTCGTGGCCTCTGGAGGACTCTTCAATGCGTCGGTTATCATCGGCGAAGACTGACTGCCGCTGGAGGCTGGGTGGCCGTCTTTAGAGGGCTTGCCGGCGGAGGGTGGTGGCGTCAGTGCAGCCTGCAGAGACTCGCTTCCAAGTCGCGATGCTGGCCTTGTAAAAATAACTAGACTCCCTAACGGCGCTGCTGTCGCGGGATAATTTGAACCTTCTGCCGGCCGCCATGGTAGTGGCAAGTGTCAGATAAATACGAGTGTTGCTAGCAGGTAAGTCGTGTATTATATAGATACTGCGGTATATATACCGAATTGATAGTCACGTCTGTACTGATGGCTATTGAAGTGTACATTGAAGGACGAAGGTGAAAGCTGCTCAGCGCTTAACTGCATAAATCAATTTAAGAAAGGAATAAGAACATCGAATACTGGCTTCCCATTTATATTTCTCAGGAACACAAGTAGCCTATTACTTGCATTCAGAGATAGTTACTCTTACTTAACAGGCTGTTAGTCAAGACAATATATGATTGGGTGAAATAAATAACAAGCTTTTATAATAGTGATACCTCTTAAAAACGAGCTACTTTAGGCAGTATTTGGGGACAGGAAGGTCAAAATTTCATTTTATGATTGGGGTCACAAGATTAGTTGCCTCTCTGCAGTTCGGATTTTCGTGTATGAAATCAATATTAGTAATTTGTAACACTGAATTTAAAGGTTATCTACATATAGGTATAACAACTGAAAGGGGTTTGCTGAACTGTGTATAGTTCCATACACGAATGACTAATAGCCACACTGGATGCACTTTATGAAGTTGAACCTTATGACAATAGTTGTTGACTTTTGAGCAATTCACGCTACTGGAAGGTATTTGTCTTACAGCATTAAAATGATAATATTCTTGCTAGATACCCTAATGCTAATGTTACAGGCACTTAGTTAAGAAAAACTTATGGCATACATCGTGTTCTTAAAAGATTTTGGTAGTGGCTGGTTGCCGTATTCACAAGGTAAGAAGCTATTTTACAGTTATGTATCTGATGGCATATTTCACTTTCGCAATTGATTTTTAAAATTAGCTGTTTCAGACAGACCTGTATGAATTTTTGATGTTATAAAATATCTAAATATTGGATTACACAGCATTAAAGCAAAGACGTAAAGCGTGAAACTCTTCCGAAATTAATGTTTGTACAAAAGTTTCACCATCGAAGAATATACTGAGAAAGTGCCAAAAATGTTGTCTGAAGATAAATTCCGTTCACATGCTGCACTTAGAACGCTAAAGAACTAAATGTTATAGTTTGGTTTCGTTAGGAAGAGGAAACTTTGTTGGCCAATTTCTACGCCATATGTGTAATAAATTTACATAGAACCGATAGTTGCTGTATATTCAAGGAGTCTGGAGCTGTTTTGTAGTTATGTATTTCAATTATACATAGTTTTCGCGACTTAACTCATATGATATGGATACTCTCTCTAATCAGAAGAGTGTCACGCGCATTTAAAGTTCGCGCTGAAGTTTGCCACCACAATGGCCGCCGAGGCGCTCCTCAATTTGCCCACTGTTTGCAGTCGACCGCTTACGGGGTTGTGGGGGGCTTGGGCCCTCCTGGTGGATCGACCAGGACCTGAAGCGCAGGTTGGCAGGCGAGTCGTACAGTGGAGTCGGCTGATACATCTGGCCAGGGCGTTTGTAAACACGCCTGGCCGCTTGTTTGGGGTTGCACGCTTCGGTCGATAGCTGCGGAGACTGTGTTGCGGGTTGCTCGCTTTCAAGCTCATCTACATCTACATCTACATAGATACTCTGCAAATCACATTTAAGTGCATGGCAGAGGGTTCATTAACCACCTTCATAACTTTTCTCTACCGTTCCATTCTCTAATAGTGCGCGGGAAGAAAGAACACCTAAATCGTTCCGTTTTCGATCTGATTTCTCTTATTTTATTGGGATGGTCATGTCTCCCTAAGTAGGTGGGTGCTAGCAAAATATTTTCACATTCAGAACTAAAAGTCGGTGATTGAAACTTCGCAAACAGATCACGCCGCAATGAATAACGTCTTTCTTTTAATGATTTCCACCCCAATTCGTGCAACATTTCCGTGACGCTTTCCCCCCCGTGACGTGATAAAACAAAACGAGCTGCCCTTCTCTGAACCTTCTCAATATCTTCCGTCAGTCCCACCTGGTGAGGGTCCCACAAGGGGCAACAGTACTCCAAGAGAGGACGCACAAGTGTGATGTAGGCAGTCTCTTTGGTGGAGCTGGTGCATCGTCTAAGCGTTCTGCCAATGAAACGTAACCTTTGGTTCGCCTTCCCCACAAATTTTCTATGTGTTCTCTCCAGTCAAAGTTGTTCGTAATTGTAACTCCTGGGTATTAGGTAGAATTTACGATCTTAAGGTTTGACTGATTTATCGCGTAATTGAAGTTCAGCGGACTTCTTTTAGTGGTCATGTGTATTACTTCACACTTTTCTTTATTTAGTGTCAATTGCCAATTTTCGCACCAAGTAGAAATTTTGTCTAAATCGCTTTGCAGTTGCTTTCGATCCTCTGTTGACTTCACTAACCGATAAACGACAGCATCATCCGCGAACAGTCTAAGGGAGCTATTCAGATTATCTCCTAAATCGTTTATAAACACGAGGAAGTGTAGGAGACCAATAACGCTTCCCTGTGGAACGCCAGATATCACTTCTGTTTTACTCGATGACTTACCGTCAATTACAACGAACTGTGTCCTTTCTGATAGGAAATCGTGAATCCAATCGCACAATTGGGGAGATATTCCATAAGCACGCAATTTCATTAGAAGCCGCTTGTGGGGTACAGTATCAAAAGCCTTCCGGAAATCCAGAAATATGGAATCGATTTGAGATCCCTTGTCGATGGCACTTAACACTTCATGTGAATAAAGGGCATGCTGTGTTTCGCAAGAGCGATACTTTCTGAATCCGTGCTGACTATTGGTTAATAGGTCATTCTCTTCGAGGCAGTACATAATATTCGAACAAAGTATATGCTCCAAAATCCTACTGCAAATCGACGTCAACGAGATAGGCTCACCGCCTTATGGCACGCTGTCGGTACGGTGTTTTCTACCCCCCGTGTTGGGATGTGTCGTGCAGCTCTGATTCCAAGTGAAGGATGGAATGGAACCCTGCTGTTGTAGAATAGGGCCGGAAATGACCTGGGTGGTGACGGCGAGGGCGCGGAAGCTGTCGATGGCCGCTGTGTGGGCGGTGGCTGCGTCATCTCCACATCCGGGGTAGAGAAGGGCCCCGGACGTCCTGGTTCGTCCCCATCTGGCGAAGGCGTCTGTGTCGGCATGATGGTGCCTGCCGGCTGGCTGAATGGCCGTAAGTCACTGGAGGCATCTGGCGATGAGACCGAAGATCGATGGAGCTGTGGGTCACTACCCGCCGGCTGCTGTGATGTAGAGCTTAGTGAAAAAAAAAAAAGAATCGGAATGAGTGGAAGCTGAGCCCCGCGGATGAGAAACATCTGGGACAGGATGTGTTTGAATGGTTGGCGACGGCATTGCGGATTGGGAGGATCGGGGAGGGAGGTGGTTGAAGTGGCGCAGTACCGTTCGGCCTTGGAGAAAGGGGAAAACTTTGCGACCACGTGCAAGGCAGAAAGGGCGTTGGCGTTCGCATGTTGACAGGTACTGCGAAAATGAATGGTATAATTGTATCTTGATATGAATAGAGCCCAGCTCTGCAACCGATGTGACGTTTTAACTGGCACCTGAGAGGAAGGATTGAATAATGCCACTAGCGGCTTATGATCCGTAATCAATTGGACAGAGTCATCAATAGTGAAGCCAAATGAAGTGAAGGCGTCCATACCAAACAGTTTCTCTGCAACGTCACTGTGCACAACTAGGAAAGTCAATGATCGTGTAACATTTTTGTACGTAGTATCCACAGTAAACTGACCATTTAACGGAATGGCTTGCTTGTTGTAAGTGAAGAGACGCTTCTGCGGTGGTTCCAGGGGTGGGGAACCCAGCTTGAGGTAAGTCGGCAGGTTAAGTAAAGATGCGGCTGCCCCTGTGTTACCGGGAGACGCACTGCTGGCGTTTGTACGATAAGAACGTCAAGAAAAATTTTTGATGCTTCATCTGGACGTCCTGCTGCTACTTCGTTTATGTCTATTGGTGTCGGCCGCAACTGCTGGCGGCGGGAACCTTTCGCGTTACACACGGAGGCCAAATGACCTTGCACAGAACAAGCGTCGCAATATGCCCACCCGTCTGGACACTCGTCTCTGGAATGCTTATGGAAGCAGTCTGGGCAAGACGGAAGGCGGCAGGGGTTTTTGCGTCGAAAAGTCCGGTTGGAATTTTCGTAAGCAATGGCTGCAGGTTGATGCAGCGCTTTCTTGCCCTCTCGGTGGAAATTCCGATTTTGAACCGCATCGATCTGTTCCCCTGCTCGACTGAGAGGCTGTGTAGCGGCGATGTAGGCCCATGTTTGCAGCCGCTTCCCTGCTGCCCTGGTGACTTCGAAAGTTTGGGCCAGAGCCAAGACTTGATCTAACGTGGGGTCTTCTCATTTCAGGGCATCCTGTTGAAATTTTTATTTTGGCGCAGCCCGAATGATCATATCCCTGATCATTTCTTCGGCATATGATTCTTGTGCATTTTTGGAAACGAAACGACACTTTCTACTGAGTCCCTGCAATTCTGCGCCCACTCCCGATATGTCTGATGGTGTTGCTTATGACACTGATAGAATTCTACCCTGGCTGCAATGACATGAAAATAACTCTGGCAGTAGTTGCGGAGTAAGCGGAAAATATGCTCAAACGAAAGATCACTAGGTGCCTTCAATGGCTCAAGTTTGCAGAGAAGTTTATAAATTTTGGGGTGACTCCAAGACAAAAGTAAAGAGCGAATCATGCTTTTGTCGCATACCTGGAACGCAGCTAGGTGCTGTTGAAGGCGTTTTTCATATTAGTCCCATTCTTCTGTTGATTCGTCAAATGATGGGAATTCTGGTAACTGTGCCCTGGCTTGTTGTGCTACCAGCACACTCAGAAGTTGCTGAATATTCTGCTGAATCGCAGCTTGCTGATGTTTCAGATCGGTCAATATGGCCTGTAGTTCCAGCTACGGGGGAACACCAGTAGCTGCGTCGACCATCCTCGTCGCCACTAGTGTTATAATCAATACACAACAAATCTGCAATAGTAAGAAGTTTATTACAACCAGTAATTAATTCAAAAATAGTACAGGTACGCTAGCAGTGTTCCGTCGAGAAAGGTGTGTCTGTCGTGGCTTCTGGAGGACTCTTCAATGCGTCGGTTATCATCGGCGAAGACTGATTGCCGCTGGAGTCTGGGTTGTCGTCTTAAAAGGGCTTACCGACAGAGCGTGGTACCGCCAGTCGAATCTGGTAGACACTCGCTTCCAAGTAGCGATGCTCGTCCGCCTGGTGGATCGACCAGCAACTGAAGCGCAGGTTGGCCGGCGAGTCGTACAGTGGAGTCGGCTGATACATCGCTGGCCAAGGCGTTTGAAAACACGCCTGACCGCTTGTTTGAGGGTCCACGCTTCGGTCGCTAGCTCCGGAGACTGTGTTGCGGGTTGCCCGCTTTCCATAGCGCCGCCATATGACACGCTGCCGGTACGGAGTTTACTGCTGTAACTACTTGTAGAAACTGATGATCAGTGTAGTACGGTCACTTATGACTACAACCATGCGAACATCTTTGAATTCGTATATAAAAACCTATTTAGATGTTTCCACAATGATAACTAAATAGCTGTCGATCTCATGTTTCACTGTTTAAAAAATTCAACATACTATGTTTTGAGAGCTCGGTAAATGAAATAATCAAGAGTACAGCCATTACTTAGCGTTTTTTTTTAATTTACAGAATAAAAATTCTGACTAATTAGACATAGTATCGATTGGAAGACAGTTCCATTACAATTTGGATTCGCTAGAAATTGATGCAGCGCCATCCAAAATTAAAAATTTCATTAGAACACTACCTGCTACAAATTCAAAATTTGATATTCTTCAGAGTACTAGGTATACGAACTTATAAATGAAAGCAATGGGAAACCTACGTTTTTAGCGTTTGTCGATTTGGAGAAAGCTTTTGACAATGTCGACTGGAATACACTCTTACAAATTCTGAAGGTATCAGGGGTAAAATATAGGGAGCGAAGAGTTATATTCAACCTATACAAAAACCAGACAGCGGTTATTAGAGTCCAAGGGCAAGAAACGGACGCAGAGGTTGGGAAGGGAGTAAGACAGGGTTGTAGACTTTGCCAAATGTAGTTCAATCTGTACGTTGAGCATGCAGTGAAGGAATGGAAGGAGCCATTTGTAGAGGGCATTATAGTGCAGGGATAAGAAATAATACCATTGCGGTTTGCCGATGACATAGTAATTCTGTCAGAGACCGCAAAAGATCTGGAAGAACAATTGAATGGGAAATGAACATTAACAATAGTAAAACGAAGGTAATGGAATGCAATGTCAGAAAATCAGGCGATGCTGAAGGATTTAGATTAGGTAATGAGATAATAAAAATGGTAGATGAATTTGGTTATTTGGGTAGCAAGATAACTTCTGATGGCCGAAGTAAAGAAGATATTAAATGAAGAATGGCTATGGGGAGAAAAGCGTTTCTAAAGAAGCGAAACTTGTTAACATCCAATATTTATTTAAATGTTAGAAAGTCCTTTCTGAAAGCATTTTTCTGGAGTGTAGCATTGTATGGGAGTGAAACGTGGACGATTAGGAGTTCAGATAAAAAGATGATAGAAGCTTTTGAAATGTGGTGCTACAGACGAATGATGAAAATTAGATGGGTAGATCACGTAACTAATGAGGAGGTGCTTAACCGAATCGGGGAGAAAAGGAGTTTCTGGTATATCCTGACTAACAGAAGGGATAGATTGGTTGGACACATTCTGAGACATCAAGGAATTATCAACTTAACATTAGAAGGAAGTGTGTGGGGTAAAAATCGTAGACGGAGACCGAGGGAAGAATATAGTAAGCAGATTCAAAAGGATGTAGGTTGCCGAACATATTCTCAGACGAAGAGACTAGCGCAGGACATGGTAGCGTGGAGAGCTGCATCAAACCAGTCCGCGGACTGAAGACCACAACAACATCAACAAATGCACTCCACGTAGGTAACCTGACAGGCTGTCATTTTCTTAAAGATTGGATGTGGGATCAATGACATTGCTGTCGTTAAACGTGTCCTGGGTTTTAGGTGGCAGGTCGTTACACTTTTGGCGAAGTTTTCCGGGGGGGGGGGTAAATTTCGCCATCACCGAGATTGAGGCGGCGTGTTTATGGGAACAGCTGCGGATTAACCCGTCCCCTGGGCTCACCGCGCAATATCGGTAAAAGCTGCGCCTGTCTGTCGCGCGAATAGGCAACCCGCAGTGCGCGACCCATCGTGGCAGGTGGCCGAGGGGACTGAGGCGCTCCAGTCGCGGTCTGCACGGCCACTACGGTCGGGGGTTTGAATACCCGCTCGGGCATGGATATTTGTGCCGTCCTTAGTCTTAGGTAGTTCATAAGTAGTTTGTAAGCTTAGGGACTGATGACCCCGTAGTTAAGTCCCATAAGTTCTACAAACATTTGAACATTTTTTTTTTTTTTTTTTTTTTTTTTTTTTTTTTTTTTTTTTTTTTTTTGACAGACCACCTTCTCACCACCTGCAGTGAAAGAATGGCAGTCGTGTGTCAGCTATGCCCTCTTCCTTGTTGTCAGCCGCTCGCCCCATATGCATCAGCAAACAAACTGGTCGGCCAGTGCAACGCTGGTGGATTGCGGGCGAGGAACAAATGTTCAAATGTTTGTATAGCTTATGGGACTTAACTACGGGGTCATCAGTCCCTGAACATATGAACTACTTATGAAATAGCTAAGGACGGCACAAATATCCATGCCCGAGGGGGGATTCGAACCTCCGACCGTAGTGGCCGTGCAGATCTTGACTGATGCGTCGCAGACGACTAGGCCACCGCGGCCGGCGGTCGTTACTTCAGCTCATCTGTTCCTGGCGGTGCCAAATATCCTTCAAATGATAAGCGGTTAGCTAAGTTGGATATAAGAAAATATTTACTATATAGTCACAGCACCTGTGACGGTAGGATTGTGAATTAAAATGCCGGTTTCTAAACGATTGAATAAAATAGTCCAACGATTGAGAGCTCGAGCTCTAATTCAGAAATACCTGAAATTAACCACCTATTCGGTCATTTATCTATAGCCTTTCTGTAATTTCTGTAGAGCAGTACTTGCAAGTGGCGTGTCTATAATAGTTCAGTAGTCATAGTCGATTTTATAACTATCATTAGCCAACTCGAAACTCCACTCTTTCTATGATAGTCTCCTTTTAATGTGACGATCAGCGCTAAGTATTCAAATGTGAAATAGCAAATCTAATGATACAGATAAAAAATCTGGTTATGATAGAATCTACAGTGGTCATTTGAAAGCAAGTTCGAAAACGTTCCATTACATGGCGAAATTACAAGTGATGTCAATAAAAAGGTACTGATTTTAGACATCATCGGCCAGTTTTAGGTCACATTCAGCAGTTGTAAGCAAATCGAGATAAAACACATTGCCTTCTTGATTATGTGAGATTCTTCTCGAAAGGGAGTTGAGGAAATTACTTTCTGGAGGCTCTTTCCGATTGGCGATAGCCATAAGAAATTAGATTTAGTCCGTCACATTAGTTTATGAATATAGTCATCTAATTCACTTTTTCACAAGAGATATGTCTAGCTATCTACCTGTATGTTGCAGCTTTATATTAAATATCTTTACATCACTATATTTGCGGCGCTAGTACCATCTGTATCCGTTCTCACTTCATTGTGCATCTCTGTCCACTTTTTGTTTAGGATGGTCCATCTTTGTTCGACTTGGTGAGAGAACGGAATCGTTCTTAGTCTTTTCCCTATGTAGCGTGATACTGAAAAGGCGTCTCATCCTCTTACTCTCAGCAGTCAAAGTGTGAGCTGTCCATTTCATTTATCTGTTATAGCAATAAACCCCTGTATGACATAATATCTGATTTCTCATTCTAAAATCGCCTATCTTTCTTTAACTAAAATTTTCTCATTGTATTCAGCAGGCCGCAAACGAAGCATTCAATTCATATTGATCTAGTATTTAATAGCCTGTAATTAATGTTTGTTTCCTACGAAGTCCGATAATGTTTGAGTTGTTCGCCTATTATGACAATTTTTAAAAACGATCGTGAAACTTCATGACACGCGGCGTAATAATAACCAAGTATTTCGTTGCGGCGTAATTTATTAATTATCCTCACCGGGTTATCAATTACAGCTCATGACCCCATTCGCAAAATCATGGTACCTTTTCGCCAATTTTCTTTATGGTGGTACTTGCGGGTGCTGTCTTAATTTCACAATAACACCCGCTATCTTATTTTTCCGGTTTAATTTATGTTGTGATATGGCTTCTCTCCTATTAAAATTTAATTCCTGTCGGTTATTCCATTTTTCATTAATCTAAAGCTCATACAATTTTTAATGCGGGATGCAATTCAGATCTATACAGACGACAACACAAAAATATATCATTACAGTGTCTAAAATTGTAATCTGTTGCTGGACGCAGAATGTAGAAGTGACTAGTCATATCGGCACAGTTTCGTAGTGTTGAACAATTATCACATAACATCTGACTTTCACCCAGTGAATTTCAACAGACAACTACTGGATCGTACGTCAGAACGTTCGCCTCGCTGACGTAGCTTACTCGAGTTGGCGATGGTTTCCCGCTTCTGAGTACAGTTATTGGGGTGCGTTTTGCCGTGTAGGAGTTGCGTGTTAATATCGCCTCCGTTCATTAGCAGGAATTCTCCGGCTGATGCTCTGACAGCGGTACAGAAATATCTCGGCGAACGCACTGTAGAAAGGGCGGCCTCAGCAGCTTCCTCTGTGTGGCGGGTTGGGTGGTTTGTAGGGGCAGCGGTCTTCCTAGCTGCCGTACGGCTATGTTTGCGGAATTTCCAACTGGTTTTGCAGGCGGTAAATGCCAAGCAAATCAGGTTAAAATTGGAATTTATCAGACGAAGAACGGCGAAACAGCTAAGCTACTAGGGTTGTCATAAATATTCAATCAGGCACTGTGTTTATTACGTAAAAAAAAAAAAAAATCTGCGGAAGATTAGGGAGATAATCGTTAAACCACAATGCTCCGCTTAATTCCATTATAATACTATAAATGTTTTCCGAGATAATTCACTTGTAACAGAGGCAAAGAAATCAGTCTTTTGTTATTCTCCCTGATCACAACACGCCGCAGAATTTATTTTGTTCGTCGGCTGGCCGCGGTGGCCCAGGGGACTTTTTTTTTTTTTTTTTTTTTTTTTTTTTTTTTTTTTTTTTTTTAATGCAGACGTCTTAACCGTTTTTTTTTTCGGGTCTCCTTCCTCCCCTTCAACCCGTCCTTCCGCTCACCAAAGTCGCCTTCTTCGGCGTCGGCTTCTATCGGCCTTTTTGTTCCATTTCTTGAACTTGAAAATAATAATAATAAAAACGTAGCGGATTTGACGAACTTCCGTCTCGCTGTTCCACAGCTTTATATCGAAAATATTGCAAACCAAAAGACCAGTGCATGCCACCTTTTTTTTTTTTTTTTTTTTTCTTTTGCTCACCATAGGTCGCCTTCTTCGGCGTGGGCTTCTTTTTGCCATATATAACTGAAATATATATTTTTATATTTCCGTATTGTGTCAGAAATATTCGGTAAAGGAAGTGAATGTTTGTTCTTCTTCGTCGTACAAGTACATGAATTAGTAGGTTTTTTTTTTAACTTTTCGTGTGGCGTGATGTCAAAATAGAATAAGATAAATAAGAAAATAAATTGTAAAGAATTAAAAACTGTAATGAAAAGAAAATATCTTTTCCGGTATGTCTTATAGGAAATCAAGAATCATTTGTATGAATACATAAGTTCGTTTCCTCGTAGATGTAATGTGGTAACATACTTAAGTTTTTTCTTCTGATTTACCAATGATTTAAAACTGTGTTGATGTTAGTCTTGAGTAAATTAGATTTCTTCTTCTTGTTATACTAATTAAACTAAATTTGTAATTGCAACAGAACGTCCAGTTTCGTCACTGGGTTATATAGAGTCGTCAACGCAGTAACGTATCTGAATTTAAATGATACATGGCGGTCTTCTCTATGTTTCCCTAAAAACCTTCTCTTGTTGCGTGTAACAGAAAAGTCAAAACAATTACATTCTTCTAAATGTAAACTTCTTGTAATACTTTACATTATTGTTCTAGTCAAAAAATTTGCAAAAGTTTCCTTGTATTTTCTATTATGCATCAGCATGTGGTGTTCAGTTGTAAGATACACCCAGAAATCCTCCACATTGCTTGATTCTTTGGTTAGGATGTAATGAAGAGTTTGCCCTTTCAACCAGTTGACAGCATTTCTTTTACTTCTTGGATATGGAATGCTATCCGGTGTTAGG
Organism: Locusta migratoria; assembly: GCA_026315105.1. Classification (NCBI taxonomy): domain Eukaryota; kingdom Metazoa; phylum Arthropoda; class Insecta; order Orthoptera; family Acrididae; genus Locusta; species Locusta migratoria. The sequence continues at coordinate 601,213,643 of CM048746.1, read as the reverse complement.
AAGTCAGCAGCTGTGGAGGCGGTGGGTGTCGTTCTGCTGATGCTAGCTAACTTTTGTCTAACATAAAGCCATATGTCTTCAACCTTTTTACACAAGAGTCTATGTTCTTCATCGTCTACTACGTTGCAGAGTGGACACAGCGGTGAAGGTGCCAGCCGAATTGCATGTAGTCTAGAGTTCGTTGCAGTTTTTCTGTTGACCGCGAAATACCAGGTCGCTTTCACGGACGTTGGTAAGTTCCAGATTATGTTCCAGTTATTCGACGGATATTTCTGTTCTATATTATTTCCGAGTTTGTTTTTCATCAGCTGTTTGTAAAGATCTTTAACCTTTACGATTTCTTTTTCTGGTATCCTGCCGTGTATGTAACTGTATTCCACGAAAAAATATTTTAAGTGGTGCAATCCGTTAGGGATGTGTCGGACACTGACAGGTGCATTGAGGTCGACAGGAGCTGTTTCGTTTACCAAGTGTGCAGTAAGGCTACCACCTTGCTTTTTCCATTCCTTGTACGTGTTGGAGAGGTACAGAGCTTTCGCTTTTTGACTGACATCTGTGAGGTTTAAACCCCCAAATATCGTGGGAAGCGTCAGTGTGTCGTATTTCACTTTGAAGATTCGTCCGCGGGTCACGAAATGTCCTAGAGCAGATATCATGCTTTTGGCCAAGGTTGCAGGAAGGGGCAAGACTTGTGCTACATAGTTTACTTTAGATGTAATGTAAACATTTGCAACTACGACCTTTTGGATTTCGTCGAGTTTCCTTATACTATGTTCTTGTACACAGGCTCGCATGCTGTTCAGTAGTTTCCGATAATTAACTGCAATAGTTTTCTGGATGGACCGTTTAAAATCAATGCCAAGGCATTTCATTGTTGCGAGTTCTGGTAGCAAGCTTTGGGTTTGTAACCTGATGCCACGTCCAATATGAAATATCCCGGACTTCGCTTCATTAAGTTTTGCGCCTGAAGCTTGTTCGTATTTCCTGACTATCTCCAGCGCAGTCATGACTTCATTGCCACTCGTGGCGAGAAATCCGACATCATCAGCGTACGCATTGCATACGATCTTTTCTCTCCTAATTTGTAATCCCTGGAGATTTTGTGTGAGGGAAGCGAGGAGTGGTTCGATAGCAATGGCAAAGAGTGCCATGGACATGGGGCACCCTTGCCGGATGGAGCTGGTAACTTCTATCGGTTGGCTAATCTGTCCATTAATTACAAATCTCGCTGCGTTGTTCGTTAGCGTATTGCGGATGACGGCAATAAAGCGAGGTGGGTATCCCATTGCGCTCATAGTCCGGAGTAGGAACTGGTGGTTGACCCTGTCAAAAGCTTTGTCAAGGTCAAGGGACACCAGGGCACATTTTATTTTGCAAACGTCGGCCGTGGCAATTATATCCCTGTAATCACAGAGGTTCTTCAAAATCTTTCTATCTTTACCGACACTCGTTTGGTAACGGCCGGTGACAGTGGTCATTGTGCTGTTTAATCTTCGCGCTAGTACTCGACCAAAAATCTTATAATCGCTGTTCAGCAATGTTATTGGCCTAAGACCGCTTATAGTCTTAGTACCTGATGTTTTGGGCACTAGCACTACGATGCCTTCCCGAAGCTCTTTTGGGATATCGTTTTCAGCGTTTAACAGTTCATTGCAAATGAGAGTGAACTTGTCTTTTATGAGGGAACTGAATGTTTTATAAAATTCGGCTGGAATACCGTCCGATTCCGGAGATTTGTTCGTCTTGCTTTCTGCTATTGCTTCTTCGACGTCTTCTGCAGTCACTTCTGAGATGAGGGATTGTGCTTCCGCGATGTTTATTCTCCTTTGTAGGGTGGACAGAAACTCGTCTTGAAGGCGTTCGTTAACTGGTTGAGAGGACATGAAGGAAGCGAAATGTTGTACGATCGCCTCCTTAATCTCAGAGTTTTTCGTTACCTTCCTTCCGTCATTCAGTTGTATTGCAGTGAATATTTTGCGCGACGCTCTTTTGTGCTCACCTATAACGTGATATACGGAAGTTATCTCATTCGGCGCCGTATCTTGCACTCGTGACCGTATTTTGTAACCTTCCAGTTGTTTACGTCGAAGGGCCAAGATTTTCGCCTTGATCTTTTTAATTCTTGCATAGTTTTCAACAATCGTGGCATCTGATTTGAATAAATCTCTTAGGCATTGAAAGTAAAATTCAATAGTACTTTTGTACCAGAAGCTTTCTTCTCTGGAGTAGTTTAGGAAAAATCTCCTTATTTTCGGCTTGACATGTTTCAAAAAAATGTTCAAATGTTTGTAAATCTATCGGACCAAACTGCGTGGTCATCAGTCCGTAGCTTACAAACTACTTAAACCTAGGTAAACTAACCTAAGGACAAACACACACACACCCATGCCCCAGGGAGGACTCGAACCTCCACGGCGAGCAACCGCGCGCTCCGCAGCGAGACGCTTTAGACCGCTCGGCTACTCCACCGCGGCTGACATGTTTCAGCCACCAGTCGGTAGCAGTGTTGTGGAGGCGAACCTGCTCTCACACTCCCTCCATAGTGCGTGGAACGCCTCCTGGCACGCCTGGTCTTCTAGGTGAGACACGTTCAGCTTCCAGGTCCCTCTACCTCTGTAAGTCCCCTGTTTGGCCATATTGATTGCGCAGATGTACGCTGCATGATCCGAGAAAACGACAGGCCATATTTCCGATTGCAGGATGTTGCGCTTTAAATTATGTGAGACATACACTCTGTCTAAACGACTCGCCGAGTGGCTGGTCACATGAGGGAATCCGGGGGCTGGACCGTGCAAGTGCTCCCATGAGTCTACTAGACGTAGTTGCGTGACTATCAGTTCAAGTTCGATAGACTTATTGAGATTGGGAGTTTGGTCTTTGGCATGCAATACGCAATTAAAATCACCTCCGAGGATAATGTGCTCCTGTCGGGATCCGAACAGAGGGACAACTTCTTCTTTAAAAAACTCCGCCCTGCGTTGCCTATTGCTAGATCCCGATGGGGGATAGACATTAATGATTCGTACGTTATTGATTGTACCTGCTATGCCTTTACTGGTGGTTAATTTTACAACATCTTGGACTATTATGCCCTCTTTCGTGAGGATAGCTGTACCCATTTCCGTTCCAATCCCTGGATTTGTGAAAGCATTGAATCCCGGTATATGTTCAAGGTCAATATCTGTGACTTCTTGCAAAAGGAGAATGTCTACGTCAGCGGCATATATAAAATCTTTGAGGTTTTGTAATTTGAATGAGCTATGAGCCTTATTGAGATTTACTGTGGCTATCTTGTACGTTTGTACTTCTGTCATCGGTCGTTCCTTCTCTAAAAGTCGTATAGTAAAAAAAAAAAAAAAAAAAAAAAAAAAAAAAAAAAAAAAAAAAAAAAAAAACAGCTTAATAATACTCATCAGTATCAAAAGGATCCGGAACATAATCTTGTCGCTTTGAGAGATCTGTCATGGAAGTGTCTTCTTTCCGAGTGTCGTCATCTTTTTGGAGCTGTGCATTACCTATCTCAGATTCGTGAATTTCGCTCATTTCTTCATCCGCTGGGTCATATGCCACTTCGTCCGCCCAGTTGGTTTGCGTAGGCGTCTGGGTTGGGTCATGGGGAGCCTCCGGAGAGGCAATTCTTTCTGGTTTCTGTTTGGGTTGTTCCTTTGGTAACCGTCCTTCAGCGCCTTTTTTCCCCAGTGCAGAGACAGGGGGTTTTTCGGGTGCTGGTGTCGCTTTCTTATCGGAAGAGGACTTTTGACTTAAGCTGGCTGCTATTTCTTTTGCCTTTTGTCGCAGAGGTGCAGCGGCCTCCTCTGCGCCTTCGGATGCAATCCTGCGCTTCTTGTTTCTCCTTCCGGACTTCCTTTTTGGTGAACTATCTGTGGTTTCAGACCCACTTTCTGGTTCCTGCGGAGTGGTAAGCTCTTCATTTGCCGAAGGATCTGCACCATTTACAGGTTCGGTTTCCTGTGTCGGCCGAACTTCGTCTGTTGCTGTTGGCGGTCGGGAATCGAGTATATCGTCAGCTATAAGTGTGCTGACATCCATTGGGATTTCAGGCTCTGCAACGATTGCTCCTGCAGTTGGATCAGGGACCAAAACTGTAGCCGGTTGCGCTCGAGCTGCAGCGGCGTAAGTTCCAGGCAGTGACGTGATGGCTAGTGGCCTGTTGGGCTCGCCGGCCGGTAGCTGCGCCACGCGCCTCTGTATACAATTGGCGCGCACGTGGCCAGGCTTGTTACAGACCGAACAACTTCTGGGTTGATCGTCATAAATAACAATTCCTCTATATCCGCAGACGTTTACATACGAAGGAATATGTTTCCGTAGTTCTACTCGGAGTTGTCGTACACCGTTTAGAACGGGAAATTTATGCGCGCTCGACCACTTTTCAGCAAAATTGCTAAGCACTGTACCGAACGGAGAAATTACAGCATTTATCTGTTCCGCAGTAATTTCAAAAGGCAACTCAAAAATTCGGATAGTGCGTATTCCAAACCCAGCATGAGTGATAGCAACCTCCCCAACACGTCCGTCTGAATACCTAAATTTCATAGTACCTCCACAGGATTCAACTACCTTCGAGCATAGCTCCGCACTACTCAACTTCACAAATACCACACTCGCTATAATCGACAGATGAATACCAATAATGTCGTTGCATGATAGTTTTACATCCTGCTCTAACCAATTTTCTATCTCATAAGATTTCGGTCTAGTAGATCGATTCTCAAAAGTCAATTTCAAAGTATCCTTCCTAGTCGGTCGTTCCATTTCTTGTTCCATCATTACAATCGGTTCATACCTTTCTCACAGTTCAATAACGAAGGCTATTTGCTGCAGCAAGCGCCGACACTTACCACGCGAAGACAAGCTGTCGCAGCGCACGGCACGGAGCGTCCTGCCCCTAGCACGACCACGAGCAGACTGAACCGAGGGGACTGAGGCGCTCCAGTCACGGTCTGCACGGCCACTACGGTCGGGGGTTCTAATCCCCCCTCGGGCATGGATATTTGTGCTGTCCTTAGTATTAGTTAGTTCATAAGTAGTTTGTAAGTTTAGGGACTGATGACCCCGTAGTTAAGTCCCATAAGCTATACAAACATTTGAACATTTTTTGTTCGTCGTTCAGCTATTAGATTTATGTGAGACAAGCCAAAAAACTCGGTTTTTCGTTGTTATTTATCTCTTTCGAACTTACGTTAGTCTATCTACATCTCTTTCCTCTATCCGACCAACTCAAACTCTTTTCCGTCCCTAATGACCAGGTTATCGTCGGGTCATGAGAGCCTACTCTTCGTTCGTTCTTCCTTTTTGCCACCGCTCCACCTTTCTGTCTCTCTCTTCCCCCATTCTAACAGTGACCATTTCTGGTGTAGTATCAAAACCTTCTACAACTGATAGAATTAATACGAACAACTATAATGCTGAAATAAATCGCAATTTACGATCGGTTATGGCTTCACTGTACTAGGTTTAGATGGAATACCAAAGTGCGGCGAATGAAAATTTGTTCCCCGGCCGGGATTCGAACCCGGGATCTCCTGCTTACTAGGCAGACGCGTTGACTACTCCGCCGCCGAGGACACAGTGACCAGAGAACTCTTCCCTGCACGTCTCACGCCACACCCAAATCTCCATTCGCCACACTGTCTCTTTCTTATTACCACAGCCTTTTTGTTCTGTAATGCTTGCAGCTACAATACTATATTCCCGCATCAGGAAGAACAGACCACGAGGTATCGAGACCCAATTAATTGCCGTCAGGAGCCCAGCCTCGGCTTGTATACATTTATATATTTTTGGCGACGTTACGGCGTTCATTGAATGAAATAAATCGCAATTTCTGATACAAGCCGAGGCTGGGCTCCTGACGACAGTTAATTGTGTCCCGATACCTCATGGTCTGTTCTTCCTGATGTGGGAATACAGTTTTGTGGCTGGGAGCATTACCGAACAAATAGGCTGTGATAATAGGAAGAGACAGCATGGCGAATGGAGATTTGGGTGTGGCGGGAGATGTTAAGGCAAGAGTCCTCTGCCGTCGCGCTGGTAACTGTGTCCTCGGCGGTGGAGTGTTCAACGCGTCTGCCTAGTAAGCAGGAGATCCCAGGTTCGAATCCCAGCCGGTCACGAATTTTCATTCGCCGTACTTTGGTATACCATCTGAACCTCGTACAGTGAAGCAATAACTGATAGCAAATTGCGATTTATTTCATTCAATAAACGCTGTAACGTCGTCAAATATATATATATATATATATATATATATATATATATATATATATATATATATATATATGTTGCTGTCATCTTGAGAGTCCTAAGCAACACTATTGCTGAATGAACTTTCACTCTGCAGTGGAGTTTGCGCTGATATGAGACTTACTGGCAGATTAAAAATGTGTGCCGGAACCGGGATTCGAACTTGGATTGGCTTTCGCGGGCAAGCACTCTACCTCTGAACTACCCTGACGCACTTCACGGGCTATCCTCGCAACTCCACTTCTGCCAGTAACTCGCCTCCCTCTTTTCAAATTTCACAGACGTTTTCCTGCGAAACTTGCAGAACTAGCCCTCCTGGAAAAATGGATATGATGGAGGCATGTCTTAGCCACAGACTAAAGAATGTTTGCAGAATGAAGCTTTTACCCTGCATCGGATTGTGCACTGTTATTAAACTTACTAGCAGTTTAAAATTTTGTGCCGGAACCAGGATTCGAACTTTGGACCTTTGCCTTTCATGGGTAAGTAGGAGGCTAGGTACTGGCAGAAGTGAAGTTGTGAGGAGGGACCGTGCAGCGTGCCGGGATAGCTCAGAGGGTAGAGCGCTTGTCCCTGAAAGGCGAAAGTCCCGGTTCCGTCACACAATTTTAACCTGCCAGGAAATTTCAACATTATTGATGTATCATCTATGATGTATATTGCTCTAGTATCGTAGATTTCTATGATATATAAGGCAGCTTTCATACTAATCGATGAAACGGCTTCGAAGTATACCCTAGTTTCACGTTACAGTACACCAGCAGTAGTTATTAGAATTAATCCAGGGTATAAGCTATCCCCTTTTCAGATTTCATCCAAATCCTGCAAGGTATTACAGTATATGTACACTTTTGTACAAAATTAATGCAACAGATGGAAATTTTGAACGGTTGCGCTTAGTTAGATTATTTTCACAAAACAGTCTAAGCAGGCGAGAGAGAAGTAGGAAAATGTAATAACGGATTTGCACAGGCTTTCTGGAAACAGGTAAACGCATTCACAAGGGAAAAACCCCGTCTCACACTCGGTAGACTCATTGGTAAGACAGCTCAGTGGACAACCCTTCAACCACTGAAAACAGATCAGGCATGATAAAAAGGAACGAGGTGTATGTAAATATGAAGAAAAGGAAGAAAATACAGAAACAGAACGGTCCAAGATGAAGATACGTAACATGAAGCGAAGGGACGGGGCCACTGGGTTGCGGTAATGTGCTTACTGAGAATCAGGAAATCTGTTTTGAAACCTCTTTCTTTAGCATGCTTTGGGCATTGCATATACTTCATCAATGAACGCGAGTTCGAGAAAACAAATATTCTTCGCTTTCTTCTATAATTAATGTTATCTGCCTACCTATAACGTAAGGTAACATATGCAGAATACTTGGTAAGATGTAGGAGATAGATGGCATGACAACTCTCATCTCCTTAGGAAAAATAACTCATTAAATCAGGTATAGCATTCAGTACGGTCGTCAGGCGAAACAATTATCACCAAAAGACTCAACACAAAATTTAAACAGCATTCGACTGTTTGAAGCTCGTATTTCATCTTCATCTTTACATTCAAAACAGTTACAGTCGTCAATCTGCTTAATCTGTTGAGATGGATGATTTTTTTGTTGGATACTCTATTTATTTTACTTTGTTACTGCACATAGTCCGTAAGTGGCATTAAGGCACCTCACAGTATATAGTGAATGTTTCTTATTTTCCCGTAATTCCTAGAAATGAAAACCGCATTTTTATAGCGGATGGAGTGTGAATTCATAAATTTTGACATAAAAATTATTATCAACATGTAACTTTATTTGCTTTAGAAGATTGTGTCACAACATAGCTGTTTTATAATACAGGTGCAACATAACAATATATCCGATTTAATACTCTTATATCAAGATATTAACTATCCCTTATTTTCAGAGCAAATACTATTTGGTTGCCATGTCTCCTTCAGTCTTATAATGTAATCTGTCCCGCATACTTTATTTGCGGTGTGTTCTGATTACTGGCTAGATGGATTGAGCATGAAGGCTGCTCCGCTGAAGGTAACAGAATCGTGAGTGAGGGCCACAGCTACGAACCACTGGTCCACGCCCACCCACATGACAAAGAAAGGCCACAACCTCAACGAGTTAGAAGCACTTGAAAGCTATAAACACCTAGTTCACATCCTTGATTTAATATTAAATGTCTAAATAGAACTCAACACCTCCCCTCTTCTGAGTTACACTTCATCACGTGTATTTCCTCTGTTCTACGTCCCACGATGGCTGTTACTGTGCCTCCATCCATTATCCCATTTAATATTCATTGCTAGTGGCCTACGTTTTCCAGAATGGCATGCTTGCTAAAATGCTTTATTCTATCTTTGATTTGTATGCCACATTTAAAATTTAACATTCTTTACGTTATTGGGCTACCGAAGTACCATCAATGTATCAGCTATTCATAAATATTGTTCTATATCTATACTACAGCCATTTTCTGAAGCCGTATCATTGTATATGTCGAAGGAGACATTGTATAACACTTTCTCTGCCTCCTCTTATTCCAGTCGTGTATGGTTAGCCGAAAAATGTTATTTTCCGAATGTCTGCGTCTGACATATTATCGTTGTAATGTTATACTTGTTGTGTTTTTCGAGCGAAAGACTGTTTTCTAATATACTTCCTTTGATGACGCTTCCCGAGGATTCTTCGACGGGCGGGCGCGGTGGAGCCCTCTAAGGTGCCTTGCTGCGGACTGCGCATCTCATTCCCGTCGGGGAAAAGGGTCCTCTCTCAGGCATGTATGTGTGTTATCCTTAGCATAACTTAGTTTAAAGTAGATCGTAAGTCTGGGGACGTTAATTACTGCAGTTTGCTCCGTTAGCTTTACAAACATTTGATTTTTGATTCCTACATACTAGTTTTGTATACATTTTCGGAATGTTTATTTAAAATGTTACATAGGCACTGTTTCTTGTCTAAAGAATGTTTATCCCTGGTTTCGACCTCCTCTACCTCCCTGTAATTTTAATAATGTTCACTTTCATTTATTTTAAATTTTACTAACATAGGCCAACAGTACCATGCTATTATGTGTCTGAATCTAAGTGTAGACGTATCATCTCTTCCGAGACTGCAACAAAATAATGTAACCTCTTTGACAAAATCAGTGGTGGTCTAAAGGATAGCTTGTAAGCCGAAAACCGGTTAGAAAATAAAACTTTACTCGTGAAAGTACACAAATCTTTGCTTTTAATCCAAAACAAAGCTATCGCTTCAGAAGTGATACTCGTTGTTGTTGTTTTAGTTTCTGTATCGGTTGTTTCGTATTTCAGCTGGAGATTATTGTGACATGTTATTTAATCAGACGAATAATGTAAGCCTGACTATAATAATTGTAAAGCAGATATTTATGTCAAAATAAAAAAAAAAGGCCGTATAGTATAGAAATATCTGGTTTTGTAAAAAGATTCTTTTACCGTGCATCGTGCTCAAATGTGATGTGTTACTGATGGCACAGAAATTATCATCTATATAAGTAAGTAGCATACAAGAGTCGTTAATAATATGAGCTGTATCAAAATGTGTCTGTCTGTAAATCTATCAGACCAAACTGCGTGGTCATCAGTCCGTAGCTTACAAACTACTTAAACCTAGGTAAACTAACCTACGGACTAACACACACACCCATGCTGTAGGGAGGACTCGAACCTCCACGGCGAGCAACCGCGCGCTCCGCAGCGAGGTGCTTTAGACCGCTCGGCTACTCCACCGCGGCTATCAAAATGTGTCTCAAATATTGTCCCAAAAAGTAGACGTGGGAAACTATATACACTGTTAACGATGATTGCATCATATACTGAAGAAGTAGTTCATCTCTAGATATAAGGCGGAACTTTTAATTTGGCCTCTCACTAAAGTGTAAGCAGATATTTGATACCGAACAGTAACAGCGGAACAGTTGAACTGTGGAAATTTTTCTGGTTGCCTATATTGTGCGAACAGTTTCTTTCTTTCTTACCGACATGTAAAACAGAAACGTGAATGAGGCTGCAGTAATCTCTGGATGCAGCAGAGCCTGGCTTTTCGCTTCGTTCTAGAACATGCAAGCAGGCGCATTGTGCTCTGCCGCTGCCGGCAGCTCGATACACGGAGGCCGAGTCGTGGCTCCTGAATGGCTGCAACCCGGCAAGCTACCTGCGCGCCGCTCAGTACTTGCGTGCGGTGCGTCGCTCAGTTGTAGTGGTCCTCACCGCGGCAGGCTAGTGGGCCATAACGTACAGTGGAGAGCGTCCTGCCACTGTCTGAACACCGCCCAACGTTTAGCCGTATGTCACGGCGGAAAGCTGTAGGCATGGGAGACTGAAATATCATGAGTGTGCTATACAGCGACAGAAAGCGTTTCATATATACGAGGGTGATTCAGAAAGTAGCATTTTTTTCTGCAGAAGACACTCGATTGTTGGGTCATTTATTACACTACGGTGAACAGTGTATCACAACTCTGATTTTGTGTCTGTATTACTTTAAGGATAGCATTCAGAGTTTTCATGTCTTTGTTTCGACTTGTAAATTTTATAGAAGCCAAGTAGCTGTCTGGCAGTAGGTAAAGTAGCATGAAGTAATGGATGAATGCGGTGGGAAAAGCATAACAGATGGCACAGAGCATGTATGGATAGTTAGAAAACATGGCAGTGTAGCAAAGACGTGATATGATTGGCTGCAGCCTCCCCTCCCGGTGCTACCAACTTACCATTCCTACAGTTCTTGTACTAATATTTAAGAAAGTATGCATTAGATAATGGCGTAATTTCCATTTAATAAGCTCTCATTTGAACCCATTTGGAACTTTGTGCATTGTAAATTATACATGGTGTTTCACTAAGTGTGTTAGCCTCTGTAACTTATAAAATAATAGGTGACGGGAAATTTTAATGCGGAAGGTCAACACAAGAAATGTTACACTTTTTGCGGAGCTATGAACATAGTTTATTGTATCATTTTCCAAAGAGTTACAGCACAAAGATATAATTTTTAAAATGGAACAATATTTTGTTCTATCGTGTATTGGAATCGTTGAAACCAGCTGCGTCCAGATCAATTTAAACTACATTCCTATCACTGTTAGTTTGGGAGCTACAACCCTTCAAAGTTTCAGGAGCAGATACCACACGCTGTACATAACACTGGCTGTGTGGTGGGTGATGGATGTTATGGCGGTGGGAAGTTGATTTACATGAGATGTTCAAATGTGTGTCCATGTTCCTCAATGCATAATGCAATACGCCCTCGAAGGATCTGCGGACGAGATGTAACATCGCCGGTGTGACGGAGCGACATGCGTCCTCGAGGCGCCGTTTTAGATCATCTGGGGATGTGGGCTCAGTGACATAAACACGATCCTTTAGATATCTACTGGTGTTAAATCGGACGTCCTTGCGGGTCCCGTCACCTATTATTTACATTTCTTAGTTTCGAATTTTATAGAAGCCAAGTAGCTGGCTGGCAGAAGGCAAAGTAGCATGATGTAATCGATGAAAGGGTTGGGAAAAGCATATCAAACGGCACAGATCATGTATGGACCGTGAGAAAACACTGCAGTGTAGCATAGACGTGATCTGATTGGCTGTCGCCTCCGCTCCCGGTGTTATCAACTTACCATTCCTACATTTCATTTACTAATATTTAAGAAAGTAAAACCGCGGTGGAGTGGCCGAGCGGTCTAAAGCACCTCGTTGCGGAGCGCGCGGTTGCTCGCCGTGGAGGTTCGAGTCCTCCCTGGGGCATGGGTGTGTGTGTTTGTCCGTAGGTTAGTTTACCTAGATTTAAGTAGTTTGTCAGCTACGGACTGATGACCACACAGTTTGGTCCGATAGATTATTTATATATATATATATATATATATATATATTTTTTTTTAAGAAAGTAAACATTAGATAATAGTGTAATTTCAGTGCAACACTTCTCTGTTAATAAGCTTTCATTTTGAACCCATTTGATACTTTGTTCATTGTAATTTATATAAACAAAATACGAGCGACTAATCTAGAAGGTTCGTTTGGCACCAAAACGACAGAGGCAGCAACTAGCAGCCACGCCTGGTCTAGCACAGTTCTGTGCCGACCTTCCAACTGTTAACATGTAGCGCCTAGTCTCATTACGGAGCATTACAAAACGTTTACATTTGTCATGGTACTAGTGTTTTTGTAAAGTGAATGTACCGCTTGGATTTGTGGATTTCGCTGAGCGTATGTAAACTATGGAAAAATAAATTTGAAATCCACTGGCATCCCGTGTTTTATGAAGAGAATCGTACTTAGAGACCTTAAATCATTTTCACAAGATTGTAGCTTCAGACTGTGTGCTGAAACTGCGTTGGACATTATCTACTTCGAGATCTAAGGTCAGTAATCAACATAAGAACTTTGTTTCACCCGTCTGAAGAATTGATGAAACCTACGGACCCTTATGCAATAAGCGTTATCCAGTACAAATAGGACCATGAGTGCATACACTCTAGTAATACGAGTGAGGGTAACGCAGGGGAAATTTATAAGAGGGTGGAAGATTGTGCTGAGAGACTGTTAGGAACTTTCCAACTAGACGGCGTTAACATCGTATATGAAGACTTGCTCTCGGCCAGTGACTATTTTCTCCCCTCTTAATGAACTCTTTTATTTCATTTGAAGAGACATTTAAAATAAATTTTCACCAGGCATGTTGTAAGTGCACTCTTCTATCTACACTGCCAGCCATAAAAATTTGTACACTCTCTTAGACTTTTCCAATTAACTCAATAATTATTGTTGGAAGAGTGCGTATGGAGTACACGCGGTAGTGAAATTTTCCGATCAATAGCTCGAGCGCTGCCAAGGGACCAGGTGTAGTTTGAAACTGTATCAGCTACATTAGTGCGTGGTGTAGCCTCCATGGCCGCCAATAGTGACGATGATTCTGACATCCCTACGGTCATACGGCAAATACTATTCTGTGATATATCATTGCATGCCCGCTCGGCCGTTGACATAGTTCTGTACGAGCGGTCGGTTGAGGAAACGCACGTGTCATTTGTCGTCCCAGCATATCCTACGTGGTCTCGTTTGAAGACAGGTCGGCAGATGGTGCTGGTGAAGATGGCTGGCTCATGGCCATAGGTTGCTACGAAATTTCATAACTAGTACATCACGTCGCAGGTGGAATGGGTGGGAAAAAATAACGTATGGTGCAACATATCACATTCCCGTGAGAAATGGCGCCACTACTACCTAGACATATTCTGATTGGCTGTCCATACCTCGGTATGAGATCACCACTAGTATCTTTAATTATAATTTATTAATATTTATGGACTATTCCGTCGGGTTTTGATGGAACATATATTAAATCACTGTGTACACTATATATTTGCTCCACAATAATATTTATTTTGTTGTGAATTAGCCTTCGGCTTCTTAGACCATCATCAGAAAACTGAATATTGTAGATTATCCACATCACACCAAATTCATAGACTATGTAGCCTTTAAGATTTTTTAGAACAAAGAGATTTGCCCAACCAATTAAATCAAAACTGTAACTAAAAGTAATTAAACATTAATTTCCAACAAATAAGCAGATTATCGACATCAAGCCAGCTGCTGTGTTCCGAGTACAAAGATTTTACAAAGGTCAGTCATAGACTATGTGGCCTTTAAGTATTTTATGAAAAAGAGACGCCCAACCAATTAAAGCAAAAATGTAACTAGGAAATAACTATACATTAGTTTTCAACAAACAAGAAGAAACAATCATATTTCCCAGTACTTACTAAAACACTCAGTGAGCTCTGATAAGACGCGATAATTTATTCTCTGATTGCAACCTGGCAGAAAATGCTACACGAAGCGAAAAGATAGATGTCAGCTCAAGTAATTCAACCCATGAGTTATAACCTTCTTACCTGTTTCGCTTGATAAAAAGTGTTACTCATCAGCACCTTGTCTCACAACAATATCAGTACCGTAAATTGCAAATCAAACATTATGATATAAAGAACGGATAATTTTTTGCGCCACGGTGGAGTAGCCGAGCGGTCTAAAACGTCTCACTGCGGAGCGCGCGGTTGCTCGCCACGGAGGTTCGAGTCCTCCCTGGGGCATGGGTGTGTGTTGTCCTTATGTTAGTTTAGCTTATTTTAAGTAGTTTGTAAGCTACGGACTGGTGACCACGCAGTTTGGTCCGATAGGATTACAAACATTTGAACATTTTGAATTTCAATAATTTTTTTGCATCTGACTCTTTTAATAACGTACGTAAGTACGTAAAACCACAAAATATTGACTTTTTCCTTTACCTAAAGCATCAGAATAGTATTGTACTCTATAATGGATCTGAGCTTCAATTAACACTAATTTGGCTGCCTGTGGACATAAAAACGCAAGTTTTGTCCTGCAATGAATTGTTTTCAAAATCTCTATTCTGACATTCATAACATTGAAAAGTAGTTTCCTTGATCGAGGTTGCCATGTGTAATGTAAAGCGATCACACATGTGTTATAGAATTCAACATAAGGTATTTTTCGAAAAATATTTTTCTATGAAATGGGTAATAAAATGCTACTAACTACTAAAAGTACAACGTACAATTTGTAAACTTATTATTATTATTAATATTATTATTGTTATTTAAATCCTCTCTCACACTAATAATGAAGGTACTTCTGTAAACAGGATAATCTCATAACTAAACATTAAAAAATATCTTCCTCAGAAAGAATGTTCATTAATAATACTGTCTTCGCTACTTGATTGGTGAGCTTCCATATTCAAGATATGTTAACGCTGCATGCAACTACTCACAGTGAACTTGTTGTGACACAGAGATACGTGACACTGATATTACCAATGAAGTCTAAGAGTAGACCTTCTTCTTGTAATAATGGGAAAAGACACGTATTACAACACTTTGAACGTACTGAACGCGTTCCACAACAAGCGAAGGTCGACGAGAAGTGTAGCTTATTCCAACTCAGACCGTAATTCCTAGGATAGGTCCAGTGTGTCTTGGACTAATGCATGATACATGACTGCTCTAGCCAGGTCTACGTCGTATGGGCAAACAAGCAGTGGAGATTTGCGTCGAAGGAGTTGATACGCTTGCATGGAGTGACGGTTGTACGAGACACAGAGCTCCTGGCGGGCTAAACTGCTTTTCTGAGGTACAGCCACACTAACATGTCTTAGCACAACTGGCTGGCGCTCAAACTGCAGCAGTTATGCAATCACGTATCACTTCATGGAGGCTCTTGTGTTTCGTCGCAAATTCATTTTTAGGCATATTGTTATATTTAGTACCGACACTGTAATTCAACTGAACGAGAACTGACACTGAAATTTATGATGCCTTCCAAAATTTGATGATTTAGCGATCGGGGGAGGGGGTAGCGAAGCACATAAAATGCTATTTCAAAAAATGTTTCTAATTCTATGGGACGATACGACTTTGGTAATAAGTCTCTAAACTAAGTTAAACTAACCTAAGGACAAAACACACACACACAAGCCCGAGGGAGGATTAGAACCTCCGACGCGGGTTCGAACCTCCCGCTCGGCAATACTATTTCCTATGATCGTTGCATGACGAAATTTGAGTCGCCAAATTTACAGTGGGGTGCCCTACTAATATACTCACAAAGTTGATTCCGATTTGTTTGTGTGTGTGTGTGTGTACTTGGGAGGTAAATTCGGGAGGTGGGCCGTGGTTAGCAAGGATTGTGAACGTCTGCAACTGAAAAAAGTAATTAGTCCACATGTACTTTCATTATAATTGAGGTTAATACTCAACTTTAGGTGAGGTGGATGAACACATTCTTGCGGGCTGCAAAACATTTCTATGGTCTCTTCCTAGCTACAGTCAATAGTGGTGTTCCGGCTTGTCGCTGTAGACGGATCTCCTGGAATGGTAGCTCTGCTATTTCTGCTTCGTACTCTGATATACTTCTGGTTGACTGAACTTAGTCCTCCGCTGTACTAACTGTCGTGGCTGTGGTGCGCCGGCATATCTAGCTGAGCCCTATTCTTCGGTGCGCGAAGCAAGGCAGAGAGGTAACGTTGACTGGAGGCGACCACGGCGGCCGAAGTACGTGGACGTTGTGGTCAATGGCGATGCCAGAACATTTTCCGTTCGATTTCGAAGTACTATACACTAAACACCGACGCATGTTAAAATTTAAAACGTAGCTGCGGATTGTCAGCGACCGTTAAAACCTCAAAGAATAAAAGTGCACCCGTCGGTCGCAAAGATAAAATTATTTAATATGGTTTCGGAAATAACTATGATTGCCTCCATCAAAAAATATAAATTAAACCATTCACATAATAAAAGTTACAAAACAGTTGTAAAGCTTACGTCATTCAGTACCTCCGTGCAGGCTCTTCTTATATATATATATATATATATATATATATATATATATATATATATATATATATATATATATATATATATATTTCTAGATTTTGAAATGAAATACAGAGTCTTACATCCACAGTATGGGTGAGTTGTTAATTTTTATGGAAAGTAACGCATGTCTAAACCCTTTATGTGTTTCCCAACTCTAAACATGATTTCACTGGAAATGTTTGCAGATATGGGTAAAAGTACTGAGCTCACATTACGAAAAAAGGACAAATTATCGATTTTTTTTTCACAATGTGAATTTCGTCAATGAAGTGTTGCTGATATGGGATTTACAGTCCACTGTCGAAATAAATGTAACACATTGAGGAATAATGAAAGCCTGTAAACCCAATGGAAAGTTAAACACAGTCGAACATAGTCTGTTATAGACAGAGAAATAATACTGGTAGTGAAAAACCGCCGAAAACCAATACAGGTGTTAAAGAACTGCAATGAAGGCTGTCGTCCAGCCAAGAAACAGAAACTTATCCATACCTATGATGAAAAAAGGACACCAATGGGTCGAAAGGTACAGAGGCTGGATCATGGATGATTGAAGTAATGTAAATAATTAGTGGTTTTACATCTAAGACATTGCTTTATGGGAATAGTAGCTTCCAAATTTAGCATGTGATTTCATTTCAAATTTGCTTCTCTGACGAAACAGGTATACAAATCCTCCAGCACAAAACTTAATTTGTTAGATGCAGAAGCCAGGAATAATTTCACCAAGACTGCATAATTCAACAAGTGAAAGATCCTTCAGTACTGAAAACTCGACTTCTTCCACAAGTGAAGGAATGGTTTCTTAACGGCAACTACATCCGGCACCATGTCACAAGGCTACACCAGTGCCTGACTACTTAAATGAGACTTAAATTCGTCCTTTTGACTGTATACTGAACTCCATGGTCATGAACCGATGGATATGACTGGCAAGTACCGAAGTGGGTATTAGAAAGGGAGATATCACCACAAAAAATTCAAGCTTCTGGTGAAGCTTCTCTGAGCTTGGCACGGGATACCTGAATTGTTGACTAAGTCGAAGAAATACGGCAAACATTTTGCCATAAAAAGGTGGCTAAATAAGGTTGCAGCATAAAACAAATGTGTCCACTCTATGAGTATAATAATTCGGCACGCTATTCTTCGTTATCTTTTTATTTAAACATTAAACATAATAATACCTTTCTTCGCTGAATGATAACTACTTTTCCAGTAATGCTAATTCAAAGACAAGCTCTTAAGTTGAAACTTGCCAGTGAGCGTTTATAAGTGTATTTCCTTCTCTTTATTGCATAAAAAAGCAGTACGTTCAAGAAAGTGTAAACATCGATTTAACCGTAAATGTAGTTTTACTTTGAGAAAACAAAAGTGGACGAGACTAATTTTCTTATGAAACCGAAACTTTACGCTGTAGATGTTCTAGCTGTAGACAAGTTTCCACACTGTCAACATAACACGAAAATCACTGAAACTGCACAATCTTTTGCGTGCTAAGGAGCAGTCTAGTTGAGTGTTCATCCTCAAATTAAAAAGAAAAATAAATAAATAAATAAAAAATAAAAAAATCTTTCTACAGTTTAGAGACTTTATGACAACGATCGACATCTAGCCACCTTCTTCCAGCAATCAGCAAATCAGCAGTAGAAATTCCAAAGCTCGCCCCACCGGCCGAACGGTCGTTACCGGTCACAGACAACCAAACCTTCCGTGACTGCCACTTCGGCTCTCTCACCGTCACTGCGCGGCTACAGCCCACGCCAATAGAGAACGTCCTCCTAGCACGTAACAACCCTACACACCAGCGACACCCGAAAACAGAAGGAACACTATCGACATTATCAGGGGGAGGGACAAACACAATCCAGATGACGAAAAGAGGAAACGATGCGTACAAGTCCACGGCTCAGTGTGGTCAGCCATCATCTTCTTGGAAAAATTCATCACCTTTCTGTTGCAAGAATGCCAAAAGAACGCTCCTTACAGCAATCTGAACGTCCTAGGCACTGGTCAGCTATCCTTCCACAAACACTAAAGTTCAACGAGCGCTGCTTTGAAACCTCTTTCAGGTAAAATTCTGCCGCCAATAAGTGTAACCACACATTTTGCTTGATCTCATAATCTGTTACAAACCATTGTCGCCCAAGATATTTCCTCATACTAAGAAAAAAGACGGTAGTCGCAGGAATAAAAAGCCGTGACTGTAGCTCAATAATTATCGGATATGAATCCACCAACCACTGGAACCGTCGCAATGCGACACGAAACTCTGTAGATATGTTCCTAATGTTAATTTTAATGTTTTCATCTGACAATTATATTGTTTTATAATCATACTAGCACCCACATGCATAATCAAAGAATATATCGTATTAAGATGCTTTCTGTGATTTCTGAATAACAAGGGAGTGAGCTGGGTTTCATTGCAAGGTAGAAAGTGATAGCCAATTAAAATTCAATCAAATAATTATGTTCAGCGAGCAAAGACTATTTCGCACATTGATCACCTCGACATCCAAATGAATACGCTCACGAATTATCTCTGAAGTAACGAATATTTCTTCCGGGGGTTTAGGTGAAATCTGTCCAGAAAACCAAACATAGCTGTGTAGGAAAAGCCACGAGTGCCTATAGTGTGCATGGCTTCTATTCTGCTACTCTGTCGTGCAACAACTAGCGATATAGTACCAGAAACTTTCTCAGCAGTTTGACTCCTATGTTGAACATCAGCTTGGCATTAACGAATATGTGTACAAATTAATTTAAATTATTTATATTAACAGAAGACGTGAAATGTGGGTTTCAAACAGTTAAGCTCAAAGATCTTCCACTTAAAAGACACTAAACCAAGATCGAGTGAGGTGAACATAATTTCGTCATGGCTAAGTGGTAATAGTTTTTAGAAACGGCCGTAATGTTTTTCATTTTGTTAGTAGCCATACTATACTTAATTTCATACCTAATTAGTTTAATTCGTCTGATAATATTTTTTCTTTTTACTCTCTTGGTCTATATACAACTATAATAATTTAATGATAAACATTTGTATTTCCTTCTTTTCAGGCTTCACCTAAATTTTTAAATACTAGTTTGATACATCTACAAATTTTTCATCAGTTGTAACAGGGTAAATTTATCCAATTAATACCTTTATTCACGAAGACAATACTCTAAACCTCAAATGTTGATTGTCTATATGTTTCGTTGATAGACCACCTTTCTGATGAAAACAACGTGTCAGTTCCGTTCGCATACTTCAGAGAGCTTGAAGGAATGAAGACGATTTCAAATCATTATTTCGTGGTGATGTTTGTGAATGTCCGTTCATCTAAGACTGCTCGTCGCCTTACAGACCAGCTGTAAGAACGAATAACCATTCTTGATTTAACCAGAAGCCAGTACTTCAAAAATTTTGCCAAGTCCCTAATGAAGTCGGAAACAGCAGTACCTACACCAAAATAACCTGGAAAATGACACCTCATACCTTTTTCATTGGTATATAAATAACCCATTTGAATGAATATGTTATCAGCGCTGTTGTGGGTTGTAAATATTTCTTATTACGTAATTTTCATAGCCATCCTCTCAACAGTAGGTTTGACCCCCACAGACAAGTATCTGTTTCATGTTACCAAAAGCGTAGTGAAAAAGACATGCGCTTTTGTGATATATTATGTGAAAAGAAGTCTTGATGAACAAGTGTATTACGAACATATTCATGAACATCTTAATAAATTAACAGGAAAAATATTATTTTACCGCAGATGTGTCGACATGCTAATAAATAAACAAGGGAAATTTTATCATTCCGTAGCTATGTAGACGACGTTTTTATGATTAAAGCAGGAGATGAGAGTGTCGTAGCAGAGCTGGTTAACGCATTCAACTGTCTGCGTAAAACTGTACTTAATTTTCTCGACCGTCCGGTTACAAGAACAGAACGGTGCAAGGATATTATCATCTTTCGTAAACCAACTACCAAAGATCTAATAATCTCGAATCAACCGCAAAATAATTAAAAAATAATTTAAAAAATTAGTTTTCTTCAATTCTATGTTTCATAGACTATCAAAATTAACTAACGCGGAGGTAGTACAGAGCCAGTCCCTTATCGATTTTGTAGAACTGAAGTATACAAAATTATTTGTGGGTCCTATGAAAAGTTCTATATCGGATAAACTGGTAGAGAATTTAGTGTTCAATTGTGTGATACACCTGTAATAGCAGTACCTTGGGTGAACACTTGCGGGAATACCAACACCATTTAAAAACTGTTGACGATAGTATGTCACTCTACATTTTTCTATCAAAGGTACAGTTTCGGAGATATTAGAAGAGGTGGACGTATATGTAAATTTTGATACGAAGACGACTCTTGTAATTAATAAACAGCTCACAGAAGGGCATAAATGGGTTTTTAAAATTTTGATGACATTCTAGTAAATAAACTCAGTTAATTAATTGCGGCTTTGATTTATTCATCTTGTAAAATATGCATTTCTCATTTCATACAGATTTAGAATCCTTGAAATACTATATTAACTAGACATTGTACATTTTTGTCTATTTTCCTTTATAACCTTTTTCACTGGAATAATGAGATCCAGAATGTATGAATTCTTTCTTGCTGACATTTGATGTATTCGTTGCATACGTGAACAGTCTCAACGTACGACGCTGTACTTGATCTCCAGACGGATCTGTTACATATCGACTATAACGTCCTATTTTTGTATTTCATTTATGACCAGAGCTATGTCATAAGTTTGGTGTAACCTGTTTCACTTATATATTTTGCCGGCCGCGGTGGCCGAGGAGACAGGCGCTTCAGTCACGGTCTGCAGGGCCACTACGGTCGGGGGTTCGAATCCCCCCTCGGTCATGGATATTTGTGCCGTCTTTAGTATAAGATAGTTCATAAGTAGTTTGTAAGTTTAGGGACTGATGACCCCGTAGTTAAGTCTCATAAGCTTAACAAACATTTGAACATTTTTTTCAACTTATATATTTCATGAAAATCATCCTAAACACAGGAAGTTTGTTTTAATTTGTAATTTATTTAGCTTCTCCGATGATGGACATCACCCGACATGCATAAGAGGAATGAAGATTTGACCACCATCTGGAACATCTGGAGCTTCATCAATACTGCAGCCCAACAGCTTCTTTAAAGTAATTTTTAGTAGTTGCTATATCAGGATTTCAAGTCTGATTTACATAGTAATAAATTAGATCAAGTTCCAAGATTGTGTATTTCGTTACAGATCGAAAAAAAATCGCACCTTAATACATCTTTTCCATTATAATCATAAAATATTTGTTCATGTACATCAAATATCGAAGGCAGTGGCTTCAAATAGCGATCATAAACTTTACGCAGTCGAGTTCCTTGACAGTTTCCGCTTATTCAAACGGAAATTTTGCCTACAGCTGTTTACAGTGCGCGCCGACTATGGCGCGATGGTTAACGTAAAGGCTTACGACATTGCCTCCTAGGTGGCACTGCTTACAATTTCTCCCACCACACATTGAGACAACGCGCCGAATATCAGTCCGCTTAACGAGTAGCTGGTTTTCTTATTAAAAATTACGAGTTCTGATAATTTATTGTAAAGCGCAAATATTTATGTATGTTTGTGATGTTGCATAAACTGTGAGAATGATGGCTGGTTTGCGTCTGTGTGTTGGTCCGTTGTAAGGAGCATTGCAAGTTATAACCTCAAAAAGACGACAACTGTGGGTCGCAGACACTGCCCAAACATCACACAAATACTTATGAACATATTTGTATTTGAGAATGTGAATAAATTCTCCAATATTCTCAGACCAGACATACATAAATACCATACATTTTGCGATCTTATACATGTATTTTGTAAATAATGAAGTGCCAAGATCGCGGTATTTTGTCTTTATTTATGAGAGACGACCGGTTTCGATGTACACAGACATCATCTTCTGGTCTTTGCACTAAATAGTAACATTATTAAATAAATGCATACTGTAGACAGCTGGATTGTACTGGTGGGTTTTCACACATTAAAATATGCCAAAACGGCATATGGTGGGTTATCACACATTAAAATATGCCGCTCTGGCATATTTTAATGTGCGACATCCCACCAGTACAATCCAACTGGCAACAGTATGCATTTATGTAATAATGTTACTATTTAGTGCAGAGACCAGAAGATGATGTCAGTGTACATCGAAACCGGTTGTCTCTCATAAATAAAGACGCAATACCGCTATCTTCGCATTTCATTATTTACAAAATACATAAATACCATTTATAATATTCTGGGCCCGCTGCGTCATATATGTTATTTAGAGACATTGTAAATTATTGATACCAAAGACGCTACTTTTTATTAATTTGTTTAACACGACAGGCCTGTTTCGGCGCGAATGCCATCGTCAGGCGTACTGCAAAATACAAAGGTGGGTATACTATTGATTTAAGATGACAATTGTACTTTATACATACATTGGTAGCTCTTCTTACCCTTGTGAGATCGCCACTTCTTTTACATGTAAAGGTTCTTATTTTTATTTACAAATGTGAAAGAACTGTTGTTGTTATAGCTCTTATATAGCTGTATATATACTTTTTTTAAAAATAATTCTTATGTTGTTGTTTGGACTCGCAGTTGCCATCTGGTGGTGGTTGGTAGCTGGGCGGAGATGCCGCCTAGTCAGGTCTGCCCCCTGGGAGAAATGCTGGAACCCCAAGGGCAGCGTGACCACCACCGCGGGCCCGCCGGCAGGTATACTGCCTTTGTTCCAATGCCGCCCCGGCCCTCGTGCTGGGTGCGCGACACTCGGCACGGCAGACTGGTTCGAGGCTCCGTCGCTAACGGACGCATGTCGGACGTCTCAGAGGGCTACCGCTTGTAGGCTCTTCATATTGTAACACAGTAGTCGCGGCTGGCAAAACATTTGTGTAACTGTTACTAATAAATGCTTAAATAATATAATTCAGTTTACGTCTTGATTAATTGAGAAGGTGGAAACGATGGGGAGATTCTAGTTTCACATTTATACGCCTTCACTTAATGTACGTGCAGCCAGAGGCTCGTACATTTAGTCCTCCGGGCCGGATACAGTGACCACGAAAACGTAGACCGCAAGATTTAGTGTTCACGCGGAAGCGCATTCGCAACGAGTTACTTTCCGGAAATGAACTTTGTAAATCACGTGTGTACTGCACATGTTCGCGGCTTGTAAGCGCCACTGTGTATCTCAAGGTCTGTACGGGACAACGCAAATAACAGCCTTGACTACGGTGTGTGAGTGCAGTACTTGTGACCGACTAGTGCATCACGCGCGATCGCGTTAAAGCGAGCACGCGGTACCGGCATCATCTCCGAGCATCCCGCAGTTTGGCGCCAACGGAAGCTGTCGCTCGTAACACGACTGCCGACGGCATCACGCACCAGCATCATCTCCGACCAACCAGCAGTTTGGCGCCAACGGAAGCTGCGCCTCGCACCACGTCTGCCGACGGCATCACGGGACTCCGCGGCCGCCGCCTCTGCACTGCCGCAGCGCCGCTACAGCCTTGGTGAGTGTCACCGCTTGGCTTCCTGTTTCTAATCTGCTCTTCCCTACAATGGAGCCAGCAACAAGAGCTCGGTTAGTCAAGCAGAGAGGGCTTGCAAAGGCAGCTCTTTCACGCTTGAGTAATTCAATGCAAGATGCAGAGACACTTAGCATTGAAATCTTGGAATATAGATTAGGCAAATTGGAGCAAATTCAAGCGGATTTTGAGTCCCCACAATCCCAACTCGAAATGGACGATGAATTAACAGATCACAGTAGTGATAGGGCAGATTTCGAGGTCTCTTGTGAACACATTGAATGTACCATACGAGGTTTATTGAAGAGGCACGCTCAGAAGCCTAAGCCTGCCAACTCGAATCATTCGAGCAATGTTAGCAATTTGAAATTACCTGCCATCAATTTGCCAACCTTTGAAGGGGATTATCTCAAATGGTCATCCTACAGAGATGCTTTCTCGAGTCTCTTCATGAATAATGACTCAATTGACGATATTCAAAAGTTTCATTATTTAAATTCAACATTGCGAGGTGAAGCAAGGGACATTCTAAAACATTTACCAGTAACCTCAGAAAACTTCTCAGTAGCTTGGAGACTCATTACACAAAGATACAATAATCCAAAGATAGTCGCGGCCAGACATGCTAAGGCTTTATTAAATTCTCCTAGCGTCAGCCACGGTACGTCAACCAATTATCGGCAGTTGATTAACCATGTATGTAGCCATCTGAAGGCCCTAGAAGCTCTTAAGCCTGATGTGCCACTTCATGAAATTCTACTTTCAGAACAAATATTGAATGGCATGCGTCCCACAGATCGTCAGGAGTGGGAGGAAAAAATGTCTGGGTCGACGTTCACCACATTGAACCAACTCATACAGTTCTTAGAGACAAAATGTCTAGCCTTTGAACTGATTAAATTTAGGGATAATACTCCCAAAGAGACGCAGAGTAGTAATGTGAGGAGAGCTCATCTGGCCAGTGCTGATGTTGAAGTAGTTTGTAAGTACTGTAAAAAACATCACGCACTCACTGATTGCAAAGGATTTATTGCCTTAAATGTCAGTGAGAGGCGCGATTATGTAACTACTAATAAGCTTTGTTTCTTGTGCTGCCGCAGTGATCATTATGCGCGTAGTTGCAAGCTTTACTGTTGCAAATTGTGTAAGGGCAGGCACAATGTACTGCTCCATCAAGCAGCTGATTGTAAGCATAGTCGAAATGGTGAAGCTACGAATCAGTATGTAGCTCATCAAGCTGTAAGTGGTAATACAAACACCCACCACAATGCTTTGTTGGCGACAGCTGTTGTCAACATCAAAGACAGCCAAGGTGGGCAGCACTCTTGCAGAGTTTTGCTCGACAGTGCAAGTCAGCTGTCATTCATATCCAGGCGCTTGGCAGATAAACTGAAATTGAAGCGTATCAGGCAGTCATTTTCAGTAAATGGTGTGAATAATGCCTTCACAGCATCGGTGTCACAAACATGTAACATCGAATTGTCTTCTAGGTTTAGTGATTTTCATGTGAAAACAAACTGTGCTATTGTGGATAATGTTACCAGTAACCTACCAGCGAACTATATAGATACAAGTTCCTGGAATATTCCATGTCAACTCCCACTCGCTGATCCAGGATTCAACAAACCTGGCCCCATAGATTTGATGCTTGGAGCAGAAGTCTTCTTCGATGTGTTGTGTAATGAAAGACTAGTGCAGCCGAATCATCCTTCACTAGTCGAAACAAGATTTAGCTGGATACCGGCGGCTCCACATAACACGCCTGTTTCCACAGTGACATCATGCTTCGTCAGGGGTGATAGTCTAGATGCCAAATTGCAAAGATTTTGGGAACTAGAAGAAGTGAATACGAAGGCATTAAGCAAACAGGACAAATTGTGTGAGGCTCACTTTCAGCGCCGCACAACTCGTACCAAAGAAGGTAGGTTTGTAGTTCGATTGCCAATGAAGCCGGACTGCCAACCATTGGGTGAGTCACGACAACAGGCCCCTCGTAGATTGTACCACCTTGAGAGGAGACTTAAGGGGCAACCACAGTTGAAGGAATATTCTGCGTTCATTCACGAATGTGCTGAACTAGGGCACATGGAGATCTGTGACTCTACAGAGGTTGTTGGTGAGCTTCTCGACCTCAGGAGGGATTAGTAGGGAGATCATTCCACCTCATGCCCTCCACTTTGGTGGACTGTGGGAGGCAGGAGTCAAGTCGATGAACTCACACTTCAAATGTGTTGTTGGCAATGCAATATTAACATCTGAAGAATGACCACACCGTATTGAGTCAGATAGAAGGGTGCTTGAAGTCAAGGCCATTGTGTTCTCTCTCTGACGATCTTGATTCTCCTGCTGTGCTCACTCCTGGTCACTTCCTAATTGGACAACCCCTTTGTACTTATCCTGAACCTTCTGTCCTGTAAATCCCTGCCAACCGGTTGCACAGATGGCAACTCACCCAGCAAATGTACCACTCATTCTGGAGGAGGTCGTCAACGGAGTACATACACAACCTGCAGCAGCGCACCAAATGGACATCGGAGGCAGCCTGGCAACCCCAGACCGGCGATCACGTGCTGATCAAGGAAAACAACTTACCATCCCTCGTGTGGAAGCTGGGTGTCATCGTCGAGCTGTTTCCTGGTCCTGACAAGTGTGTTCGTGTGGTGTTAGTGAAGGCTGCTGACGGCCAGTTCAAAGGGCCCATAGCCAAGTTGTGTCCCCTCCCCAAGCAGTGATTTCTTCATTGTGTCAATTTGTATATATGTGAAATTTTTTTATTGTGTTAGATGTATACTTTGTGTGTCTTGCTTGAAGTTGGTCCAGGCCTGTTTATGGCCACTTCTCTCATTGTTGCTATTGTGCTATTTGTTGTCTGTTTTGCAATATCTTGTTTGTTTTGCCATTTGTTTGTTTTGCCATTTCTTGTTTGTTTTGCCAGTTCTTGTTTGTTTTGCTCATTTGAATTTTGTGTGTCAATGATTGTGACTTTGAAAATGAGTATCCTCATTTTCAGTGGGAGGATGTTTGGACTCGCAGTTGCCATCTGGTGGTGGTTGGTAGCTGGGCGGAGATGCCGCCTAGTCAGGTCTGCCCCCTGGGAGAAATGCTGGAACCCCCAGGGCAGCTTGACCACCACCGCGGGCCCGCCGGCAGGTATACTGCCTTTGTTCCAATGCCGCCCCGGCCCTCGTGCAGGGTGCGCGACATTCGGCACGGCAGACTGGTTCGAGGCTCCGTCGCTAACGGACGCATGTCGGACGTCTCAGAGGGCTACCGCTTGTAGGCTCCTCATATTGTAACACAGTAGTCGCGGCTGGCAAAACATTTGTGTAACTGTTACTAATAAATGCTTAAATATTATAATTCAGTTTACGTCGTGATTAACTGAGAAGGTGGAAACGATGGGGAGATTCTAGTCTCACATTTATACGCCTTCACTTAATGTACGTGCAGCTAGAGGCTCGTACAGTTGTTGATGTTTGACAGCTATTTTGACAGATAGGTCAGAGATTTTATTGTCACGAAATTAAAAGTAATCACTGGAAAGTATATAATTATTATGATCCATAAAAACAAAAAATTACACCAAATTTAATTCCACAAAATAACATATGGTCAATCATTTACGTACTAGGAATGAAACATCCTATTGACATACCACTAAGACCAGATATGAACTATGTAACAGCAAAGAAATAATTGCATTGTAAACTTGTAATATTGCTGACACATCTGTCGAAATAGCTGTCAAAAATCAACAACAAGAGAATTATTATTTTTAAGTATATATACATTTATATAAGAGCTATAACAACAACAGTTCTTTCACATGTGTAAATAAGAAATTTTACATGTAAGAGAAGCAGCGATCTTGCAAGGGTAAGAAGAGCTACTAATGTATGTATAAAGTATAATTATCTTCTTAAATTCAATAGTATACCCTCATTTGTATTTTACAGTACACCTTCGATGAAATTCACGCCGAAACAGGCCTGCCGTATAAAATAATTTAATTAAAAGCAGCGTCTTTGGTATCAGTAATTTACTATATCTAAATACGTGAGCAGTGTTTCATTATTCAAATAATGGATGACACCATTAAAGGATTGTCGAAAAAGTCGATTATGATGAACGAAATTACGTAAAAAGTTTCTACTTCCTATTACGTTACCAGTTTCGTTTACGCTTGGTACTAAAAACAGTACAGAATTCAGATAACCTTTATTACATAGTACAGGTCCTTACGGGTATTTTGATGCATATTATGTACATATATCAAATATAAACTACGAAAATGAAAGAGAGAGCCTTAAAACAGATTTTCCCACCGCTTAAAAGATTGTTTACCCGATTAAAACATTATTTACAGAATTTTACACCATTTGTTTGAAACCCTTGAAAAAATCGATCTTGCAGGTACCTACCTTAACTAGAAAAAGGCGGACGCACCCACTTATTGGACCAATTTTTGTAGGAAAAAAAGTGCGTCTTATACACCGGCAAATACGGTAATTGCATTTGAGGTAAGTTGTACTCGGACTGCCAGAAGTAGTTCTAATTTCAGATGCGTGAAATGTACGCATTGTGATGGCTTAGCCGTTTCAGTCGATATTTCCATGTGTAGACCGGACCGAGAACTGGTGACGCCGCCGCGCCAGCGGCTGTGCGTGGCCCCCGGGACGTGACGTCACAAACGGCAGTAGCGGGAAACCCGTGACGCAAGACGCAGCTTAGCCCTCAGGTAGTTTACGCAGGCGACGCAACCCTAACGTACGCTTGGAGAGGGGCGAAATGGGGAGAGGAAAAGGAATTTGTGTCCTCACTGTGACTGCAGTTTTCTGAGCCAGGATCTCGGAAAAAGTATGGGACAGAGTTCTTTGTCCCACTGGAGGGTGGGAAAAAATTCGTCTCTGTGGCAAGATATGCTGAGGGGAGGGTGAGGGAAGAGCTGTGGCAAGACCTCACTCGGATACTGGCTGCTCAGGGCAACACAGTGTGTCTCTCTGCGACGGAACTGTGGAATCTGGGCCTGATTGAGTACATCCTTTAACTCGTTCTACAACAAAGTTATGTCGTACTGAAACTGAATTTGATGTAGTAATGACTGTTTACCGAGTGTGACTCGTAAATAATTAACAGGTTACTTAAATTACCATTACCAGATGCAAAGTGAAAATGGTTTATTCATCTACATGTTTCAGGCTGTGCATTAGCTTCAGCTTGTTATGGCGTTACAAACAGAAAACAATATTTACATATAGTTCAACACGAATAAAATATTACTCTCTGCAGCAATAAACCTGTATTAAAACTGAAATATAGCCCGACAAAAGACAATTTCCCTTTTTATGTCTGACTAACAAATAGTTAACTAACTTTTATCAACTCATCTTTTTCTTGTTGAGTAGCTCTCTTCTTCTAGTATCTGAATGTAACAAATATCACTGCTGTTATCCCTAAAACACACGATTTAACTGTCATCAGAGCTGTCGCTCGAAGCAAGATGGCGATTTAAACGAACTCTGTTTGGATTAGAATACTGAACTATGCATTTTTGAGTTACTTGGCATGTCTTCTTGTGTTGCAGTCGCTTTACTGACAAGACTGGTTACGTAATTATATGTAGTGTGAATTTATGTTCGCTATGACAGAAAAAATTTCATCCTAAAGATTTGCAATTTTTTTTTCTTCACTGGAAACTGTCGAAATTTTATTTCAGCAATAAAGAAGTAAAGTTTAGCTTTTCATGATATTCGTTTTATATATTTATGGATAGAGATTTCCATTTCCTCCAAGATGTATATTTGATTTCTTTTCCTAAGAATGTAATATTATAAGCTTATGATCTACTGCATTATGACTGATTTGTTGTGTCAAACGTGAAACAACAATTTGTTCTTTAAAACGAGTTTAGTAATTTCTGCCTGTTATGGGAATGTAGTATTAATTGGATTGCATACATAAATTTTTGAGTATACTTTTTTCTCTACTGGATCTGTGAAGTCGTACCTTCAATTGATTCTCTTGTCATGGTTTTTGTAAAGGTTGCCTGTTTTGTCTGAAATGAATCTTATGTACCATATGGTAATGTATCTGGCTTTCTTTTTGTACTTCGTTTTCGATGGTTCTTTTAGTGTCTCAAATTTTCTTTTTTGTTTGTTGTGGGAGTGGACCGGTTTCTGTTCATTATAGCCATGATTGATTGTCAAATTCTTCCCATTCTGTTATTGTGGTGTGATTTATTTATTCGTGACAAAAGCATCTTGTAACATATACAAGTGACACAAAACATACCTGAACACAAATACAAAAACAAAAATCAAGAAATATGAATACATTTTAACCATTAATACCACACATATTTACGAGTCCAGATGTAACAGTACAAATGTCCTTTCCCCAGGAGTAAACTATGCTAGCCCAAAATTTGGCTACATCACGAGTAGCACCGGTCACATCCCCCACGGAACAACAGTCTGTACAAAGCTCACGCTGTAGCAAAGAGCTGAGTGGTTTGTTCTTTTCCACACTCGCACATGACAGATGCGTCAGAGAGGCCCCACATGTTGACTTCCGTTCTTGCTATGTTGGTCCGCAGTCTTCCACGTCAGCCAGTCCTCCTCGTAACAATGTTGGATAGCTTCCTGTGTGACCATCCAGCCACCAAGTTCCCCGGTCTTTGCTCTTCACATCTCCAGCCTGGTCAGTTGGGATGATTTGTCGAGCTCCGTCGTTGCACGTAGCTTTTCCGTGATTTGAGTCTGCTATCGGCAGGCTGATAACCAAAAAGGGGATGTGTTGATGATGTCTATGCCTTTCGTCGTTCCATTCTGGCTGTGACTTCCCTTTTAATCTCAGGCGGTGCTATACCAGCCAGGCAGTATAGTTTTTTAACTAACGAATCATCGAATAAAATGTGGTATGGTACAGCACCTTATTGAATCAACGAAAGTGGGGATTACAAAAATATGTTTTATTCAGATATGACATGTTTTGGCCTGTTAGGGCGTCATAAGATATCTAACGAAGAAGAAGGAGAACTAGTACATACAAAACAATATTTACATGACGGTATTTAGAAAAGAATCCCTTACCTACAAAGTACAGATTTCAGAATTATAGGTAAGAAAAAATTTGAAAGAAAGTATTAATACTCTCATGAAAATATTTTCTTGTGTAAACTAGTTCTCATCTTTCTTCTTCGTTAGAAGTGTGAAGATGTCTTAACTGGCCAAAACGCATCAAATCTCAATAAAACAGATTTTTGCAATCTTTTATGCCAGACTATTTGTTTCTGTGTCCTAGTCGCCATTGCTGAGTGGGAATTTCTATAATGTTCAAATGTTTGTAAATCTTATGGGACTTAACTACGGGGTCATCAGTCCCTAAACTTACAAACTACTTATGAACTACTTACGAACTAGGACGGCACAAATACCCATGCCCGAGGGGGAATTCGAACCCCCGACCGTAGTGGCCGAACAGACCGTGACTGAAGCGCCTCAGTCCCCTCGGCCACCGCGGCCGGCTGGGAATTTCTCCGTTCTGACAGCAACGTTTTGATACAAATTGAGGTGTGTCTGACGAAATTTTGTTGATAAGTGTTGTTGTTGGATTTCTGTGTGCATTGATGTTCAGGGTGCTGTGAGTGTTATTTTTATGCCCAAAAAATGTTGAAAAAATTCTCTGGATAAAATTATATAAAGGTATTTATGGTAGGGTAAGGCCCCATTTGACCTTAAAATTATCCAGGCTGTTATGCCGGAGTCGGTTGAATTTGTTGTCATTCAGTTGCGACCCAGTAATCCTACAGACCCACATGAAAATGTACTCCGCAGACGAGGACTAAACATTGGGTTTTGACAACAAATTCAACCGACCATGACATAACAATCAGGACAATTTTAATGGACAGGACATTTCCGGCTGTGAAGGTCTACATTCTACAAGAAGTCAGAATTACATTATTGGACAACAAGTCCTGTAGACTACGCCACTGACCGTGAATACTTCAGTTTGGACTTAACCAGTGAGATTTGTTGTCGTCAGTAAATGGAGTGCGGTATCTCGGAGGGACGAGTTGGGCTGCAGAAGTAAGGCACTTCATTCCGCCTCTCGCTGCGAAACGGAACGGCGACATTTTCCGAGAGAGTGTTGAGTGGGTGCAGAGAGACAGACAGGTTGCGGCAGGAAGTCTGCGCGTTACTCTCGGCCCGCCACCCCCGCTGAATGCCCGCCACCGGCGTCAAACGGCGGCGTTCCCAGCCTCCACAAAGGGCGAGGGCGCTCCGCCCTGAGGGCCGTCCTACAGCGGCCCTTTTGTCGCCGCCCGTAAATAATTCAGGCGCGGCGGGGGCGGGACGAGGCTCCCTGCGACAATTTGCAGGGCCGCCTCTGTCTTCTAGGGGGAGGAGGACTCCAGGAGGGCTCCTGACGAACAAGTGGCAAGTGGCAAGTGGCGGACCACTGTAGGAAAACAGCTCGCGGGCCAACGCAGCTGGGTGCTCGGCTGCCACTGTGCCAGCCTCACGAGCCGAGGAAACACCTTTCTTTATTTATACGCTTTGCGAGGCCTTTTGTTAGAACCACTTCTCAAGATTATCATATGCTGTTCTGTGTGTGATACATTGCTGAAAATTCCAAGGACATTTTGTTTTCTACATCTACATTGGATACTCTGCAAATCACATTAATTCAATGACACTTCAACAAAAGCCACTGGGTTCATAGCAGTGGGGGCTGGTGCTTCAGATGACTCGGGGCATGGACAAATATATACAGATGGAAAACCACCGTAAGGGCCCAGTCACACGCTCAGAGTGTGGGGCAGTTCCATAGGATGTCCCATGATGGCGATGTGGTCAGAAGCAGCCCTTTAAAACTGGTCAGAGCAGGTGGCAGATAGTGGCTGACCCCATCACCACTTCCCCTCAAACGCCAGCAAGCCAGCCACAGCCACGGCCTCATGGCAGGTGGCATGAGCTCTGCCTTCAGTCTCCCCTCCATGGTACCCTCAGACGTGTGAGAGACACCCTCAGAAGTGCCTCTAGTATGGTCTACCAGTAAAGCCGGCAAACCGCCTGACATCTGGTGGCATCTTACAGAACTACGAGGGGAGCATAGGACAGAGGTTTAGGGGGGACTTCTTCTCTGTATTGTTTATGTTACTCTGTGCTCTCGGGGTTCACTTGTTTCACTGGCGCCGCCACCACCACCACCCCCCTCCCACACCACCGCTCTGCGAGTGACACGGGGGTCAGCGCACCAGTTAACTCCCTCCTTCTCCCTTTAGATATATTTTCGTTAAAAGATCTGCAGAATGTCTTACCTCGCCTTGTTTGTGCTTGCTTCAACTCGAGGTAAGATGTCTGCCTCCCAAGTGTCTGATTTTCACACTTTTCTCCCAAGCTTAAAGCTGAGTGGACTGTATAAAATAGATTTAGTGTCGTGTTGTCAACTGCAAATCACTGTCATACTCACTGTACAATTTCTGTTCCAATGTAAGGTATGGCTGATAATAAATTTGTTTCAAAATGATACTGAACGTTGTTCATTTTTCTTTTTCTTTGGTATTAAATACCAAGAACATACTAATATGCACACGAATACTACAACACAGTACGTAACTGATTACACTGTTGCATGACTATAACGAAATGAATCTGTTACGATGAAGAGAAAAGCTACCTTTGGGTCTTGTGATACTGCAAGCCGCAACCCCTCCTGACATTACGAATGTGCAAAGGCTGCTCTCCCCCACATCTTTTCAAACAGTTAAATATTTGTTACAACGAATAGTATAAATGTCATTTAGCCTCAAAATCGCGACGTACAGGATGCGTCAAAAATGTATACACACTTTGAACTGTTATAGAAAATTTATTTCCCGTTCTACAAGATTAAATATCTGTGAGAAAGTAATGTTATGTTTCTTCAACAGGCGGCAGCAGTGGCAAGGAAGTAACTTCAACATGGTGGACGTGCGTTTTCGCTTTGAAGCGCGGAAGCAGATAATTAAGTGGTACTGGAAATTTGAGAATGTAGCTGTGCTTCGAAGACAGTGGAGAAGTGAGTATGGTACAGAACCACCTTCAAGGTTAAAATTACACATCTACGAGACAAATTCGAAATTCATGGAACAGTGTGAGATGCGTATTAATGTCGATCAGGGCGACCTAGTAGAGCTACAAGTGATGATTCCACAAATGCGGTCTTGCAAATGTTTCAGTGTTCGCCTCAAAAATCTTCCAGGCAAGCGGCACGTGAAATTAATGTAAGTGCTAGTAGTGTGCTACGCATTATAAAGAAAGGCAGGTTTCGTGTGTACATTTCAAGACTGGGCAACAGCTAAGTGACGACGATCTAGATCAAAAATTATAATTTTGTGAATGGGTTCAGGAGATGGTGAGACATGAACCGGGATTTATGGGTAGCATAGTTTGGTCGGATGAAGCCCAATTCAAACTCAATGGAACTGTCAATAGGCACAATTGTGTGTACTGAGCAGAAAATTATTCTCACGTTACATATGAAAAGGCTGTGAATTTGTCTGGTGTAAATGTGTGTTGTGATTTGTTTGCAAGGGGACTCATTGGGCCTTTCCACTTTGAAGGTACTATTAGTGGAGAAACGTACCTAACAATGCTTGCTGACTCCATATTCCCTGCCCTTTGTGCATTATACGACAATGATGTTTTATTTCCAACAAGATGGCATTCCGCCGCACTATCATACGGGCGTACGAGCATGCATGGACCACAATGTGCCAGGCCAGTGGATAGGACGCAGGGGACCAATAGTGTTTCCTGCACGCTCTCCAGACCTCACGCCGCTGGATTTCTTCTTATGGGCCACAGTAAGGGATGAGGTGTACAAACGTGAACCACATAGCCTGGACACACATTGGAATGAGATTCAAGCGGTGTGCGCAGAAATCTCATTGGACACTTTGGTATGATGTATGGAATCAGTGGTGACTCGTACTCAGAAATGTATTGATGCTGAAGGCCACCAGTTTGAACATTAATCACATTTTCAAAGTACATTTATTTTTCAAATTGTACTTAAACTTCCCATTTTAAGAAATTTAACATTGTAGAACGGAAAATAAATTCTCTATGACGCTTCAAAGTGTGTACACATTTTTGACGCACCCTGTATTTGCTAAAACGTTCAATAGATATGTTGGAAGTAACAATACAAAATTCAATATTCATTCTATATCTGTTAGAAAGAAGATTGGGTTTAAAAAAATTGCTTGCAGTCGGTCTCGATTCTACTACCCTCGACAATCGATGTTGGTAACCACATGGCTATTCTCGCTTGGTCAAGAGAAGTGACTATTATCATTCGTGATCGCATCTTCTGAAGGCTTTTACCGTTGAAGCGTCTGTAAATTGTAGTTATATTTTACCAAATATGATGTGTTTTTGATCAACATTCAATGCAATCAGAATAATTATGAAGGGCGGATGTTGCCTTCTTGGAGGATTTGGGCATGCGCAACGTGAGGTGCGCAGTAGCTGTCTTGATTCGGGATCATTCGTGCTTAGCCGCCAGAGCTCGAGTAGCCAGGAGCTGCTGTCTGTACCAGCTCCAACGCCAATGGTAAAAGCGACATTTCCCCCTCGCCCCTCCCTACCAAGGGATCTTCCAAATGCTGCCTCCACGCCGTTCAGACGAGAATTTGAACTTTAGGCGCGCATGCGCATTGCAACCCTGCGGCCGTTGCCGCCTATATTAGGCGGCCGCGCTACGACTCATACACGTGTTGTCTCCGCGACGTATAACGTTTCTCATACGATTAAGATACTTTGAATGTGCATATAAAATAATCTGATAGAAGACTGAAACGAAGAATGCTAGTTTAAAAATACTTTTTATTTATTACTTTTTTTCACGACGAGCTTTTTCTGGGGGTTCACTGAACCAGTGAACACATAGGATGCGCAGTCACTGGTCCACAGTATAGTGTTACTTGTCTTTATTATGTGTAATTATATGGGTTTTCCATCAACAAACAATGGTCATAATTTTTTTGACATCATAGGTTAGCTCAACCTCATAATTTTGAAGGTCCTCAAATTAGTCTCCCAGAAATTGCAGTGCTTTTGCCAAATACTTTCTTGAAATTATATATATATATATATATATATATATATATATATATATATATATATATATATATATATATGGGTGTGGGTGTGGGTGGGTGGGCGGGTGGCCTTTTTCTTTTTTTTCCTTTTTTTGAGAAATCCTTCGATATCGGTCCTGCAGCCTTGACCCCTGCTGATGATGGAGAATGCTTCTTACAAAGGCGTTTCTTCGTTAGGTAATAGAAAACGGTCACACACGGCTAAATCCGGACTATAACGGAGGGTGATGGATAGACTTCTCGTTGATGTTTGCACGATCTTCAGCTACAACATTTGCGGCCGTGCATTATCGTGGCGCAACATGCAGCCTACTTTACAGAAATGTGGCACCCAATGAAATCTTCACTATTTCAGAATGTGATTTTAGGGTAATTCGTCGATCCTCTCTTACAATTCCATAAGCAGTGCTGAAGTGTTCTTCCGTAAGATCTGTAACTGGAGCACCGGATTCATCAAACTTTAAAATTGTCTCCCCTCTTTAAACATTTTGAACCATGCTGTATGGAAGAACAGACTCTCAATATGTCTCCTGTAACATTGTATAGGCCCCAACTGAAGAATTCTTGAGACAAGAGCAGAATTTCGAAGCCACGTATTGTTTCTGACGTATTTTCTCCACTGGAGCTGTAAGCGATACTGAACATTTCTCAACTTGCCTGCTTCTCACGGGCGTTAACCGAGATTCTAAACAAAGAAACTACTTCGGCGTGATTGATTCAATATAAGCTAGCAGAATATCATAAGATTAAATTTTAGCGCGGGAAATTACGACCGTAACAATTATGATTCTTAATGGAACAGCCCGTGTATTATTCGATAATGTAGTCACGAATGAAACATTTTTGCATACAGATTTGGAGGAATAATTAATAACAATTTAATTGTATTGCGTGATGAAAAAAGAGATTAATATTGGATTAAATGGGTAATCAGATATTTTCAATAATTTTACACATTAACATCAACGAAAATCTGAATAAGGACGGACTATGGGAATTCTCAGGAGACGTCAGAGCATGTAGTGTATGCCAAACAGATAATTACTCTTAAATAAATCGAGGTTTATTACCGCAAATGAAACAAGCATCTCTCAGAGGCAAGACCGTGAAGCGTGCCGGGATAGCTCAGTCAGCAGCGAATTTGGCCGCGAAAGACTAACGTCTAGGGTTCGAATCCCGGTTCCGGCACACAGTTCTGATCTGGCAGGAGGTTTCACATCACCACACACTCCGCTTCAGAGTGAAAAAAATCAGATACCGTACACTCTGAGCTACATTTATAGATCTTGAGAAAGCATGTGATTCTATCCACACTTATCCTAAAAAAAATTGTGATGCTTCGGACCCCACCTGAAATTAATGAAACTGGTAGAACATAACAAGCACAAATTCAAAAATTAAAATTGGAGGGGAATATTCTGAAACACTCTTGGTAAAAACTGGTTTAAGATCGGGAAACAGCCTATCACAATGACTTGCCTTTGAATACATTGAGGGAATGGTGCAAGAACAATCTAAAGAACATTTACGTTAAAACACGATAACTGATTTGAACTGTTAGAACTTTGCTGTATCAAAGATGCTACTATATGAGGAAATTATTTATTAATTACGACAGGCCTGTTTCAGCCCAATTGCCATATTCAGGTTTCTGTGAAGATAATATAGATAACATAGGAATAATATTTCAATCTTGAACGTGATAATATAGACTAATAACATAGGTAGAATCAGTTTAGCACATTAATCTTTACTTACTTGTAACGTCGTCGTCCTATTTGCTGCCATGATGATTTCATTATTTTCCTGTTGTTAATAGTGAACACATTTAGCGTCGATCTTATATATCAGTAAAATTTAAAAAAATTCCTGTTTTGACCGCTCAGTCAATGATGTTACATGGTTACAATCGTTTATATTTCATTGATATTAATTAATTATATCTTTGTCTGTACACGTTTTCTTACATTACGAATTTTAATTGTGTTTATCCATATATATTGTAACGTATATTTTGTAGAAACTGGTTATGTCGAACGTTTTTATGATTTGCAAGTTTGTTAACGATTTAATGTAATTAATAGCATAATTGTTTGTTTGCTGCGATTACTATTAATTTCGTAATACTATGATCTCTGTTGTATTAGTAGATTTCGCTTAACTGTTTATCTCTTTGGCAGGATAGTATAAAAAAAATTTTCTACGTAATTTTATGTTTCATATCGATCTGCTCATTTAAAATTTCTTGAGGGTAAATCATTTTGTGTGTTAATAAATTTCAATTTTTTCAAGGACTATCATCATTGGTCCTTTTTGTGATGTGTAAAATGTCAACGGCCCGCTCTATTTCGTCACCTATCTGTCGTTGTGATTTCAAGTGCTAGACGAAGGTTATACGTTGCTGTCACTATTTCTAAAGTGTTCACGATAAGGCATTTTGAAGTTCCTTCCAGTCCGTCCTACATATGACATTGCTTACATTTTATTTTATATATTCCAGGATTTGTATTAAAACTCGACCACCGTACGTAATAAAAGCTTAATTCTGGTAGGAGGTACCCAGATAAGAGTTTACTGTTATAAAAAAACTTAATGTTAGCAATAAAATCAGCAAAAGATCCGTGTGAGCTGCCGGCTACTCCCTGCTGCAAAACCTTGTTCCCTGGCTCAAATTGAGAACTGAATTGGTACAAGTTACTATAATAACAGGAAGTTAACCATACAGTGGCCAATATACGTAGCAGCTCGAAATTACACACAGGCATTAATAAACAAACCACCACTATTAAAGTGCTTCCATAAAGGTGGCTAAGAAAACATTTATGGCGCAACGGAACTTAAACATAAAAAAAATTGCATCTGAGCTTGTTCTCAGCACTGATGAAAAACAATATTAAATAAAATGGGAATATGACAGAAAACTACAATTTTTAAGCAAGTCAAAATAATACTGAACTTATCTTCTTTATTTAGGTTGAACGCAAGCAAAATGGAGAACGAATTATGTTAATACATTAAAAATGCATTCCACTGAAATAATGTACTCAAGTTAACCTATCTTACACAGACGATGCCCAGCATTGAATTTAACATAAATTACACAGAACTTACACTACTGGGAGAGGATTTACAAACATCATTCACTCGCTCACACACACCCAATGCAACAGCGAAACTCATGAAAATCACGTGCTGAAGCGAAGCAGAAGCAGGCGACGCTGCCGTAGGCGAAATTCAGCAAACCCGAAGGTACCACACAACGCAATATACAATGAAACAGCGAAGATGGCTCTGATCTGTCATGCCTGATTTGAGATGGTGCGTGAGTATAGCAAAGTTAAGTTGCATCTAGATTAGACCGCGAGCAAGCACGCTAACGGTGACGCACGGCTACGTTACATGATCGCAAACCACTGAAGATGAAGTGGTTAAAAATCGGATTTATTACTCGAAATCACGGCGGATTCTTAAGCTGCAATCAGTGAGTAAACTACCTCGGCACTTGTTTTATGATAAGTGGCGTGAATTCAAATTGCTAGCGGCAAACCCCTGAAGTCGAAGTTTGGACCCACGTGTTTCCGAAAACCGATAAAAATCAATTTCGGAAAAATAAAGAAAATTAATTACGGCAAGCAACTCTTAGAAGGGCGTAGAATTTTATAAGGGAGCTACTGAAATGCAGCAACATGCGATTGGGAGCGTTCACAGAGACGGAAAAAGTCCAGTCTCAAAACCCGGAAAAGTGAAATAATTACAAAGTCGAAAAAATAAAAATATAAACTACGGCATGCAACCCATAGAAATGTTTAGATTTTAATAAGCAATCGATCGAAGGAGGTTGTTCAAGGCTCGGAGAGAATTACTGACAAAGACTGAGCACATATTACAAGTTCGGAGAAGAAACAGCAAAATTAAAATAGGCAGTGAGAGAATATCGCGAAATGTTAGTGAAAATCAGAAGGATACATGCTTGGTTACTTGCCTGATGGGCATCGAACAAACAATAGTGGTAGCTGAAGGCTTTGTTCTAAGAATCAACCACATGGAACACATATCACTCACAGAAGGAAACGATAAGGAATATGTTATATGCACTGTACAAAAATGAACATATCGTCGGTTAGAAATTGGGCCACAGAAAGCTAAAGAGAATTTACACCGAGTTCGTACACTGCCACATAATCACAAAAGGTTTGAATATACCACACCATTATCAAATTGCAACTAGTAACACATACACCGTTTTTATCGGTTGGAAATCACTGGACTGAGAAACTAGAACACATTTCCACGCATGATCGGAAGGAATATTCCAAAAAATGAAACTAAGTTCAAGAGTCTAAGTTAAACATGCTAGACAACAAATCGCTACCATCTCCGCAGGCACAAGAGCAGAACCAATCCTTACCTCACCGTCGTCCGAGTGGCCAGGAGGCGGGAAAGCTACCGGAAACTGGCAAAACCACGAGTACAGAGAAGATCATGTGACTCACCCTGGAGAAGGCTCGTCGACTAGCTTGTAACCAAAGAGTGTAGAAACCTCTTTGGTCGCATCAGCAGCAGGGGTTGGTAACGACTAACTATCGACACTGAGCCAGAGAGAACCATGCAAAGCCAGCTATCACTACCCACATTCAACAGCCATTAGATTCTCGCACATCCACTTAAAAGTAAAACAAGTACACATTCTCACAGGAACAATAATAAATTATTAAACTAACAAAATCCTAGCAATATTAGCTAACATTTCAGAAACTAATATTTTAAAACATGAAATAAAAATGCTACTCCTCATGCCTTGAAAAGAGCGGGCTTCTAGTTTTAACAAAATGCTAATCTTAGCGACATCAAATAACTTACAATTTTATAAAAAAATAAATGGAAGACGACAGACGGTCGTCTTTCAGTATATATAGGTGCTTTTATATGTACTGATTGCAGTAGGGTTCGAAGATTGTGTCATGTCTGATAAGCCAATTTTAGTAGGTTTTAGTATTGCACTGATAGTGAGAGATATTTTTCCTACATATGTGGTAGGTGTGTATAAATTTTTTTGTATGGTATATGTTTCTCTTGTCAACGTTATTTCTATATGTGTGATATACAGTAAAGGTAGAGTGCATTTTATACAAATTTCTATGATAATTTCGGAATGAAAATCATTTCGTTCTGTGATATAGTGAAGGATTGTATCTTCTTTCATATGGCGCTGTGTTCTGATAGCAGGTTTATTAACCGGTTTATCATGTATGAAAAACAAGATTTGTACTGCTTAGGGTTTGCTTCAAATCCCTGTCGTCTCGCCATCCAAGAAACAAAACAACTCAATTCTTATAGAAAAAAAACAGAGTAATTAGCTTAAGTTTTATCAGATACAGAAACAATGTAAATCGGACTACCAATGGTTGACAAAGGAAAATAACGTGACATAAAGTTCTTGAAAAGTTTATAAATACTTGGGAGAAATTCTAACACACCCTGAAACTCTGCTATACAGACTGGAATAGGCAAATTAATTAAAAAACAGCGTGTTACCATGAACTTTTGTAATTAAAAACTCATTCATAGCAACAACACTTAAAAAATTAGAAACCAAATAAAATATGTTAGTGAAACTATTCTTGAAACAACTAATACGTAGCATTAGTCAACTTATTCAAAATGGAAATACCGATTTTCAGAATATGTCTAACAAATGAAAATTTCATAATGAAATAAAACCAGTGACAAAAATAATGAAAAACTAATGGATATTCTCCACAGGACAACAGAAAATAGAAGAATAATTAATTAGCAAGACGTTATGGAGCTATAATGGATCACAAATATGAAGGAGGACATGATGAAATTAAAGATTACAACTGTGCATTTGAAAGACAAGATCTACGCGCTCAACATACTTTAGAACAAACCCGTCCCATTGCCATAAAACATTGACAGGCAAGAAAAAGGGTGATTCGGATGAGGGGAGAGGAATGAAGGAATGAACAAGTTGTGGGCCAACAAGCAGAAGAACCTAATTCGTAATACTGACAATAATGGTTCAGTGTTGGCCACAAAAGTATTAAAAATGTGTAATGATAGAAGTGATCAGTGGAACAGAAAACAAGGCATACGTTACTACAAGGCGGCGAGACTATGCCTAAATAAAAAAATAAATCTTGTTTCCTTATTATTGCTAAAGTAGCTAGAATGGTTTCCTACAGGGTCAAAACGTTGGTACAAAATGTCACCACAGGTGGTAATTTGGAGGTCAGAACGGAGTAGTAATAAATTTAGTGGTCGATTCCGTATATGAACAAAGGCCACTCCGATCACATAAAGCCAAATCGTTTAATTCGATCAAATCGAAACTGACAAATTAAGTTGCAGGTTGTGAATTACATCGGAAAGCCAGCGAATATAAATTAAACAATTAAGTTTTTTTAAAATAATATCGGTAGTGTATGAGTTTTAATAGCAATGGGGTCCAAATCACACATGCATGTGTTTAAATAAAGAAGTAACGGATATATGCGCTGAAAAAAATTTCATAAACTATTAGACACTGCCTTAGAAGTATTTGAATAGATTAAATAAATACTCACTTTTTTATACTTATCTTAGTTCTCGGAGTCTTCAATGGCGGGTCCGCTTACAGCTATACTCAACAAGGGAAAATGGTAGTAATAGTAAAATTCTTTACCTCTCCATCACAATTAATTAATCTTTGAAGTATTAGGTTTTCACCATACAAATATCAACGAAAGAGAGAAGAGAGTATTTCTTTGTTGTGCGGGTATTGTGCTCAATGTTACTCTTCCGCACAACCAGGGTAAGTGACGCAAATTTCTGATAGTATCTTAGCAATAGAACTAAGAGCAAATGTTGTCTCGAACAAGATTGACACGGTGTCACATTGCACACTGCTAAATAAATTACGAGAATTTGTATTAGGTTCCCAGATATGCGACTGGATCCCAGACGTTCTAATTAGTAGAACCCAGTACTTTGTCCTCAATG
The DNA here is from genome assembly GCA_026315105.1 of Locusta migratoria. Taxonomy (NCBI): domain Eukaryota; kingdom Metazoa; phylum Arthropoda; class Insecta; order Orthoptera; family Acrididae; genus Locusta; species Locusta migratoria. The sequence continues at coordinate 601,170,214 of CM048746.1, read as the reverse complement.
AAGAGTGTGCATCATAGACAAGGATGTCGTCAGTAGACCCCAATGCAGTGTGATGGGACTGCTGTAATTTTCTACCTGTATTAATGATTTGACGAGCAGGGCTAGGAGTAATCTGCGGCTATTTTCTGGTTATACTGCGGTACACGGGAAAGTTTCATTTTTGATTAACTGCATTGCGATGGAAGATGAATTTCGGGGAATGGAGCCAAGAGAGTGAATACATGTATAATCAATTTATCAGCAGTGAAGAACTCCAACTGAACTAGCTTGATAACATCAGGAGAGAGAAGTAGGTGGCAAAAGTTCAGAGTTTGATTTCACTTACAGCTGCAGAGAGGCTCGGTCACTCCTGAGGAAACTGTATACCAGTGTATCCGAGAGAAACTGCTTCCCGCACACACTGATCCTTCTGACATAGACAAACGAATAGTAGCTTTATCCAAGTCAAAATGTCAAACATTTGAGAGAGTAATGTCTTATAAACTAAATGAAGAAATGCCAGCTGGCTCCCCTGCAAGTATCCAAACATTTTTGCTGAGACGAACGGCATGACGCTATCTCTGACGTGAAGAATACCGGTCTGCATGAAATTTATCCAGAACTTATCAAACATACTGGACTTAAAACCCGACTGCCGCTTCTAAATTTATTCAATAACAATTTTAAAAATAGCACTCTACCAACAGCTTTTAAGAGATCTAAAGTAGTAGCTGTTTTAAAGCCTGGTAAACCAACCGGCCGTGAAGATAGCTATCTCCCAATTGCACTTCTCAGTGTACGTCACAAGCTGTTTAAGAGACTCATCTACAATGGCAATTGTCCCGTTCTCACTGCTAATATTCCTGTTGAACAAGCTGGATTCATACAAGGTCGTAATTGCTTTGACCAGATCCTTTACACTGACATCTTTCATTGACAGGTTATAAAAAGATGTTGCTTTTTTGTCTCTCTTAGAAGTTTGGAAAAAGGCGTCCTAGTGAAGCTTTACATTCTCATTCATTGTTTTATTAAAACTTCTAAACTCTATGATAATTGGTCGTTTGATCATTATCCATGTCCGCCTCCGTAGTCCAGTGGACAGCGTGGTTGGTTGCCACGCAGGGGGCCCGGGTTCGATTCCCGGTCGAGTTGGAAATTTTCTCCACTCGGGGACTGGGTGTTGTGTCGTCCTCATCATCATTCCATCATCATTGACACTCAAGTCGCCGAAGTGGCGTCAGATAAAGAGACTTGCACCAGGCAGGCCGAACACGACCCCATTTGGGGTCTAACGGTCAAATGCCACACGATCATCATCATCATCATCATTATCCATCTCGGCAAAAACGGAAAGTGGTTTTCGCAAGTTTCACGATGCCCTCTCCCAGGGTTCGATTCTTGCTCCAGTCTTTCTAATGTTTACAACACTGAAAAAATGTTCAAATATGTGTAAAGCTTATGAGACTTAACTGCGGGTCATCAAACTACTTATAAACTACCTTATACTAAAGAAAACACTAACATTCAGCCCGAAGAAGGATTCGAACCTCCGACGGGGAACGGTCTGGCGCATAGGAACATAGCGCCTCAATGCGCTCGGCCGCTCCGCCGCGACTACACCATTGATATTCCAGTTACGCAGTCAAGAAAATTCATGTATGTCATTGATAATGCAACAGCGTCACAACACAGAGAAATACATGTGACGGAAACTACCATAACTTCTGACCTAACTCAACTCAGAAATTACTTCACAATGTCGAAACTAAAGCATAACACAAATGAAGAAAAGTATCTTGCTTCCACCTAAATAACAAGATGGATGACTATAAATTCAACATTTCGGTTGATGGTGTTCAACATAGTGAACTTCCAAGGTACCTATGAGTCATCTTGGATAATTTTTAAAAAACACCTTCAAAAAATTACAGACAAAATAAATCTAGGAATAACATATTGCAACACTTAGCAGGGTCATCGTGGGGACCAGTACTAAGGTATTGCGTACAACAGCTTTGTTCCCAGTTTACTCCGCAGCTGAACACTATTAGGCCAGTCGTCAGGTATGTTTAGGTCCAAAAAAATTGCAGGAAGCTGAATTTTTGGTATGTTGTTAGGACATATTAGAGTAGTATTAAACCAAGTTTTCAGCTTCGAAATCCTTTTGCGTAACTTTTAAGAGCCAAAAAACCTAGAAATTTTCGGACTTTTTTCTGGTTTTGGCTTATAACTCGTGAAGGGTGGTTTTCTGACGAAAAGTCACTCACACCTCTATTAATGTAGATAAAATATTCTAAAATTTAAGCCCAACCGCAGTTCTGTAAGTCTAATAGTTTCCGAGATATTGGACTTCAAAAATTGACTTATTTCTCCAAAAAGTTTAAATTTTCTATTTTAGTCATCTTTCGGCTAGAATATTGGCTCTAATGATCATCCCACGGGAAATGTCATATAAAACAAAGTTATAGAGCTGTTATTTGACTTTAATCTAAGTACTGAACGAAGTCCATAGGCCCAATAGATTTCTAGTTATCTTTAAAAAACGAAAAATCGGAATAGTCAATAAATTGACCCAGACGAATTGCAGTCCTCTTATCCTGTGTACGTTAAAGAAAAAGGAAAAATTACTCATTGACGATAATTATTAACATATTGTATGTAAATAGGTGTAATTATATGTTAGTGCATACAAATATATTTGTGAAAGAAGGAATTGCAGTAAAAAAAAAATAAAAAAAAATTAAAAAAAATAAAAATAAAAGACGAAAGCCTCTCCGTTTTTGGGTATTGGTCAGCCATTAAGGGATTGGGTCTTTCGTTCGTAGCGAGGCCTTTTGTTGTGCGAAGGTATCAATCCCCCTCTCGTCCCCCTTACTCAGAGTCGTGACTTAGCGGGTGTTCTGTCCTCCTCCCTCCAAAACTTCTTGCCTCCGAGGCCTTCCCCACTACACCCAGTCTGCTCTTAGAAACAGCCGTATTCGGATCCGTGAAGAACGTTTCAAACAAATATCGTCTAAATCTTGATCTTGGTGGCGTTTTAAGTACTTTCTGTTTTTAAATATGTCGGTGCTACCCCCGTCGCATGTTTGTTTCGGTGTCGTCAGTAAGTGCTTGCAGAGGGAACAGTGACAGTGAAAAACGCGGAATTTAGACGCTGATAAAAATGAGTCAGAAACGTGGGCTTGAAAGGTACATGAGGTTTTTTGTGCAGTTTAAATGAAGTGACCATACATGACGCATGCAGGAAGAGATACACTGTGGAAAGTAATGTGTAAGCATTTGTCCAGCGAGAAGGAGATGTTTGATTTGCTCAACCATCGTCTTCGTGTGGGGAAAGGCTGAAAAGTGCGTCGGATTCAAGGCGTCACATCATTGGATATTATTGTTTCCTTTGTGGTGAAAAATTCTCCAAGGAATATTTCGAGAAGCAGATAAAATTGCCCAAATATTTTCGGGATGAACTCCATCAAAGGGAAACACTGGAAGTGAAAGAATCGATTTTGGAAAAAGCTAGACAAACTAGTGAATGGGGGCAACACATTCTTCGGCGTCTTTCGTGTATAAGTGAACTTGTTGCTACTGAGGGTAAATACCACAAACATTGCTACGTAAAACTGCACTCCTTGTCGCGATCTACTGGTGCAGGAGGTAAACAAGGCCGTCCTGAACATCCCTTCCTTATCGAAGGTATGGAGCGTATATATGCATTCCATGCAGAAACAAGACAGGAAAACCAATTTTCCATAATTGACTTGTTTGCAGAGACCTTCACGTGTGATTACAAACCAGCAGCTGCAAGTGTTCAAGCTCAGATAAAAAGGCGATTTGGCGGAAAAATTATTTTTTCGCAGTTTGGTCTTGATGTTCACAGACATTGGACGAAACATCATTTATGAAAAGTGGTACAATCAAAGACTTAGCGATCCTGCTGAAGAGCGGCTTAGAGTTGTTAAAGCTGCAGCAGAGATTATCCTGCAAGACATTCGTTCCCAAACATTTGACACTACTCAATATCCCTCGTCAGATGCTTTTTTAAAAGACGCAGAGGCATCCTTCTCTTGAACAGTGGAAAAAGAAGTGCATAGGATTTGCTCATGCAATCATGGCTGCAACGAGCCCCAAATCTTTCCTACCCTCAGTTCAAATAAGCTTTGGAACCTATTTGTATAGAAAATTTGAATCAAAGCACCTTGTTGAACTTTGCCACTGTATGGGAATTTCTTGTACAAATACGGAGGCTACGCATGTCGAAAGTTCCGCTATCCTACGTAGAGAAGAGGCCCAACCAGTCGACAAAGGAGCTTTGTCTTCGACAATGCAGATGTGAACGTTAACACAATTGATGGAGAAAATACGTTCCATGAAATGGGTGGTACAATGATCATGACCCCTCACTCATCCGTTCGCCCAGACATAAACAATCCACGTTTGAAGTCTGTAAGTGCCGAGTATATCAGGTTCACACACTGCCACACACATTAAACATTCTTCTATTAGAAAGAAATTTCGCTTGTCAGCCATTTCAATTAACGAAGTGAAACTCGCTGAAGTCATTTTGCCAAAATCCCCAGACCTGCTGTGGTTGTTTGGAAAAGCAACTAACATGCCAGGCATCCCAGGATGGAATGGATTCATGGATCAAGTGACGGAAGATCTTCCTTATAAACGTTCAAAGATTGTATATCTCCCTTTTATCCATGCTCCCCCAACCGACTACGACACTATTTTAACATCACTTTTAGAAGCCAGTTAAAGAACAAGCATTTAGGGTCAGGAAACATGTTTTGTGACCTACGATCAACCACTGTACTTGAAAGCCCGAGACATTGTGGAGAGCCACCAGCATCCTCAGCTTGTCAACATTGGGGTGAGACTTAGAGGTTTTCACCACCTCATGTTATTCATGGGGCGCTCGGTGCCATAATGGCAGGAAGTGACTCAAGGAACTTCTCTGTTCAATATTTGCGGAAAACATTGTTGAAAAAATCCTTTTTATATACGATGCGTTAATAATCATCATCAATGAGTAATTCTTCCTTTTTCTTTAAGATACACAGGATAAGAGGACTGCAATTCGTCTTGGTCAATTTATTGACTACTCCGATTTTTCCAAGTTTTCGTTTTTTAACGATAACTAGAAATCTATTGGGCCTATGGACTTCGTTCAGTACTTAGATTAAAGTCAAATAACAGCTCTATAACTTTGTTTTATATGACATTCCGCGTGGGATGATCATTAGAGCCAATATTCTAGCCGAAAGATGACTAAAATAGAAAATTTAAACTTTTTGGAGAAATAAGTCAATTTTTGAAGTCCAATATCTCGGGAACTATTGGACTTACAGAGCTGCGGTTGGGCTTAAATTTTAGAATATTTCATCTACATTAATAGAGGTGTGAGTGACTTTTCGTCAAAATAACCACCCTTCACGAGTTATAAGCCAAAACCAGAAAAAAGTCCGAAAATTTCGAGGTTTTTTGGCTCTTAAAAGTTACGCAAAAGGATTTCGAAGCTGCAAACTTGGTTTAATACTACTCTAACGTGTCCTAACAACATACCAAAAATTCAGCTTCCTGCAATTTTTTTGGACCTAAGGCCATTTTTTTGTCTACGACGACTGGCCTATATGCTTCTGTCTGGTTCAACAGTCTTCATATTAGAGATTTTACGTACTATTAAACAGAGCAGTGAGGTTGATCAGTGGCACTCTGACGGCTACACCCCTTCAACGGCTCCCAGTACGATAAGCAGGGCCGGCGCGAGGCACGTGCGAAGCGTGCGAGCGCACAGGGCGGCACTTCCCGAGAGGCGGCAAATCAGCCGCCCCCCTTTTTTTATTTTTGTAGGAAAAACTTAACATTCATGCCCAAGAGGGGATTCGAAGCAAACCTCGGAAGGAGCGGCTTCGGGAACTGTGGTAAGGTGCTTCGACTACCTGCCGGCCGCCCCTGTTGAATAAGGGGAGGGAGGAGGACTGATTTCTTGCTCGCCACTGTGGCAGCACCGTCGTGTTTACGCCGTAAGAACACAGAGGGGGGGAAGCAGTCGCAATTTTTTATTTTTATTTTACAGATCTACATATATTTCGGGTACAGTGTGGCTATTCTCAGTGCTTTGAGTTATGTTTACATCTATACCGTCATGCTGAACGTAACTGTCAACCTGGCGGTTTAGATGTAAGCACACATTAAAAGCTTTTGAGACTGGCCACTCAGCGGTCGAAACCTAGGTGGATCTGAAAAGTAAAAACAAAAATTGCGAATTATTGCTGACATTTCCTACTGATATGTTTAAATGAAATTCCACAAACGTTTTGAAAGAAAAAAAAAAACGTGGGGGGGGGGGGGCAATTTAGCAGCTCGCACGGGGCGGCACTTGGGCTTGCGCCGGCCCTGACTATAAGACGCAAGAGAGTATTACAAGATCTTGTCCAATCATAAGCTTCCTATTTTTCATGACCTTTCACCTCAGGTGACGTGGTTGATATCGCGTAAATCACCTCTTAAAACAGCTGTGGAACTACATGAGAGTAGCTTCTCGCCTAAATCCAAATGGACAAAATAATGTCTGGATAGACAATCTGCCGAAGGAACGTCAAGGGATGGACCTTTGAATAACCGCTTCTCTACTGGTGATTGTCGCTGCAACTGTTGGACATTCAAATGGGGACAGGTCGCCGCAGGTGATTATGGAGCGGATTTACAAACAGTGGCCCACATACTTACTAACTGTCCATTACTCCACCTAGTCAGTCAGAAAGCTATCCATGGTTAAAGGAGATGGCTTTGGCTCTGTACAGAGATATGTTTACCTTATTAGTTAGATTCCAGTATATTTTACTTAAGTATTATAGTAATTTTTATGTAGCTGACATTATACCGTAAACTCCGCATGGAGAAGGGAGGAAGGGGACAAGTAACAACCTGGTAAAAAAAAAAAAAAAAAAAAAAAAAAAACTGGGACCATTGGCTCTGGATAGTAGCACCCTGTGGGCACCTCTGCCTAGGGTTACAGACAACACCCCAAAATCCAGTAATATCTATGTGGGAGCTAAAGGTACTCTGGTCAGCGTCTGTGACTCTCTGAGCTTGGCTGCAATCAAATCTTCTGGAACTCAAAACAGTATGTTTCATCCTCCCGGATATCACCACCAAAACTTAAACGCAAACCAATAATCATGACAGAACAACGGAAAGGAATGCACTACCCTGAGCCCCAATCTCTCAGGCTGGACAATATACCTGATATCCGGTTCCAGGGGATCAGGCCTGTCATGAAGAGAAGAATCAGATCGTCGCAAAATCCTCACGACTATGAACATATTTTACGTAGGGACAACATTACTGAAAACAGTTAAATTGAAACAACTGAAAACACCATGGTAAAGTCAATACAAGGAGAAACGGGCTATAAACGTTCCAGGAAGTAATATCAAACTCTTCATAACAGGATTTGTGATACGCAAATCGGTACTGGAGTCTGTGATAGATTACACTTCACAATCTGAAAAAATATCAACACTCACGATACGGTAATAAAGCTTATACGCTAATCAACGAACACTCTCCAACAAATAACTACAAGAAGAAAAACACAAAGACGGTAGAAGAATGGTTGAAAAGATCTGGAAGAAACCTCCAACAAAATATTGCATATTGGACTTAAAGTCCTGCTAGAGGTAGGCAGCCATTATTAATATGACAACAAAAAAGCTGATTGGCTGCAGTAATGAAGGAGTTGTAGATGTTGCAACATCCTTTATTTTTCTCTTTACGCTGACGCTTTTCGGGCACAGCCCATCATCGGATAGCCTGGTAACAAAGTACAGGATATAGTATATATAGGTAAAATAGTTACAAAGACCAAAATTAAATAATAATAATAAAAATAATAATAAAAAAAATCTATGGCATTTACAATTATAAGATACATACCTCTCCTGAATGGAGAATGGAAATGATGCATGTGAAAACTCATAATACATTAAAGGTCAACTCAAATTAAAAATGTTTCTATAGCTTATGGGACTTAAATACGGGGTTCTCAGTGCCTAAACTTACAAACTAGCTAATCCTAAGGACGCACAAATATCCATGCTCGAAGGGGTATTCGAACCCCCGACCGTAGTGGCCGTGCAGACTGTGACTGGAGCGCCTCAGTCTCCTCGGCCGCCGCGGCCGGCAAAGGTCAACATCAGCTGCTAGCTAGATGGATCACATGCAAATAGGCTACCACTGAATGGGTAGTATGGTATGGAGCAACTTAGGCGTAGCGTAGCCGTAGAGGTCTGCATTTCGATGAAAACAACCGCTCGAGCGTTTCCCGTTTGGTGTCGCTGCTCGACGGCTGGGGTAGGCGCACGCTGCGACACGGCTGCGGCCGTCTGATGCCCCATGTGGCCGGTCGCCCCCCGCCTCTCGGTTACCGGCGGAAGTGTCGAGCACAGCCGGGCGCTCGAGCGCGCTCACAGTCTCGGCCGATAACAGCGCGACCGCAGCGCGCTCAACACTGCGGAACTGCATTAGAAACCGACCTGGCTCTGAGCAGCGCACACAGCGTTTTGGATCAACGAACTACATGTCATAAAGGCTCCATTCGTGAAACAAAAAGAAGAAATGTGGAGAGAATTAGGAGCGGCTCGTTAGTCCTGAAGAAGAAAGACATGTCGGAAGAGGAGTCTAAAAGTGAGGCTTGGAAATCTTTTGCACTTGTAGTGGATCCTGTCACACAGGTTTCTGCTGGTTTCGTGTAATCTACCACATGCGATACTACACTTTCGTACCATTCAAGCACAACAGGTGTGATTCGGCACTGCAAAAGTAAATGCGGAGCAGAATTACGCCGACAACTTGCAGTACCAAGTAGCATAAAGAAAGTTGTTGTTAATAGGTTGGTCGATATGGGCGAAATAGATTTGCTACCTTTAAATACTTGTAGTAAGATTGGCTTCAAGGAGCTCATCAATGTTCGCGCCACGCATGGCTAAGTCAATATAGAAGATTTTCTTCCGCACCCTACCACTGTATCGCGGCATATTAAAGAAAAGGCCGACAAAATACGGGTGACAATGGTGCCCAAGCTTATATGTGCTTTAAAGAACAAAATGTGCTCTTTAAACGCTGATCTGTGGTCTGATAACAACAAAGAGATACGCTGCACATAACGCACGATTAGAATACTGTATTACCGTTTGTCTACCAACCGAACAAAATACTATATACAGAAATTACAGTTTTTAACGTTGCAGTTACTGGAAGACATGATCACCTCAATGGTAGAAACTCCAGTAGTTTGCAAAATATTTAAAAATGTTTAAATGTTTGTAAAGCTCATGGGACTTAACTGCGGGATCATCATTCCCTAAACTTACAACATCAAACATCAAATGTGACATACACAGTTGTAGTATTTGGGTTATAGAACTGATAGTAAACAACGAAAGACATTTGTAAAAGAAATAAGTAAGTTGTTAATATGAAGCGGTGGTCTCTCATCTCTGACATACATTAATGACTTGCCATTCTACATTGATGAAGATTAGTTATTTTTGCTGATGATACAAGTATAGTAATCACATCCAAAAAACGAGAACTCTCATTAACTTTTGATAAAACACAGCATATACAGTTCCGTACAGTAAATGGCACAACTCCAGTAATAAATATAGACTTTGAACAAAAGTCTGTAGCTAAGGTTTTTCGAAATTATTCGTTCGTTTTGAAGGGAAGCCAGAGCTTTTCAAAAATTTTAGCTGTGTGAATTAATGAGAGATTAAACTTAAAGCAACACATCGATTGTCTGCTAAAACGTTTGGGTTCAGCTATGTATGCTATTAGGGTTTTAGCAAATTATGGCGATAAGAATCTCAGTAAAACAGTTTACTAAGCCTATTTTCATTTACTGCTTTCGTATGGCATCATATTCTGAGGTAATTCACTATTGAGTAAAAAAGTATTCATTGCACAAAATCGTGTAATCAGAATAATTACTGGAGCGCGCCCAAGATCGTTCTGGAGACATCTATTTAAGGATTTAGGTATCCTCACAGTTACTTCAGAGTATATATATTCACTTATGAAATTTGTTGTTAATTATCCACCCCTGTTCACACACATGTTCACGTGTTTGTAAATTTATCGGACTCAACTGCTTGGTTATTAGTCCATAGCTTGCAAACAATTTTAACTAAGGTAAACTAATCTAAGGACAACACAGACACCCATGTCTGAGAGGGGACCCGAACTACAGATCGCGAACGGCCTTGCGCATCCCGCATGGCTAATCCGCCGTGGCAAACCCAGTTTAAAAGTAATAGCAGTGTGCATAGGTATAACACCAGGAGAGAGGATGATATTACTATGTAGCGTTAAATCTCACTGTGGCACAGAAAGGGGTGAATTATGCTGCCACAAAAGTCTTCGTTCACCTACCAAACATCATCAAAACTTGACAGATAGCTAACTAGCATTTAAAAATTTATTAAAAGAATACCTGAATGACAACTCCTTCTGCTCAATGGATGAATTTTTAGATATAAATTAGTAAAACTAAAAATAATAAATAAAAAAAATAATAATAAAAAGAAAAATATATTTGTGTCATATGACATTTTGTGTAATGTAATATCTTGTACAGACACCTTTTATTACACTGGCAAGTTACACATTATTACGAAGTGTCGTAGTCATGATCTACAGAACAAGTATTAATGTAAGCAGTGAGTCGAACTGCAGCTCGCTGGCGCTGAGCGCGCCGGTCACTGGCGACCGGCCGAGCGTCCGGCGCGCTCGGCCGAGCGCTGGCGCTTGGTTGCCCGACACCGGTGGAAGAGGATGCTCGGCCGCACACTCCCGAGAGCCAGAGGGGCGAGCGGGACTCGCCGGTAAAAATCGGACATAATGCACACCTCTAAGCGTAGGTGCCCTCTATGTATGGCCGCACAAATTACCATAATTTACAATAATAAAAAGAACTCAACGGCGAATAGGTTAAAACGTTTTTAATAATGGAAGAATAGTTGTCAAAGAATAAAACAAACTATTTAGAACCTATACTTATAACAAACGCAGGGAAACCTCCGCACAGGAAGAGAGCACAAAAATCGGTCATTGAAGAAAACCTATATTATGAAACAGATCGAAATACCACTGTCTGGAACCAAAAATTTGGTCATTTACTAACCATTCTTTATTATTATGATAACTAGTCCCAATTTCTAGCTCGTCAAGGATATCTAATGTAATACCCTTCATACCAATATGCAAAATAGACAAATCTGCCTTTATATTTTGTAGCTTATGGTTTCTTTCCCTTAGGTGATCTAAAGCACTGTTGTTAGTAACATAACCGTGTTCCCGATGTCTAGTATAAAACTATCTTACCGTTTTTCCAATATAAAATTTATTGCAAGGTCCACATACAATTTTGTATACACCTGATTTACAGAATTTATCTGGCATTGGTTCTACGCTATGCCGTAAAATTCTCGCCAATTTATGGCTCCTTCGAAATCCTACCTTAACATTAATTTTGTGTCCTGTACTTTGTCACCAGGCGCTCCGATGATGGGCTGGGCCAGATACTCGTCAGCGTAAAGAGAAAAATGAAGGATTTTACATCTACAACTCCTTCATTACTGCAGGCCGGCCGCGGTGGCCGAGGGGACTGCGGCGCGCCAGTCACGGTCTGCACGGCCACTACTGTCGGGGGTTCGAATCCCCCCTCGGGCATGGATATTTGTGCCGTCCTTAGTATTAGCTAGTTCATAAGTAGTTTGTAAGTTTAGGGACTGATGGCCCCGTAGTTCCATAAGCTCTACAAACATTTGAACATTTGAACATTACTGCAGCTAATCAGCTTCTTTAGAATCCTTTGTGTTCTCCACCAAAATCCCCACAAACCATAAAAAATTGTTATTAGTAGATTTTCATGCTTAATTAGACAGGCAAGGAACGTCCAGTGATACAAATGGAAAACACAGGTCTTACAAGAGGACAAACAAAAATGGATGTCAAAATCATCTCTATGCGATTCCAGAAATCATACAAGAAACTAGAAAATCCTCTGAAAACGACCTAGGAAAATTTCAAATAGATCACGTAGCAATATCTATGAACAACACCAGAGAAAGTATGAACCCAAGAACAAGAAAAGGAGTTTTCCAATCCGATCATCACCTCATCCAAATTAAACAAAAAATTATACCCAACAGACCAATCAAGATAACCAAGAGTACTTTCAAAACAGATCCAGAGTACTTACAGCTAAATAAGAAAGAATTTGCAAAAAGAAAGAAATAGTAGAGACTGGACAGAACTGCCCGAACCATGAAAAACTGACAAAACTGGGCTAGTCACCAAGAAAAGGAAACACAGATGGTGGAACATGACATACGACAGAGTCATAGGATTGAGGCCTGGGACAAATTTAAAAGTCATAGAACATGCGAGATATGGGAAGATTTCAACAGTATTCCAAAATAATACGAGGAGAAAAAAAATGCTACGAAAACTACAGGTTGGAAGAGGTAGCAGAAGACTAACAGGAAGATAATGCGCAATTTGTACAGAACATTTAGAGAAAATATGACAGAATATCAACCGCCGGGCTTATGCTGCAAATGACAAGATGAAAAACCGAAGATAAACCAGAAAAAGAACTGTGAAGTACTAGCCCAATACTTCTACTCACTACTTAACTGTGATAAACCGACATAGACACTAGAGTTCAAAGAGCCAGAACCTAATCAGGATTCCAAACCCAAAACACTCGAAGAAACCGCGCAAACAATAAAAGCTTTGAAAAATGACATAGCGTCTGGGAAGGAGGAGTGATTTCGGAAAATCAGGAAATTAGATCACGAAAACATTACATCCAAAATTCAAAGGATAATCGAAAGCATCTTGGAAACAGAAAAGGTACCAGAAAAGTGGAAGTCAGCAGGAATACATCCTCTCCACAAGAAAGGAGACAAGAAAGACCCTAATTACCCTATTACCTTTGACGTACAAAATTCTACTCAAAGCCTTGTTAAATCGTCTAGAGCTTGAGACAGATTCACGGATAGGAGAATATCAAGGAGGTTTCAGGAAGGGAAGATCATTCAGTGAACAAATCTGGTGCCTGAGAACAATATTAACAACGTGAAAGGCCGGGAATAGCACTATAATACTTGTAGACTTCAAGAAGGCCTACGATTCCATATATAGAAAATCACTATTCAATACACTGAAAGAAATAAAGTTGGACAAGATGTCCAGGAAGGTAATACAGGAAATATTAACAAATACAACATCCAAGGCGAAGTTCACGGGTCGAGATGTCAGAACCATTCGAAATCAAGACGGCAGTTAGACATTAAGATGGCCTGTTTAACACAGTTTTGGAGAAAATAATCGACACATGGGGTAAGGAAGTCATTGGGGTGAACGTGGGGAGACAGAAGATGAATTGACAACATAAATGCATGGCGGTTGTTGATGACATTGCCATCATAACAAATTACAGAAAAGAAGCCAACGAAGCTATAGAGAAACTACATGAAATCTCGTCTAAAACAGGACTACAAATCTCATGTTAAAAAACGCAGTACATGGACACAAAATACAGAGATGGACACCCAATGATAACGAAGTACTTGAACGGAATTATAGCACAAATAAAAAGTTTCAAATGTTTGGGAGAGAATACACAGAAAACAGAACTGAACGCAACAATCAATGAAGGATCAGAAAATTAAAAAGCCCAGAGACTCAGAACATAATAAGTATTTCTGCCAATGCCAAATTACGACACTAGAACACATAGTCTTACTAGAGGCCTTTTCCGTGTCAGAAACAACAGTAATCAGGGAAAGAACGAAAATCAAAGAGTTTGAATAACAAGAGACGAATATACGGAGAATGATATGCGGGCCGGGTCTTAGAGAGAAGATATCGATAAAGAGACCTACAAAAGAACTGTACAAAATGGCAGATACAATTAAAAACATTAGAAAAGTAAGCGTGACGTTCTACGAATACATACACGGGATGAACGATAATAATCTGACGAAGAAGACTTAACATAGTGGCATGTAGTACAGGGAAACGCGACTGGGTAAAGGAGACCTACAGAAACTAAACATTTCTACAGAAGACATGACAGACAGGAAAGAATACAGAGCACAAGTACGAAAACAGAAATGTGAAACAAACACCCAAGGAGAAGAAACCAGGAAAGAAGCGGAAAGAAGAGAGAAAGAGAAAGACAGTGAATATATACGAGGTTTTTGGGAAGAGAAAAGAAAAAGACTGAAAAAAAATGCCACGAAAATTGTTTGTGTTTAATCGCTCTCCTTAAGGGGAAATAATGCAAATAATAATATATACACCCTACTAAGTCATATCATTTAACTTTCACACTTGCAAAATATACACACGCTTTTCAAGCATCCAAAATCCACTCTTTGAACTCATGATCGGAAAGAAACTGTTTTCGAAACCTCTGTTGGTGCTGTGACGCCGTAATAATAATTAAATTGGTGTTGATTTCGAAGTCTCCAAAGCTGAAAAAGGAAACCACTCAATTTACGTCATATCATAAAAGGGCTGCACTACATTCACAAAATGATTCTCCACTGAGAAAGGGAAATCCTTACTTCCGTGACGTCACATGCTGACTCCCTAGTTCTGAACGCTAACAGTTGGTAGACGATGTCGCTTCATGATTTACATAGGATCAGTGCCATCTGAGAAGCGGACTATTAGCTGATGTTCACTTCATTGTTGACTGCATTGTTTCTGTACTGTATGTAATCCGCTATTGTTTTCATTCTTTAACATGTCACTTTTAATACAACTCACTATCCGCATCCCACAACCCTTGTTCTACGTATGTCAAGTTAGGTTCGCTAGTAGTAGTAATATGTAAGTGGAGCTTGAAACAGAGGATTATCCACAATGTCACTTGGTTCATGCTGCAAAGTCGAAGCATATTGAAAAATACGTTATTTTGGCTGGATTTTGGCAGAAAATTTGTTAAATAGGCTAGATTTCGGCTTATAAACATTTTTACGGCTAAACGTTACAGTGAACACGTTAGTTTAGCAATAAAAGGGCTAATTTGGCATTACTGGCGCAAGGTGGAGCACGCTGGAACTACTAAAATTGTCTTGCGATTGTGCCAATTCGTGCGTTTCCATCGGCTTCGAGAAGCATAGGAGCTGGTGCCTAACCAGCTCAAACGCGCTTGTTCCAAGTCAAGTGTTTTTTAAGCTTAACGGACTTAACTACGTTGTCATCAGTCTCTACACTTACAAACTACTTGGCAACTAACTTATACTAAATGCGACACAAACATCCTTGGCCGAGGGGGCATTTGAAACCCTCACGAGGAACGACTTCGAGCATCAGAGCATAGCGCCTCAATGCGCTCGGCCACTCCGCCGCGGCGCGTTTGTTTCTTGTGACACTTCCCCTCTTCCCTAACTGCCGGAGATGCTCATAAGCCCATAAGCTGACTCAGAAGATTCAGAAGGGACTCTGAACCACTGCAGCACATGTGAAACCTGTTGCACATAACAGTGCTGATACATATGCGTGCTATCTGTACAAGTTCCTCATGCCGTAAAATACTTTGAAAACGCAGATAAAATGATCTGATACGAGAACAAAACAAAGAATGAGACGTTAAAGATACAATAATTTTCCCTTTCCAAAATGATTCTTTTTCGGGTGTCTTGTGGGAGGAGGGGAGGTTCACTCAACCAGTGAATAGGTAGGATGCACAGCCACTGCATGGTACCTGCATCAAAGCACAGACTTAATTCATCAGACGATGCACCGAACCTGATAATGAATCATTTATGAGGATGGTTTCGCTGTAAATACTGGATGCTAAATCGAAACTCTGTATCTGTGTTGCAGGCATTTAATTTCGCGTCTTTATTAGAGGCGGACGCCTAATTGCACTGACTGGCCAGAAAGTTTAGCAATTTACATTATTACCTGACACAAAAGCTTCAATAATTAAGTGCCGTGCCAGCGAACAAAGATTTTAAAGTAAAAACTTGTCAATTATTCATGCAATGAAATAAAGGAATATGTAGAGTCTGTGTGGAATCTGTTAAAAGGCTCTCTTGTATAGAGAATGGTGAACATACACACATAGAGGGAGTGGCCAACTACTCCTTACGTCATTGATAATATGCAAAAAGGAGACTATCAAATTTTTGCAACAATCGCGCTGCAGACACTGTTACAGGACACTGAGCAACAAGACACCCTTACCACGGAATATGATTCCTACTTGGTATTAGGTATGCGGTTGCAATAAGTTTAATATGATGTTGATTAAACTCTGCGTGTCGCAGTGTTTAGCCATTCGTCGCAACATCCAGGATTAAAAAAAGAGGGAGGTTGGAATCGACCATTAACAAATGAACATTTGCATTATTCAGAACGTCCTGAACTGTATGGATATTAAGTGCAGACGTTGGTAGCTGGTTTCATTTAATTTCTTTCCCAGCGTAATATATTGTAGATGCGTTTATTGCGGAGTTAGAAACAATGTCGTATTCCGGACTTATGCTGAAAACATACTTCTGTAATAATAAAGGGGACTACTAAAGAATGTCACTATGGGCACACTGTGGTGTCGCACAAGTCCAAAGTGCGCGCCACCTACTTTCGCCGCGCGCCGCCATGCACGCACAGCGCGGTGTTCTTACGACGACAGCCACGAGCGCCCTCTGCGGCAACTCCGCTCGTGGCCACCAGTGAACGACATCGTTCACTTGGGACTGAGATAGCAACCAGTTAGGACCTTCTTAATCAGATAGGCACCAGTGAAGACTTGGCTATCAGTTAGGCACTAGGCAGGATTCTAGCTCAACTATGTATCAACATTCTGCAGTACTATGTAAAAGTTAAGTATTGTATGAATTCTGTACAATATATATCTCGTTCTAATTTACTCTAGTGTTTCTAGTTTCTGGCTGCTTCCCTCCGTACCTGCACCAGCGTGCTATCTATATTCCTGTGTCGGTCTCATTCCACTCGGCCACCGACACCTACGACGGAAACGAAACACCAAAAGCGGCGACGAGGCAGGGACACAAAAGTGGCGACGAGGATGGGATACAAAAGTGGCGACAAGGAGTGATAGACGAATCTTGGACCAGCCCGCTTGCAGCAGCCAGACAGCAGCAGTCGGAGCACGCAGAAATTGCTCCCGCCCACCCACCCTTAATATAAGAATTTTTGGGGAAACATATTTGTTACGTGTTTTGTGGACTCTTTTTGTTGCAGAGCGTCCTCTTTTCTATTGCATTTGTGTTTCGTTATAATTTACTTGTATGCGCGGCGCTTAATCGGTCAGCATGGCCACTACCCCGAACCCAAACTTAATGGAAATTATTCAGTTACAGACGGCGCAAATAACACAACTCCTGGAGGCTGTGGCCCAGCTCACAGCGCAAGCAGCTAACCAACAACAACAGCCGCCACTTCAGCAGCCCACACCTGCCGCCGCAACGCTTCCTACGTTTCGCCAGTACAACGAACGTGAGGAAGAATGGAGCGACTACTTCGCACAGTTTCAAGAACTAGTCGCGGCTCATCAAATTACAGGTCAGAAAGTGAAGCATCTGCTATTATCTGTGGTGGGCACCAACACCTTCGTATTATTGCAAAAACTTTTCCCTCACGCATCTCCTCGTGATGTAGACTTTGAACAAATTGTAGCTGCACTGAATGCTCATTACGAGAGGAAAGTTCTCGTAGCCCCTGCGCGGTACCGATTTTTCCGGCTTAAAAAATTACCTGAGCAGTCACACCAAGACTGGATCACGGAATTGAAGGGCTTAACCCGCAAATGTAAATTTACTTGCTCTTGTGGACTTTCGTATAGTGACGCGATGTTGAGGGATGCGATTACGTAGAATATTCAGGACCCCAGAATTAGAGCAGCAATTCTGAAACAGTCTGACCCCTCATTAGACAGTGTACTGCAGCTTATAGAAGCGCATGATACTTTTGACTTAGCAGATGCAGAAATGCAAAGCCACAGTGTTAATTCAGTGCGCCGCAACGGACGCTTTCCTAGCCGTAGTTCTCAGTCTAGTCCTAGTGATTCTTATTTTTCTACCGGCCGTGCTGAAAAGTCAGTGAACAGTAGCCAGTGTAAAAGTGCGACACAAAGGTCGCCCCGTCGTGTTAGAAACAGTAATTTGAATAACGGGCGCCGACGCTCATTTCAGAAAAAAGTTCGTAAGTCTTGCCCCCAGTTTGCATCTCGCCACAAACGTGCACAATGCCCCAGTCGCAACGCAACCTGTTCTCAATGTGGCAAAACAGGACATGTACGAACAGTGTGTATGCAAAACAAAATTTCAAAGAACGGTGCCGTTAGAAACAGTGCAAGAACAATTCAGGCTGTAAATGTCATACACGCTGTGAACTTGGACAGTGTTTCTAGTGATTCTCAAATGCAAGACAATTTTTCTGCGCCTACGGCAAAACTATGTAGTGAGCCACGTCGCAAGCGCCGCCGAGCGCGTAATTCTGTGCAACGGAAAAGGGTTCGGGACAAGCAAAGTGACAATGTCCAGTGCACTCCTGTAGTGAACCTAGTGCCTTCTGCAACTTCTTATTGTAAAAGTGCCCAGTACTGTGTAGCTAGTGACAGTAGATATCAAGTAGCTGCTCAAGAGTGTAGTGCAGCAGTTAGTGACTCTGGAGTGGCTTCGCATGCTTGCGCGCACGCCGATCCGGTGGTAGTACCAGCTAGTGACAGTGATATTAATCTATGTGCCGAGTCTGCGCCGCTTCCTTCACTACGTGGCCCGCGCATGCGCAGCAAACAAACCGTAGCAGACGTTGCCCACATTCGCGCACCTATCGTGCGCCAGAAGCTGTCACTTTAATGAATAACGACACTTATGAACTTCTGGGTTCAGCAAAATTGTCGCCGTGTCAACAAGTGCTAACGGCATATACAGGTCAAAATATTCCCGTGCTAGGAACGTGTAGCCTGCCCGCCTCTTTTCAAGGTGTAACGAAAACAGTTGCTTTTGTAGTTCTTCAGGCCAAATCTACGCAGAACATTTTTGGATTAGATGCATTCGACTTGTTTGGCTTGTCAATTCAAAGAGATGTGCTTAAAATTTCGTCAGTAGTGCCTCAGGACAAAATAAATGCATTGTGTGAAAAATATAGTGACTTGTTTTCGCAGGAATTAGGTTGTGAAAAAGACTTCGTGGCACATGTAACTTTAAAGAATCTGCAGTTCCAAAATTTCGTAAAGCTAGACCAGTACCTATCGCAATGCGTGATACAGTTGCCGAAGAACTTAAACGTTGGCAAGATAGTGGGGTGATTTCTCCTGTTTCTGCGAGTCAGTGGGCCTCGCCTATAGTAATTATACCTAAGCCGTCAGGAAAACTTCGTCTCTGTGCGGACTTCAAATCAACAGTGAACAGTCAAACAATTGTAGACACTTATCCCCTGCCCAGACCTGACGAACTAATGGACAAATTAGGACAGTCTCGTTTCTTTTCTAAGATTGATTTGGCAGGGGCATACTTACAGATTCCACTTGATGACGAGTCAAACAATTTGGCCTTTTTCAATTTCAACGCCTACCCTTTGGCACTTCTTCCGCCCCCGCTATTTTTCAGCGCTTTTTGGAACAGCTGACAGTTTCGGTACCTTGTTGCTCGAACTATTTAGATGACATTGTGGTATCCGGACGTACAGTTGAAGAACATTTAGCAAACCTGGAGTGCCTTTTCAAAGTTTTGACTGCAGCAGGTCTACGTTGTAATAAAGCAAAGTGTTCGTTTTTTCAAACTGAAATAGAGTACCTAGGCCATGTGATTAATGCCCAAGGAATTCATCCCTTACAGTCACATCTTCGAGCAATCAAAGAATTGCCTCCTCCTAAGAATGTGCATGAATTGCAAGCAGTGATGGGAAAGCTTAACTATTATTTCAGATTTATTCCCAATGCCTCTCAGATTGCAGCTCCACTGCATCACTTACGTAGGAAGAATGTTCCTTTTGTATGGTCTAAAGATTGTCAGGTTGCCTTTGACAAACTAAAGTCTGCACTACTCAGTGATGCATGTTTGATTCCCTTTGACCCACAGAAGCCTGTAATGTTAGCAGTTGATGCCTCGTCGTACGGTCTGGGTGCAGTTTTATCACATCGCATTGGATCTCACGATCGACCTATTGCCTTTGCATCCAAGCTACTGACGCCAACGCAACAGAATTACAGTCAGATAGAAAAGGAGGCCTTAGCAATCATTTACGGCGTCACAAAGTTTCATCATTATCTCTATGGCAGAAAATTATATTTGTTGACTGACCACAAGCCACTCACGTCGTTGTTCTCACCCACAAAGCCAATTCCGCCACGAACGGCACAAAAGCTTCAGAGATGGTCCTTGATATTGTCAAATTATCAGTATGAGATTCTGTACCGCCCTACTACTAAACATGCCAACGCGGACACACTTTCCCGACTTCCGGTGGGCCAGGATGTGTCATTTGATTCTTCGGAAATGGCATGTTGTCAGATAGACTCCAGAGATGCTTCCGCTATTGCAGACTTTCCTTTGAACTCTCGTCGGGTTGCACAGGAAACATCTGCGGATGCAGACCTAAGTGTGGTAGCACGTTTTGTTCGATGAGGTTGGCCTGCCAGAGCCAAAGACAGTGAGCGGCCTCTGGTTCGACGTTATTTTTCACAACGTCATGCATTATCTTTAAGTCAGGGTGTTCTGTTGTTGCATACCGACAACGACCAAACAAGAGTGATTGTTCCTCGTTCCCTGCAACGTGAAGTGTTACGCCTCCTGCATCAAGGACATTGGGGTATTGTTAGGACAAAGCAACTGGCCAGACGTCATTGTACCTGGGATGGTATGGACGCTCAGATAGAGAACATGACGTCACAGTGTACTGTTTGTGCGGAGCATCAGGCGGCTCCTCCGCAACGTTTCTCAGATTGGCCACGCCCCAAAGGACCATGGCAACGTTTACACAATGACTTTGCCGGACCTTTCTGGAATACACGCTGGTTAATCGTTGTAGACGCTTTCAGCAAGTTTACTTTTGTGATTGCCATGAACTCAACGACGGCGTCTAGTACGATCAGTGCCTTAACATCAGTGTTTTGCATCGAAGGTTTGTGTGGTGTCGCACAAGTACAAAGTGTGCGACACCTACTTTCTCCGCGCCCCGCCATGCACGCACGGTGCGGCGATCTTACGACGACAGCCACGAGCGCCCTCTGCTGCAACCCCGCTCGTGGCCACCACGGAACGACATCGTTCACTTGGGACTGAGATAGCAACCAGTTAGGACCTTCGTAATCAGATAGGCACCAGTGAAGACTTTGCTATTGTACAGGCACTAGGCAGGCCTCTAATAACTATGTATCAACATTCTGCAGTACTATGTAAAAGTTAAGTATTGTTACATTCTGTGCAATATATATCTCTTTCTAATTTACTCGAGTGTTTATAGTTTCTGGCTGCTCCCCTCCGTACCTGCACCAGCGTGCTATTTTTGTTCCTGTGTCGGGCTCATTCCACTCGGCCACCGACACCGACGACGAGGCTGGGAGACAAAAGCGGCGACGAAGTTGGGACACAAAAGTGGCGACGAGGAGTGATAGAACCTTGGACCAGCAGCCAGACAGCAGCAGTCGGAGTACGCAGAAATTGCTCCCGCCCACCCACCCTTAATATAAGAATTTTTGGGGGAACATATTTGTTACGTGTTTTGTGGACTCTTTTTGTTGCAGAGCGTCCTCTTTCATATTGCATTTGTGTTTTGTTGTAATTTACTTGTATGCGCTTCGCCTAATCGGTCAGCATGGCCACTACCCCGAACCCAAACTTAATGGAAATTATTCAGTTACAGACGGCGCAAATCACTCAACTACTGCAGGCCGTGTCGCAGTTGACGGCACAGGCTGCTCACCAACAACAACAGCCGTCACATCAGCAGCCCACACCTGCCGCTGCACAGCTTCCTACATTTCGCCAGTACAACGAACGTGAGGAAGAATGGAGCGACTACTTCGCACAGTTTCAAGAACTCGTCACAGCTCATCAAATTACAGGTCAGAGAGTGAAGAACCTTTTCTTATCGATTGTGGGCCCCCAGACCTTCGTACTATTGCAAAAACTTTTCCCTCTCGCATCTCCTCGTGATGTAGACTTTGAACAAATTGTAGATGCACTGAATGCTCATTATGAGAGAAAAGTTCTTGTAGCCGCTGCACGATACCGATTTTTCAGACTTAAAAAATTACCGCAGCAGTCACACCAAGAGTGGATTACGGAACTGAAGGGCTTAACCCGCCAATGTATATTTACTTGCTCTTGTGGTCTTTCGTATAGTGACGTTATGTTGAGGGATGCAATTACGCAGAACATTCAGGACCCCAGAATTAGAGCAGCAATTCTAAAACAATCGGACCCTTCATTAGACAGTGTACTGCAGCTTATAGAAGCAAATGATACTTTTGACTTAGCAGATGTCGAAATGCAAAGCCACAGTGTAAATTCAGTGCGCCGCAACGGACGCTTTCCTAGCCGTAGTTCGCATTCTAGCCCTAGTGATTCTTATTTTTCTACCGGTCGTGCTGAACAGACAGTGAACAGTAGCCAGTGTAAAAGTGCGACACAAAGGTCGCCCCGTCGTATTAGAAACAGTGATTTGAATAAAGGTCACCAACGCTCATTTCAGAAAAATGTTCTTAAATCGTGCCCCAAGTGTGTGTCTCGCCACAAGCGTGCTCATTGCCTTAGTCGCAACGCAACCTGTTATCAATGTGGCAAATCGGGACATGTACAGTCTGTGTGTATGCAAATTAAAAACTCAAAGAACAGTAACGCTAGAAACAGTGCTTCGCAAAGTGCGAGAGCAGTGCATTCATTAAAGGTTTTAGACGCTGTGGAATTGAACAGTGCTTTGGTTGGCTCTCAATTACAAGAAAGTTCTTCTGCACCTATTACAAAACTATATAGTGCACCACGTAGAAGCGCCGACGAGCGCGTAAAACAGTGCAACGGAAAAGGGTTCGGGACAAGCAAAATGACTATGAACAGTGCATTCCTGTAGTGAAAATAGTGCCTTCTGCAACTGCTCCTTGTAATAGTGCCCAGTACTGTGTAGCTAGTGACAGTAGACATCAAGTAGCTACTCAAAAGTGTAGTGCAGTAGTTAGTACATCTGGAGTAGCTTCGCAGGCTTGCGAGGACGCCGATCCGGCGGTAGTGCCATCTAGTGGCAGTGTTGTTAATCCGCCGCGTGCCGAGTCTGCGCCGCTTCCTTCACTACGCGGCCCGCGCAAGTGCAGCAAACAAACCGTAGCAGACATTGCCCACATTCGCGCACCTGTCGTGCGCCAGAAGCACAAACTTTTTGTAAATCTCTCCATAGAAAATAAGACTGTGCAATTTCAGCTTGATACTGGTTCCGCTGTTACATTAATAAATAAAGATACTTATGAACTTCTGGGTTCGCCAAAATTGTCGCCGTCACAGCAAGTGTTAACAGCTTATACAGGTCAAAATATTCCCATGCTAGGAACGTGTAGCCTGCCTGCCTCTTTCCAAGGTATAACAAAACAGTTGCTTTTGTAGTTCTTCAGGCCAAATCGACACAGAACATTTTTGGACTAGATGCTTTTGACTTGTTTGGTTTATCAATTCAAAGAGATGTGCTACAAATTTCGTCAATAGTGCCTCAGGATAAAATCAATGCATTGTGTGACAAATATAGTGACCTGTTTTCGCCGGAACTAGGTTGTACAAAAGACTTCGTGGTACATGTAACTTTAAAAGAATCTGCAGTTCCAAAATTTCGTAAAGCTAGACCAGTGCCTATCGCCTTGCGTGATTCCGTTGCCGAAGAACTTAAACGTTGGCAAGATAGTGGGGTGATATCTCCTGTTTCTGTGAGTCAGTGGGTCTCGCCTATAGTACTATACCCAAGCCGTCAGGAAAACGTCGTCTCTGTGCGGACTTCAAATCAACAGTGAACAGTCAAACAATTATAGACACTTATCCCTTGCCCAGACCTGACGAACTAATGGACAAATTAGGACAGTCTCGCTTCTTTTAAAAGATTGATTTAGCAGAGGAATACTTACAGATTCCACTTGATGACAGGTCAAAAAAGTTTTTCGTCATTAATACTCACATGGGCCTTTTTCAATTTCAACGCCTACCCTTTGGCAGTTCTTCCGCCCCCGCTATTTTTCAGCGCTTTTTGGAACGGCTGACAGTTTCTGTACCGTGTTGCTCGAACTATTTAGATGATATTGTGGTATCCGGACGTACAGTTGAAGAACATTTAGCAAACCTGGAGTGCCTTTTCAAAGTTTTGACTGCAGCAGGTCTACGTTGTAATAAAGCAAAGTGTTCGTTTTTTCAAACTGAAATAGAGTACCTAGGCCATGTGATTAATGCCCAAGGAATTCATCCCTTACAGTCACATCTTAGAGCAATCAAAGACTTGCCTCCTCCTAAGAATGTGCACGAATTGCAAGCAGTAATGGGAAAGCTGAACTATTATTTCAGATTTATTCCCAATGCCTCTCAGATTGCAGCTCCACTGCATCACTTACGTAGGAAGAATGTTCCTTTTGTATGGTCTAAAGATTGTCAGGTTGCCTTTGACAAACTAAAGTCTGCACTACTCAGTGATGCATGTTTGATTCCCTTTGACCCACAGAAGCCTGTAATGTTAGCGGTTGATGCCTCGTCGTACGGTCTGGGTGCAGTTTTATCACATCGCATTGGATCTCACGATCGACCTATTGCCTTTGCATCCAAGCTACTGACGCCAACGCAACAGAATTACAGTCAGATAGAAAAGGAGGCCTTAGCAATCATTTACGGCGTCACAAAGTTTCATCATTATCTCTTATTTGTTGACTGACCACAAGCCTCTCACGTCGTTGTTCTCACCCACAAAGCCAATTCCGCCACGAACGGCACAAAAGCTTCAGAGATGGTCCTTGATATTGTCAAATTATCAGTATGAGATTTTGTACCGACCTACCACTAAACATGCTAACGCGGACACACTTTCCCGACTTCCGGTTGGCCAGGATGGGTCGTTTGATTCTTCAGAAATGGCATGTTGTCAGATAGACTCCAGAGATGCTTCCGCTGTCGCAGATTTCCCTTTGAACTCTCGTCGGGTTGCACAGGAAACAGCTGCGGATGTAGACTTAAGTGTGATAGCACGTTTTGTTCGCTCAGGGTGGCCTGCCAGAGCCAAAGACATTGATCGGCCTCTGGTTCGACGTTATTTTGCACAACGTCATGCATTATCTTTAAGTCAGGGTGTTCTTTTGTTACATACGGACAACGACCAAACACCAGTGATTGTTCCTCGTTCCCTGCAACGTGAAGTGTTACGCCTCCTGCATCAAGGACATTGGGGTATTGTTAGGACAAAGCAACTGGCCAGACGTCATTGTATTTGGGTTGGTATGGACGCCCAGATAGAGAGCATGACGTCACAGTGTACTGTTTGTGCAGAGCATCAGGCGGCTCCCCCGCAACGTTTCTCAGACTGGCCACGCCCCAAGGGACCATGGCAACGTTTACATATTGACTTTGCCGGACCTTTCTGGAATACGCGATGGTTAATCGTTGTAGACGCTTTCAGCAAGTTTCCTTTTGTGATTGCCATGAACTCAACGACAGCTTCTAGTACAATCAGTGCCTTAACATCAGGGTTTTGCATCGAAGGCTTGCCTGAAACTATCGTCAGTGACAATGGACCTCAGTTTGTTAGTGCGGAATTTCAACAGTTTTGTCGCGTGAATGGCATTCAGCATATCACCACCGCACCTTTTCACCCTCAGTCCAATGGTGAAGCAGAACGTTTCGTTCGAACATTCAAGTCTCACATGGAAAAGATGAAAGGTCAGCACTCCAGGCAGCAAGCTCTTCAAATTTTCCTGTCTACGTATCGGTGCATGCCACGTGACGGCCCGTCTCCTGCCGAGCTGCTAAACGGCCGCCGTCACCGCACTCTCCTTCACCTGCTGCAGCCTCCCACGCACCGAGTCGGTTCGTATGGCGCTACGCGTTTTCAGGTTTATACGCCGGTGCTGTACATGGTGTTTGCTGGCAACAAGAAGAAATGGTTACCGGGCACCATTCAGCGCGTGCTCGGTCGCAATATGTATGTTGTACGTTCTTCCACAGTGTCGGAGCTGCGGCGCCACGCAACTAAATTGCGCTTGCACAGGCCGCGCGATCCTGTCTCCGGTTTCTTGATTCCAGACCCAGTTCACCGCCAGGGAGCACATCCACATCGTTCGTCAACGGGTCCAGCGTCCCCGGACTACGAGATCGTCCCGATGGAGATCGACGCGACGCCGCCGCTGTCGCCGCCGCAGATGACAGCGTCACCGAGAGGTGCCTGAAACTATCGTCAGTGACAATGGACCTCAGTTTGTTAGTGCGGAATTTCAACAGTTTTGTCGTGTGAATGGCATTCAGCATATCACCACCGCACCTTTTCACCCTCAGTGAAGCAGAACGTTTCGTTCGAATATTCCAGTCTTACATGGAGAAGATGAAATGTCAGCACTCCAGGCAGCAAGCTCTTCAAATATTCCTGTCTACGTATCGGTGCATGCCACGTGACGGCCCGTCTCCTGCCGAGCTGCTACACGGCCGCCGTCACCGCACTCTCCTTCACCTGCTGCAGCCTCCCACGCACCTAGTCGGTTCGTATGGCGCTACTCGTTTTCATCCTTCTACGCCGTTGCTGTACAGGGTGTTTGCTGGTATGAAGAAGACATGGTTGCCAGGCACCATTCAGCGCGTGCTCGGTCGCAATATGTATGTTGTACGTTCTTCCACAGTGTCGGAGCTGCGGCGCCACGCAAACCAATTGCGCTTGCACAGGCCGCGCGATCCTGTCTCCGGTTTCTTGATTCCAGACCCAGTTCACCGCCAGGGAGCACAGCCACATCGCTCGCCGCCGGGCCCAGCTTCCCCGGGCTAATAGCTCCCGATGGATGTCGACGCGCCTCCTACGCAGTCGTCCCCTCCGCCTCCGTCGCCGCCGCAGATGACAGCGTCTTCGAGAGGGTCTCCGGGACCGTGCGGGCCCCCCAGCTTGGGCCACGCACCTCAGAAGATGACCTGCTCCCTCTGGGCAGGGGTGTGCGCCCTTCCTCAGGTTTCGCCGGGTTTCCTGGAGGATCGCAAGGCGGATGCCGGGGCGCGGACGGCGTCTCGATCCCAGCCTCAGCTACGACGTCCGTCCCACCAGTAACGCCCCCACCCAGGCCCTCCTCCCTGTGCCGTCGCCGTGGCCCTCAGCCCTACGCCACGACGGCGCGGCGGTTTAAGGGGGGAGGGGTGTGGTGTCGCACAAGTCCAAAGTGCGCGCCACCTACTTTCGCCGCACGCCGCCATGCACGCACGGCGCGGTGTTCTTACGACGACAGCCACGAGCGTCCTCTGCGGCAACTCCGCTCGTGGCCACCAGTGAACGACATCGTTCACTTGGGACTGAGATAGCAACCAGTTAGGGCCTTCGTAATCAGATAGGCACCAGTGAAGACTTGGCTATCAGTTAGGCACTAGGCAGGACTCTAGCTCAACTATGTATCAACATTCTGCAGTACTATGTAAAAGTTAAGTATTGTATGAATTCTGTACAATATATATCTCGTTCTAATTTACTCTAGTGTTTCTAGTTTCTGGCTGCTCCCCTCCGTACCTGCACCAGCGTGCTATCTATATTCATGTGTCGGTCTCATTCCACTCGGCCACCGACTCCTACGACGGAAACGAAACACCTAAAGCGGCGACGAGGCAGGGACACAAAAGTGGCGACGAGGATGGGATACAAAACACTCAATTTTGCAGTTGCACATTCTATAAATGATGACTCGAAACAATAAACAATTACATTATGGAGATACAATTTTGTAGTAGCACATTCTCGAAAAACAAACTACCATTATTACAGACATTCTTATCATCATTTCATAAGTAATTAAATATAAAGAAAGTTTACCGTCACAGATTTGGGAAATGACACTGCAACTCCTGAAGGAAGTTTCCCGTGTCTGACAGAGCTCGGTGCATATTGATGGGAGGTCACTATTTCGAAGGATAGTAAGGTAACTTTAGTTCATAGTTGATCTACGTTAATGTTATAGGTCTTTTCACCGAAATTTATAGTATGTGAACTATATTTCTGTTACAGTGTTTGTTGTTAAGATGCAACAACTTTGTTAAATTTGAAAACATTATTGTGTACACAGAATGAAACTTCACTCTGCAGCGGAGTGTGCGCTGATATGAAACTTCCTGGCAGATTAAAATTGTGTGTCGGAACCGGGACTCGAACCTGGGACCTTTGCCTTTCGCGGGCAAGCGCACTACCGACTGTGCTATCCCGCCTCACAACTTTACTTCCGCTAGTACCTCGTCTCCTACTTTCCAAACTTCACAGAAGCTCTCTTGCAAACACGCAAGACTAGCACTCCTGGAAGAAAGGATATGGTGGAGACATGGCTTAGCCACAGCCTAAGGGATGTTTCCAGAATGAAACTTCACTCTGCAGCGGAGTGTGCGCTGATATGAAACTTCCTGGCAGATTGAAATTGTGTGCCGGAACCGGGACTCGAACCTGGGACCTTTGGCTTTCGCGGGCAAGCGCACTACCGACTGTGCTATCCCGACACGACGAGTATCATATTAAAATTTCTTTTTGTTTTTACCACTCTTAACGGCTACGTGCACACATAATTTTTATATTCGCAACATCTAAGATAAACCACCTTAATATTAAAAAATCTGTACCCTCAGTTTCGTGTTATCGTATTTATATAATGATATATCATGTATGCCGGATATCCACTCGGTTAGCCGTGTGGTCGAACGCACCGCTTTCCGAGACGGAGAGGTGTAACGGACCCGGTTCGAATCCGCCCAGTGGATTAACGAAGGGATCAGAGTGCCGGCCAGCCTGGATGTGGTTCTTAGGCGGATTTCCACATCCCCATAGGTGTATACCGGGCTGTTCCCCAAGTTCCACCTATAACATTATAAACAGACATTTGGGGTAGACATTTCCTCCCGGGGGGCAGGGAGTGGCGGCAGGAAGGGCATCCTGCAACCCCGTCAATAATAACATGCCAAATCTGCAGTAACACCCCCGACCCTGTATGTGTGGGAAAAGGGCCGAAGAGAAAGAGATAGCATGTATGTCGGCTCGTATGTTAGCTTTTAATCTGTCACAGAGTTGCTGTTTTATTTTTCCAAATTATGTTCGAATTTCACTTATCTAATTACAATTTAACATCAAAAACATACTTTATAAAAGACAAGAGAGGCACAATTTAAGTCCACAGGTTTTATAAAGCTTCAATCGAGCCCAGAACTTCGCAGATGGTAACACACATCAGGAACAGTCAGTTAACAGTACAATGAAAGTCCCTTTAGCTACTAGAAGGACAGTAATAATAAAATGCCTCATAATGGTCCAATTGATTATACAAACAACTACTACACGAGTTTTCGGCATCACAACAACTCAGTGGGACAGATGCTTAGCAAATGCTCTCACAGCAGCTGTCAAACAAGACACGTGAGCAGCTCCTACAGTTGGACAGTCAAATTTCTAACGCGCCACGGAGGTTCAATAGGTCAGCGAAATACGAGACGTCTCCACAGACTGTATCAGTGCCAAGTAAATCTCAACACACGGCGTTTAAAACCGCTGGTTATCAGCACGTCTCAACCTCGCGAAGCCGCCTGTCTCTCTGGAATACAAGGCTCAACTCCCCGGCAGCGACACTCCCACTGTCGCTCCCCGACGTAAACATCAAAGACCCAGCGCGCCAGCAATCGATGTCCACGCGACACCCGTGGCGAAAGCGGAAAGGGCCATAGAGAGAGAGAGAGAGAGAGAGACCAAGAAGCTTACACGGTGGAAACTGAGCTGAGGCAGCTCTTCCTTTCGGTTTCGTGCATCCTTCTTCTCCTGTTGCCCCTTTGCTGACGCTCTGGACCGCCTTGTTTCGCGTATTGCTATTGTTCCAATTTTCCTTTTGTACATTACTTCCTCCTTATTTCGTCTCGGCGGATCCCTATCTTCTCCTATCGCCTTTCTTTGTCATAGATCACTCGCGACCGATCTATTTCACAGCGCATTTTGTCGTTGATTATGGCGCAAGTAAGTTTTATGATTTGTTGCATCGATTGCGTTTTAGCCGGCTACCATCAAGGACGCACTTGTCATCGGTTGTCACTTGTTATCGACGTCAAGCCTCACTGGCATGCGTGCCGGTAAGGGGGGGATCTTCCAGTGACAAGACAGGAGTTGGTGTGGTGAGCCGAGCGAGTAGTGTGGTCCAAATTAGGTCTGTGTGTGTCGGCTGATATTCTCTGGGACAATGACTTCAATGTGAATTGTACTCCACACCTCACCAAGGGATGTGGCTGGTTCTTAAGTCCTTGGAGAAGTCTTCAGCCGTTCCTTTCAGTAACACGGTTGCGCTCTGGGCCGTGCTATGTTGATACAACGACCTTTGGTATATCCTGGGACATCGGTACTTTCGCCACTGCGGAACTGATAAGTTGTCCTTTACATCTTGTGGTTACCTGTCATATGGAGTACCATCTCGATGTTTTGTTCGTAATATTTGGCGGCACATCG
Organism: Locusta migratoria; assembly: GCA_026315105.1. Lineage (NCBI taxonomy): Eukaryota > Metazoa > Arthropoda > Insecta > Orthoptera > Acrididae > Locusta > Locusta migratoria. Next base: position 601,139,530 of record CM048746.1, on the reverse strand, counting down.
TAGAATCTGAGAGCGTCTTGTTCCTTCTATTCAGTGTTTTCCTTACGTGTAACCAGTGTATTTGTCTGCTTATGTAGCTGTTCGCTATTCAACTACCTACATGGCGGTCGAAATATTTTGCGACACTTTCCAACCCTCTATCGATTACTGCCTCGGTGAGTAGGTGAATTTTGGCAGTTTTAATTTGTTGAATTTCATGATAACCGTCATCTTTCAACCTTGCAAGGAGTTCCTTCTGTCCCCTTGGCTACCTATTGTGCTTGATATATTTTAATCACAAAAAGGAAAAACTGGCTGCCGTATTGTATATTTGCCCTACTGGATTTGATGCGTGTTGGTTTTTAACGGTTGTTGCTGCTGATCACCTCCAATGGTTTCTGGTTTTGCGTTTGTATTTAATCTTTGGGGCAGTTTAACACCCCACAGGCTATCACACGGCACACAAGCTTCCACAACACAAAGCAATGAAATCTAAACGTACCGCAAAACACCATTGTAATATTTCCAGGATTTTTATTTGACTGTCGTGTGTCTAACAGATAAAGTATCGTTTTCTAACTTCGTCTCAGATGATTTTGTTTCGGCATGCGAATGTCTCCGAAATAAAGTTTTTTGTATCAGTTTAAACTGCACGTTAAATGAACTGTAGTAACATTTGAAAACGGTCGACACCCTAAATTAGGGAATAAATACCTAACATACCAAATAATGGAAAATCAGGTAAAGTGAATTTACGCCTGCACCTGGTATTACTGTTATTTAAGCATTTGATGTAAAAAGAAACGTTATGGCAGTAAATCTGATTAAATTAGTAATGTACACATCACTAAGGATCAATTACTTGACTATTTATCATTAATGCTCATTACTGTGATAAAATAAATGTTGATTGTTAAAAAAATCAGAAACTGTATGGTTGTTCTGTGCAATACTCTTAACTGCAATTAGGCTGATACACAGATTAACAAATCTAGTACTTTAAATATTTAATGAATATACTCTTTTGATAGTTTTGTAAAGAAATATGAGAGAAACTCCCTATTCTGATCCAAAACAAAGGTCTAAAACATTATACTTCTATAGAACGCTAATAGGTTTTAAGATGAACAGACATAACTTCTTCATTTAAAACTACCGGGCTCATAAGCCGTGGTCGATTTTTAAAACTTTCCCCCAACATTCCATCTTCGGCTGCCGAAGACATCTTCAGAGATAGAGTTCGCCACTCTACCTCTGAAGATGTCTTCCACAGTCGAAGATGAAACGTTGGGGGAAAGTTTTAAAAATCGACCATGGCTTATGAGCCCGGAAGTTTTAAATGAAGTTGACGCCGTCTGTGAAAGCTTACATTGTAAGACATAACTTCTTTTTAATACCAGTGAGATACTACTTTAAATTGTCGAGTGCCACAATTACTTCATATCACATAAATAATCTTGTAAAATATTTTCCATATTTGAGCACACCTACTGTTACTACCATTTAATTGTTTTCTTTAACCTACTTTACCTTATAGCTTCTTTAGTAGACACAGAGCAGTACATTGTTAAATATTTAATTTTAAATAATATTTTTACAAAGTGCCTGATAGCTATTTCTGTTGAATATGAAATGCAAAAAATATAGCTGCTGTTTCTGGTATCCTCATTACAACAAATGAGACTAGCTGAACTACTGATCATGTAACTGAAGATTATCACTGAATAGAACATCTACATGCTATTTCAGTAAAAAATGTTAAATTTTTATGATTATTTAATGACAGCTAATTGTGACTGTATGAACAGTATTTAAACATCTGCAAGCTACTGTGTCAAAGATCATCTACACAGTCATCACGTTACAAATCAATGCAGTTAACAATCGGTATACACATGACGTGAATGTAAATAAGTAATTAACAAATGTCTAAAATACTGCTAAATATCAGGATAGGAGGAAATCAATAGTGTTACAGCAGGTGTTCTCAGAACATCGTTGGTCTTGAAATGCCAGTTTAGCGCAATATGTATTTCTGTAGCTTGAGCAATCTCGGTTGCGTCATAAAATTTATGTGGTAATTTCAAGTAAATAAATCAAGTTTAAACAATCTCATTAATGGCATCGATTTAGTGATTTGGGTTCTGTTTGATGTGCTCTCGTTTGTAGGAAGGCTAAAGTTTGACACCTTGCATTCTGGTTTCTTATTTATTATTGGTCTTCCAAACATTTAAGCTTTATTATTTTTTTATGTATTTATTTTTGAACAGTTTTAATCCTGTTTACGGTTGGTTAAGTTTTAAAGCACTGAAACATTCCTTGTATCAAATTGGGTAAAGCTTATAGTATGGGCTTCATGTGTCGAAAGATTTCTTGTTACACATTATTTAAAGTTTGTACCATGGGCTTCACCGGCTGAAAGTTTCCTTGTATGAAATCTTGTAAATTTTGTAGCATGGGCTTCGCACGCTGATTGTGTGGTTTTTCCTTGTTTTGGTCTCGGATTTTATAACTACAAATAATCGGAATTGTGAAGAGACTTTTTTTGTCTTTGTATTATTTGAATACAAGTTTGAGGTCTCAGAAACCTTGGAATCTCATACAGGAACCATGAAACTAGCTGACACGGATCAGTACCACTACAAAAGTGCTTAAAAACTGTGAAATTTTTAAATTTTTCCATCGAAGATTACTTTCACCTTTAGAAAAGAGTTGGCATGGCTCAGAACTGTTACATTTTATTTTATGATAATAAGCGCTGTGGAGTAAATGACGAATATCTATATAACATTTTGTACGTGAAAGACGACATAATGTTGATTTTAGTGTTATTTTGAGATTTTTAGGTATGTCCTTTTAATTCAAATGTTTGCATATCTAAGGGAATTAACTGCTACGGTTATCAGTTTCTAGACTTATAAACTACATAAACTATTTTGATAAAATTCAATACACAAACACCATAAAGACTAAAAATTAACTTCAATAATAAAAAGTCAGATGTGTCAGATAAAATCTTATAGCAGTTCAGACGTGTTTATTTAGACACAACCAGTTTCACATCGTTATAGATGGATCTTCAGGTGATATCTGTGAATAGGAAATACATCTGAACTAATGACTGGAGTATCTAAAATGACCAGTAACTAAGAATTGTTTAATATATTTAAAAATGTATATATTTTAATCATAGGGAGTGCCGAAAGTACTTAACAGGCCGCGGTGGAGTAGCCGAGCGGTCTAAAGCGTCCCGCTTCGTAGTGCGCGGTTGCTCGCCGTGGAGGTTCGAGTCCTCCCTGGGGCATGGGTGTGTGTTTTGTCCTTAGGTTAGCTTACCTAGGTTTAAGTAGTTTGTAAGCTACGGACTGATGACCACGCAGTTTGGTCCGATAGATTTATAAACATTTGACATTTTTACTTAATAGAAATATGATTACGTGATTTTTAAAAAACAGCGTCCTGCTTTCAGTAGGCCTTGCTAAAATACTCTCACAATACGGTGTGGTCGACATTTGATAAATACAATCCCAGATTTATCCATTCCGAAGAACCAGCAATGTGAGTCTAAAAATCTAGAACAGATTACAGTAAGTGATCAGTATAAACTGCGTAAAAAGAACCCATGAAAAAGTGTGTGATATGAATCATACAGTGAACCACTTTTTTTTATTTATTGTTTTTTTTCTGTTTCATAGGACCCAATTGAGGAGTGAGACTCCATGGTCATGGAACGAGTCAATACATTAATTGTTACACAAGAATGGTATTAGAAAAATTTTAAGTAGTCCTTTGCACACGACAATCTTAAGACAAAGTGAAAAGCATCAATATAGAAAAAAAATAGCTTAATTGTTTAACTTTTCTAGGAGTTCCTCGGCAGAATAAAAGTAGTGATCCATGAGGTAGCTCTTCAATTTAGATTTGAAAGCGTGTGGATTAGTCCTAAGATTCTTTAGTTCTTGTGGCAGCTTATTGAAAATGGATGCCGCAGAATACTGTACCCCTTCTGTACAAGTGTTAAGGTGGTGTGATGCAAATGTAAATTCGACTTCTGTCTAGTATTCACCGAGTGAAAGCTACTAACTCGTGGGAATGTAGTTGAGTGGTTTACTCCTACTGTCTTTCTTCAATATAGGTGTCACCTGTGCAACTTTACGATCTTTTAGTACATTTCCTTCTTCAAGCGAGCGGTATTATACGGCTGTTAAGTAAGGAACTATCGATTCAGCATAATCAAATAGAAACCTAAAAGGTATACAGTCCGGACCAGAAGAGTTGCTTTGTTAAGTGATTTAAGTTGCTTCACTACTCCGAGGATATCTACTTCAACGTTACTCATTCTTTGAGTGCCGGATCTTGATAGTGGCAACCTCCCTCCCCCCCCCCCCCCCCCCCCCAACTCCCGCTCGGCGTCCAAAGAGACAATTTGGCGCTCCTCTGCGAGTTGCGTCGGGGCAAAGTGCCCCGGTTTGCCCCGACCCCTGTTGATACATGTTCATTAAAAGATCTTCAGAATGTCTTACCTCGGCTTGTTTGCGCTTGCTTCGAGCTCAGTTGTCGGCCTGCCAAGCTTCGTTACTTCACACTTCTGTTTTAAGCTTAAAGCTGAGTACTTTGTTTGTAAAGGATACTGAAAGTTGTTCAGTTTTCTTTGATAATAAACATGAAGAACATATGAATATGCTCATGTACTCTAAAACACACTGAATAACTAATTACACTGTTCTGTGACTGTAACAAAACGAATGAGTTACGATGAAAAGTCAAGCTACCTTCAGGTCACTTAACACTGTAAGCAGCACCCCCTCCTACTAACGGATGTGAAAAGGCTGCTCTCCGCGGATGCCGGACATTTGCCACGCCGGACTTTTGCCACGCCGGACATTTGCTACACCTGACCCATCGCCAGGTAGTCGGATTAGCGACCCCTCAGGCAAGGCACGCCCTTCCCCGTACTGCTGCTGTTTGCTTCCAGACCTCCGTCTCCGATCTTACACGATACAGCCAATACGAAAGAGATACTTCTGTTCGACATCTCGCCGAAATGCACAACTTCTTTTCAGTATCCCGAAATAGAAATATTTATAACTTTTGTGAAACGAAAGCAATACCGTCGGCTATGTCACTGTGTAATTAGTTCTTCCAACCACAAATGTGGATCCATTCTCCCTCCGTTTGTACGGTAGCTTTCTGCCACAGTTACTGATTGAGATAGAAACAGTCCATCGCCATGGAAAGACCATGATAGGAACAATATAAAGATAATTCGAATGTTCGCTTATCATTCAAGTTTGATCACTACATTTGTAGGTATATTAATTGCTACAACTGCGTGAGAAAAAAGGAGGAAAGAAGAACGATACACTTTACAAATAATACTCTTTTGCGGCGAAATATTAGTTAGTAAAGTAAATTGGGACAATGTTCAAAACAGAAAATACGTTTACAAAATATAGGTAAGAGCGTCTATGTTTGACAGATCACCTAAAGTCGACATACAAATTTGAAATAAAGAAATATAGAATGCTTGTAAAGTACACTGTTATTCTACATTGCTTAGCTGAGTCGCAAACACCCTACTTTTTAATGCAAATGCCATAATTCCTATGATCCGCACTAAAAAAGAAACAAAAAACACAATGTAATATGTGTACTAGCTCACAAGCGAAACTGAAGTCGATAGTTCAAATGTTCAAATGTTTGTAAAGTCTATGGGAGTCCCTAAACTTACAAACTACTTATGAACTACTTACGAACTAGGACGGCACAAATATTCATGCCCAAGGGGGGGATTCGAACCCCCGACCCTAGTGGCCGTGCAGACTGTGACTGGAGCGCCTCAGTCTCCTCGGCCACCGCGGCCGGCGAAGTCGATAGTTCCTGTCAGTTAGCTTCAGCAGATGTTATACTCGATTATCGGAATAAATTAATAACTGCCGCGGCGTAGTGGCCAAGCGCATTGGGGCGCGAAGCCGTTCTCCGTCGGAGGGTTGAATCCCCCATCGGGCATGGATGTTTGTGTCGTCTTTAGTATAAACTCATAAGAAGTTTGTAAGTTTAAGGACTGATGATCCCGCAGTTAAGTCCCTTAAGCTTAACACGCATTTGAACATTTTAATTTACCGACCCCGGCACTATCATGATGGAGCCGCTGAACAGTTCATAGAAAATTTGAGTCTCAACACAATTAGGTACACTTCTCATACAATTATAGTTGGCGGTGACTTTACCATCCGTAACTTGACAAAAAAACACCTTCTGACAGGGTGGCATATACATCTTCCGATATTGTCCTAAATACTTTTTTAAAAATTATTTTGAACAATTAGTTCACGAGCCCATTAAAATTGTAAATGGTTTCGGAAACACACTTGAGCTCTTAGTCACTAATATTTCTGGGCATCACGGCGGATACAGGGATAAGTGAACCCAAATTTGTAGCGAGCTCAAATCTGTAACTAAGATATTCATCAAAACTAAACACTAAATACGTCTATTAAAAAAAAGAAAAAAAGATAAAAATTCTCTTCCTCAGAGACAGTCTACATTTTTTCTACATTAACTATGTAAGTGAAGACCATAAGTGGCTTACATTCAAAGGAAGAGAATCAACAGCATTGCAGGGATTCCTACCAAATAAATTAATAAGGGACTGAACTGGTCCCCCATGGTACATAAAACAGAACAGAAAGCTTTTGTAGAAAATTTAGACGAATTCACAATCCCCAAGATTGCCAATGTTTTACTGAAGCTCGAAATTAGCGCGGTCTTCAATGCGACATTCGTTTAATATTTTTCACAACTAAACTCTTTGTAAAAATGTGGCGGAAAGTCCAAAGAGATTCTGGTCCTATGTTATCTTCAGCAGTGGAAAAACTAAGTGAATGTCTTTATTGCGCGATAGGGACGGTAATGTTACTGAAAACAGTGCCACTAAAGCGGAGTTATTAAATGCAGTTTTCAGAAATTCTTTCATCTAGTAAGACGAAGTAAATATCCCACAATTCGAAATGAGAACTGCTGCAAAAATGACATAGAAGTAAATACCCTTGGTGATGCAAAGCAAATCACCGTATCAAATAAGTGATGTTGCAGACTAAATGATAAACTGTTATGGTCTTCAGTCCGGAGACTGGTTTGATGCAGCTCTCCACCCTACTTCATCCTGAGCAAGCCTTTTCATCTCCTCATAAGAACCACATAAGAACCCACATCTACTTGAATCTGCTTACTATACGCGTCTCTTGGTCTCCCTCTGCGATTTTTACCGCATACACTTCCCTCCAATGCTAAATTTACGATTCCTCGATGTCTAAGAATGTGTCCTACCAAGCGATCCCTTCTTTTAGTCAGGGTATGCCAAAACTTCCTTTTCTCAAAAACTCTAATCAGTACCTCTTCATTACCTAATCTTCAGCATTCTTCTGTAGCACCACATTTCAGAAGCCTTTATTCTCTTCCTGTCTGCACTGCTTATCGTCCATGTTTCACTCCCGTACAGAGCGACACTCCACACAAATGCCTTCAGAAAAGACTTCCTTACACTTATATTAATATTCGATGTTAGCAAATTTCTCTTTTTCAAAAATGCTTTCCTTCCCACTGCCATTTTGCATTTTTTATCCTCTGTACTGCGACCATCGCATGTTATTTTACTACCCAAGTAACAAAACTCATCTACCACCTTCATTGTTTCGTTACCTAATCTCATTTTCTAAGACCGCATTCCATTATTTTTGTTTTGCTCTTGTTAATGTTCATTTTATACGCTCTCTTCAACACACTGTCCATTCCATTCAACTGGTCTTCCAGGTACTTTGCTGTCTCTGGCAGAATTACAATGTCATCAGCAAAACGCAATGTTTTTATTTCTTCCTCCTGAACTTTAATCCCTATTCCAAATTTTTCTTTGCTTTTCTTCACCGCCTGCTCGATGTACAAATTGAATAACATTGGAGAAAGGCTACAACCCTGTCTTACTCCCTTCCCAATTGATGCTTCCCTTTCAAACCCTTCGAGTCTAATAACTACGGTATGGCTTTTGTACAAATTGTAAATAACTCTCTTTTCCCTGTATTTTACCCCTGCTGACTTCAGAATTTGAAAGACTGTATTCCAGTCAACATTGTCAAACACTTTAGCCAAATCTACAACCGCTGAAAATGTAGGTTTGCCTTTCCTTAATCTATCGTCTAAGATAAGACGTAAAGTGAGTATTGCCTCCCGGGTTCCTACGTTCCTCCTGAATCCAAACTGATCTTCCCCGAGGTCAGCTTCTACCAGCTTTTCCATTCTCCTGTAGATAATTCGTGTTAAAATTTTGCAACCCTGACTTATCAAACTGATGGTTCTGTAATTTTCACACCTGTCTGCGCCTGATGTCTTTGGAATGGAGATTATTAAATTTTTCTTAAAGTCTGATGGTATTTCGCCTGTCTCATACATCCTACACACCAGTTGAAATAGTCTTGTATCTTTAGGTAAATTAGTAAATTATTTATTCCAATCAACATTGTCAAAAGCCTTCTCCAAATCTACAAAAGCTAGAAATGTAGATTTGCCTTTTCTTAATCTATCTTCTAGGATAAGCCGTAAAGTGAGTATTGCCTCCCGTGTTCCTACATTTCTCCTGAACCCAAACTGATCTTCCCCGAATTGCAACCATGACTTATCAAACTGATGGTTCTGTGGTTTTCACACCTGTCTGCGCCTGCTTTCTTTGGAATGGGGATTATTTGTCTTAAAGTCTGAGGGTATTTCGCCTGTCTCATACATCCTACACACCAGTCCAAATAGTTTTGTCATGGCTGGCTCTCCCAGAGACTTTAGTACCTCTGAGGGTATGTCATCTACTCCTGGGGCCTTGTTCCGACCTAGGTCTTTCAGGGCTCTGTCAAATTCATCTCTCAGTATAGCATCTCCTATTTCATCTTGATCTACTTCCTGTTCCCTTCCTACAACATTGTCTCTAAGTTCATTTCCTTTGTATAGCTGCTCTATGTACTCTTTCCATCTTTCAGCTTTCCCTTCTTTGCTGAGAATTGGTTTTCCATCTGAGTTCTTGATATTCATAGAGTTGCTTTTCTTGTCCCCAAATGTCTCTTTTATTTTCCTGTAGGCGGTATCTACTTTCCCCCTTCTTATACAATCTTCTACAGATTTTCATTTGGCTTCTAGCCACTCCCGCTTAGCCATTTTTCACTTCCTGTCAATCTCATTTCTTAGTCGCCTGTACTCTATTTTGCCTGTTTCATTTACTGCATGATAAACTATGTTTTCAAAAGTTTCTAATGCATAAGGAAATTACGTCTAATACATTTATGATATTCATTTGTAACAATTAGTTTTTTAATAATAAGCTCTTTGCCTTGCTTCCATAGCTTTCACTGGCCTAATTAAAGATAATCAACAACATGTTGAGAAACGTTAATTTTTAAGGACTACATCTAAATTTACCTCATGAGATCAACGTCTACTGTAAAGTTATTTCTATCCTTGTCTAATTTTGGAGATATGGGGATTATTTTAACACTACAGCTGCCGAACTTGTCAATCATAACAGCAGATCTGTTTTAGGGTGTGTATTTTAGGTGCAATTCTAAAGTTCAGATTCTTTTTAAAACGAAAAGTGTACCTTATCAGTTGAACAAAAATGATTTTTAGGAGCTAATTGTGACTCTGAAGTTACAGGGATAATTTTAGAACTCATAATATTGGAAGGTAGAAGAAAGTTCACTGAACGTGTCAACTGTAGGAGCTTTTACCTGAATAGGAAATTGCAAATTGAAAAGCGGTAGATTTAACTATACGTTCTGGTTGCAGGACGATCATTTGAGTGATGTTTAATGTATTTGCTTCGTTGAGTTATATTTCACCGCGTATTGATTAAACGCTAGTGAACCGAACTGTTACCAGCTAGCTTCATCATTAAGTTATTTAAGGATACTGAGGTCTGATACACTCTTTTTATTTTTACAATTAATAAAGGTCGCATCGTTAGGTGGTCCTCACAGGTGTTCTCTACGTTCAAAACGTCACCGTTCTTCGAAAGCCGCTTTCCCTTGCAATGATCCTGTTTTCGGAGTAAGCACATCCACACCTTACTATCGTGTAACCATTGTAGTGAGCAAAAGGCCTGCCCTGGGCCGTTGTAATAACTTCCATACTGACGGTCGTACTAAGAAATGCGGAAGCGACCAATGTGCATATATCGGGACACCGTCCACGGAGTTCTCGGGTCGGGTGGAAGGGGGGTAGGGAGGAGGAGGAGAAGACAGGGGCCCCCGACCCTTCGGAGCAGGTAAAAGTGTGATATAAGTCCGGCGTGGCAAGTGTCCGGCGTGGCAAGTGTCCGGCGTGGCAAGTGTCCGGACACCCTCTCCGCCACCTCTTTTCAAACAGTTAAATATTTGTTACAACGAACAGTGTAAATGTCTTTAACGCTGTTTCTCGGTCATTATTGTCATTGTCATTATTGATATTGTTAACGTTAATATTCTACTGAGCTATTTGTCGCGTCATGATAGTAAAATCTTTCCAATGTTTCGGATCCTTTGCAGGAGCGCATCTTCCTTTCCTATTTCCACCTATCAGAAAGGACAATGCAAACTTTTGTGTCCCATCGACGTCGCCACTTTTGTGTCTCGTTTCCGCCGGTTGTCGTAGGTGTCGGTGGCCGAGTAGAAAGAGACCGACACAGGATTAAAGGATGCACGCTTGTGCAGTTACGGAGGTGACCAGCAAGTGCTCACAGGTCAAAATATTCCTGTGCTGGGAATGTGTAGCCTGCCCGCCTCTTTTCAAGGTGTAACAAAAACAGTTACTTTTGTTGTTCTTCAGGCCAAATCTACACAAGACATTTTTGGACTAGATGCATTTGATTTGTTTGGCCTGTCTTTTCGAAGAGACGTACTTCAAATTTCGTCAGTAGTGCCTCAGGACAAAATAAATGCATTGTGTGAAAAATATAGTGACTTGTTTTCACCAGAACTAGGTTGTGCAAAAGACTTCGCGGCACATCTAACTTTAAAAGAATCTGCTGTACCAAAATTTCGTAAAGGTAGACCAGTGCCAATCGCATTTCGTGATAAATTTGCGGAAGAACTTAAACGTTGGCAGGATAGTGGGGTGATTTCTCTTGTTTCTGCGAGTCAGTGGGCCTCGCCTTTAATAATTATAACCAAGCCATCTGGAAAACTTCGTCTCAGTGCGGACTTCAAATCAACAGTGAACAGTCAAACAGTTGTCGACACTTACCCCCTGCCCAGACCTGACTAACTAATGGACAAATTAGGACAATCTCGCTTCTTTTGTAAGATTGATTTAGCAGAGGCATACTTACAGATTCCGCTTGATGACGAGTCAAAAAAGGTTTTCGTCATTAATACTCACATGGGCCTTTTTCAATTTCAACGCCTACCTTTTGGAAGTTCTTCCGCCCCCGCTATTTTTCAGCATTTTTTGGAACAGCTGACAGTTTCTGTACCATGCTGCTCGAACTATTTAGATGACATTGTGGTCTCGGGACGCACAGTTGAAGAACATTTATCAAACCTCGAGTGCCTTTTCAAAGTGTTGACTGCAGCAGGTCTATGTTGCAATGAAGCTAAGTGTTCGTTTTTCCAGACTGAAATAGAGTACCTAGGCGATGTGATCAATGCCCAAGGAATCCATCCCTTACAGTCACATCTTCGGTAATCAAAGACTTGCCTCCTCCTAAGAATGTGCACGAACTTCAAGCAGTAATGGGAAAGCTTAACTATTATTTCAGGTTTATTCCCAATGCCTCTCAGATTGCAGCTCCACTACATCGCTTACGTAGGAAGAATGTTCATTTTGTATGGTCTAAAGACTGCCAGGTTGCCTTTGACAAATTAAAGTCTGCACCACTCAGTGATGCATGTTTGATTCCCTTTGACCCACAGAAGCCTGTAGTGCTAGCAGTGGATGCCTCGTCGTATGGTCTAGGTGTCGTAATCTCACATCGTATTGGAGCTCACTATCGTCCTATTGCCTTTGCATCCAAGCTACTGACGCCAACACAACAGAATTACAGTCAGATAGAAAAGGAGGCCTTAGCAATAATTTACCGCGTAACAAAGTTTCATCATTATTTCTATGGCAGAAAATTCTATTTGTTGACACAAGCCTCTCACGTCGTTGTTCTCACCCACAAAGCCAATTCCGCCACGAACGGAACAAAAACTTCAGAGATGGTCCTTGATATTGTCAAATTATCAGTACGAGATTTTGTACCGACCTACCACTCAACATGCCAACGCGGACACACTTTCACGACTTCCGGTTGGCCAGGATGTGTCGTTTGATTCTTCAGAAATGGCATGTTGCCAGATAGACTCCAGAGATGCTTCTGCTGTCGCAGATTTCCCTTTGAACTCTCGTCGGGTTGCACAGGAAGCAGGCTGCTCACCGAACCAGTCACATCGACGAAGTGGCGACGAGGATGGAATACAAAACAAACACCAATCAAAATTAAACTCTTAGGACAGTACATGCTTTATAAGGCCAGCACAAGGAGGAAACCAGTCAGTATTTCCTGGGGAAGGCTCCTGCAACGAATCCAAAACATTGGAAAGATTTTATTATCATGACGCGGGAAATAGCTCAGAAGAACTTTAACGTTAAGTGTAATTGTCATTACCCTCAAAATCGCGACACATTTCCTGAAACGTTCAAAGATATGTGGCAAGTACTAACACAAAAATCATTTTCCTGTATCTGTTAAAAATAATATTTTGTTTTAAAAGGAAATTGCTTCTATTTGGTCTCGAACCCACTATCTTTGACAGCGCATCGCGCTGCCGCATATCCACACGGCTATTCTCGCTAGGTGGATAGTAATGACTTCAGTGTTATTCCTGATCGGATCTTTTGAAGGCTTTTACAATTGATGCGTCTTGATTTGTACATATGTTTTACCGAATGACTTATTTTTGATGAAACTTCAGTACTCCAAAAACGAATATAATAGGCGGATGTTACCTTCATGGGAGATTTGCGCACGCGCAAGGAGACTTGCGCAGTTGTCTTGCTTCTGGATCATTCGTGCGTTACGGCCAGAATTCGAGTAGCTCATGGGATTAATAAATGAGTTTTGGGCTTGATGCTTGATATTATCTCTTTGTTCATATTCCAAAGAAGGTCACTAATTAAGTTTATTGCACAAAGCTGAAAATCTGAAGTAAAAGCGGATTTCTAATTCTGCGCCTGTCAGCCTCATTGTGCCCGAAATCGGGCGTCGTAATATTGCACCTGACGGAGGGTCTATCGAAACTAACGCGAAGCAATTGAATGTCAACGGCAGTGGCGACGCGTCCACTGCTCACTGGTTCAGTGAAACCGCGGAAAAAAGCTCGTCGTGGAAAAAACTAACTAAATAAATAAAATAAAAAGTTCTTCGTTTTTGTCCTTCTTTCTCCGCAGTTGCAATTATACAATTTGTATAGGTTAGGTAACCGTCTTATGGAACTGTAAAGTATTAGTCTAATTTTAACCAGACGCGTTTCGCTTTATGCTAAAGTATCTTCAATGGTCAAGTATTTTTATGATGTCCTCTTCATGTATCTTTTGTAGCACATTGCCACTTGCTGTCAGTGTTAATAATTACAATATTTACATTTCCACTTTCTCATGAAAATCGCCATTTCTATGGCTTGGTGAAAGTGGAAATGTAAATATTTTAATTATTAACAGTGACAGCAAGCGACGATCTGTCACGTAAGATACATGAAGAGGACAACATAAAAATACTTAACCACTGAAGATGCTTTAGAATAAGGTGGCCGGCCGCGGTGGCCGAGGGGACTGAGGCGCGCCAGTCACGGTCTGAACGGCCACTACGGTCGGGGGTTCGAATCCTCCCTCGGGCATGGATATTTGTGCCGTCCTTAGGATAAGCTAGTTCATAAGTAGTTTGTAAGTTTAGGGACTGATAACCCCGTAGTTAAGTCCCATAGACTCTACAAAGATTTGAACAGTTTTTAGAATAAGGTGAAACGCGTCTGGTCTACATTCTTCGTTTAGTTCTTCTATCACATCATTTATATGCAAAATATGCATAGTATTTTTATCGCGTGTGAAACGTTATACGTCGCGGAAACAGCACGAATACGAGTCGTAACGCGGCCGCTTAATATACGTGGCAGTGGCCGCAGCGTTTCAATGCGCATGCGCGGCTGTGATTCAAATTCTCTTCTGAACCCGCTGGAGACAACATGTGGGCGTTCCCACAGCAAGGACTGGCGAGGGAAAACGTTGCTTTTAACATTGGCGATGGAGCTGGTAGAGACGACAGCTCCTGGCTACTAGAGCTCTGGCGGTCACGCTCGAATGGTCTCGAAGTGAAGACACGTCGCCAAATCCTCCGTCAAGGCGACATATTTATTTTTGCAGCATTGAAGATTCATCAAAACCTCGTCATATTTGGTAAAATATCTTATAGCCATAAAGTAAAGACGCATCAACTGCAACAGGTTTCGAAAGATCCAATCATCAATAATAATGACATCACCGCTCTCCACCTACCAAGAATAGCCGTTTGGTTAACGGAATCACGTTGCGCCGTCGAATGAAGGTATTTTATTTAACCCAATTCTCTTTTTAACAGATACAGGAACAACAATGACTTTTTTATTGTTACTTGCTACATATATTTGGATGTTTTAGCAATATCTCACGATTTTCAGGGTAAATGACATATATACTGTTCATAGTAACAAATATGTAACTGTTTGAAAAGATGTGGGCGAGAGTAGCCTTTGCGCTAGTGTAAGGTTCGGAGCGGGTGCTACTTTCAGTGTCACATGACCCGAAGGTAGCTTGTCTCTTCATCGTATATCCATCTCAGATGGATGACGGGACGACGGCGATGTATTAATTTGGCAAATGAAAAACCTTCCACCGTTATTTTTAAAATTTTTAAATCAATTACATGTTTCGAGGTTCCAATAATCTCATCTTCAGACCCTGCGTCAGACAATAACAATAGTCAACAACATTATAAGTGTATGGAAAAAAACGGTATAGTTACTTTCATATTTACCATACAGTTAACTAATGCCCATAAAAATAAATGTACCCACACTTTGAGCAACATAAATATTTCAAAGTTATTTCATTATAACTAACAGGTATTTTGTTTGTATCTTAAAATTATTTTCCATAATTTTTTTCCATACATTTATATTGTTGTTGACTATTGTTATTGTCTGATGCAGGGTCTGAACATGACATTATTGGAATTTCGAAACATGTAATTGATTAAAAAATTAAAAAAATAACGGTGGAAGGTTATAATTTGCCAAATCATTTTGTTACAGTCACTTAGCAACGGAATCAGTTACTTACTGTGCCTTAGTGTTCATGTGCACATTCATATATGCTTTGTACTCCTTACCAAAGAAAACTGCACAACGTTCAGTATCAGTTAGAAACAAATTATTCAGCTTGGAAGAGGAGTATGAAATAACGAAGCTTGGTAGGCCGACGCCTGAGCTCGAGTTGAAGCAAGCGTAAACAAGTCGAGGTAAGACATTCTGTAGGCCTTGTAACGAAAATATATCTAAAAGTAGTTGGGGAGGGCGATGGGTACTGCAATATCGACGCGCCGAGCGGAGGGGGATGGGGTGACGCCAGTTTCAAGATCCTGCAATGAAAGAAGTAACCCCCCAGTCATCTGAAGAACCAGCCACCAATGACCTGCACTGCAAAAACTAGTCGGAGAAGAATGTCACATTATGAATGCAACAAGTGCCATGTGCTATCTGCCCATCGCATGCCAGTGTGATTACTTCACTTAGTGCCAGTGTGTTCCTTCCGGTAATTTTGAGTCAGTGTGAAAGACACCAACACAGAAAAGGAGAGAAGTTGAACTTTTCTGCTAAATTCATTATTTGATGAAAGGTGTGTGATAAAACCTGTTTGTTGTTGTTATGGTCTCCAGTCTGGAGACTGGTTTGATGCAGCTCTCCACCCTACTCCATCCTGAGCAAGCCCCTTCATCTCCTCATAAGAACGGCAACACACATCCGCTTGAATCTGCTTACTATACGCGTCTCTTGGTCTCCCTCTGCGATTTTTACCCCACACACCTCCCTCCAATGCCAAATTTACGATTCCCCGATATCTAAAAATGTGTCCTACCAAGCGATCCCTTCTTTTAGTCAGGGTATGCCAAAAATTCCCCTTCTCACCAATTCTGTTCAGTACCTCTTCATTAGTTATGCGATCCACCCACCTAATCTTCAGCATTCCTCTGTAACACCACATTTCAAAAGTCTCTATTCTATTCCTGTCCGCACTGCTTATCGTCCATGTTTAACTCCCGTACAAGGCAACACTCCACACAAATGCCCTTACAAAAGACTTCCTTACACTTAAATTAATATTCGATGTTAGCAAATTTCTCTTTTTCAAAAACTCTCTTCTTCCCATTGCCATTCTGCATTTTATATCCTCTGTACTGCGACCATCGCATGTTATTTTACTACCCAAGTAACAAAACTCATCTACCACCTTCATTGTTTCGTTACCTAATCCAATTCCTTCAGCATCGCCCGATTTTCTAAGACCGCATCCATTATTCTTGTTTTGCTCTTGTTAATGTTCATTTTATACGCTCTCTTCAACACACTGTCCGTTCCATTCAACTGCTCTTCCAGGTCCTTTGCTGTCTCTGACAGAATTACAATGTCATCAGCAAAACGCAAGGTTTTTATTTCTTCCCCCTGTACTTCAATCCCTATTCCAAAATTTTCCTTGCTTTCCTTCACCGCCTGCTCGATGTACAAATTGAATAACATCGGAGAAAGGCTACAACCCTGTCTTACTCCTTTCCCAACTGATGCTTCCCTTTCATGCCCTTCGAGTCTAATTACTGCGGTCTGGCTTTTGTACAAGTTATAAATAACTCTCCTTTCCCTATATTTTACCCCTGCTGACTTCAGAATTTGAAAGAGTGTATTCCAGTCAACATTGTCAAATGCCTTCTCCAAATCTATAAAAGCTAAAAATGTAGGTTCCTATGTTCCTCCTGAATCCAAACTGATCTTCCCCGAGGTCAGCTTCTACCAGCTTTTCCATTCTCCTGTAGATAATTCGTGATAAAATTTTGCAACCCTGACTTATCAAACTGATGGTTCTGTAATTTTCACACCTGTCTGCGCCTGATTTCTTTGGAATGGGGATTATTAAATTTTTCTTAAAGTCTGATGGTATTTCGCCTGTCTCATACATCCTACACACCAGTTGAAATAGTCTTGTATCTTTAGGTAAATTAGTAAATTATTATTCTTTGTATTTTGTTGCTCATGGGATTAATAAATGATATTTTGGCAGGCGATTTCATATTACCCGTTTCTTCACATTCCAATAAAGGTCACTAATTATGTTTATAGTACAAAAGTAGAAAATTTTAAGTAATAGCGGATTTCAAATTCCGTGCCTTTCAGGCTTATTGCGCCCTATTGCGCCTGACGGAGGGTTTATCGATGCTAAAGCGATGCAATTGATGGTCAACGGTGTAGGAATACATTTTTCCGTGTCTGTACGTGGCTCGTAATTACGTGATGGACACCGTCAAGAACTCAACACAGCGTGAAACAGAACGCTCCGCGGTCGTTCGCCCGTCAGGCGGTACGATCGAATGGTGCGGATGCCGGCCACGTGAATGGACTGTTGTGGAACGCCACTCGACGGCGGCCGCGCGCGCCTCGAACATTCCGGCCGGCGGCACTGGAAGCTCACCGCCCCCTCCCCCCCCCCCCCAACCCGCAACGGCGGCTGCCACAGATCGCGTCCTGCCACGCCATTGGCTGCCGCAGGCCGGCTGACAGCGGCTCAGCCACGCCGCGCTGTCGCTAATTCCACGACACAAACACACACACGCACACACACACACACACACACACACACACACACACTGCAGCTCTCTGGCGCGGTGCGGAAACCTCCAATTAGAATTATGTCTGATCCAACGACAGAACTGACATATTATTCACAGCTCCTCATTAAATCTTCACCACAAAGGCAGTGTCGCACTCATTTCAGTACTCGTTTTTTTTAAATTACTGAATACTTTATTTTCGACAGTGGGAAGTCGAGATTGTGATTCAACAATGCAGGGTTTATAGAAACAATCATGTGACTGAAAAAAAGAAATAATATTTCGAAGTAACCACATTGGATTAGGAAATGCAGCTGTAGCGTAAACTGGCGATTTATTTAGGTAAAAATATGCAGCCATTTGCGTTGAAGGATTATTTATTTTTATTTCATGAATAGTTTTATAGCCACTGCAGGCTCGTTGTCAGTGGGCAAATTACAGGAGCAAATATAAAAGATGACAACACAGTTTGTCATGGAAATAATAAGATAATATCCAATATTCAATTAAATTATGCAATATATAGATCCTGGCAAGATTACGGCCTCCAGACGCTCTCTTACAGATACGCTTACACCTAACCAGGCTAACTCAGATTGAAAAGATTGTGTAGTATTTTAGTACTTTATAGACATACCATATGTAATACAAGTATTAGAGTTAAAAAATAACGATTATCATTATTAGGACCATTGTAGAAATAATATAAAGATTATTATAAGAATAAAAAATTATAATAACAATAATGAAAATAATAACAATGACTTTGTAAAGCACAGTAAGTATGTTTCATATTGTGAACATCTGCCCTTTAGGAATTGTCTTGTTATGTTGTTGCAGACTGTGAGTTATTCACATCCAGCACAGGCGTAAGAAGGTAGAATGTGGCGAAACAGATATAGAAGAGGTAGATTTCTATAGAGGAAGAGAAATTTAATGATAAGATTCAAAGCTATGATGAAGATAATTTTTCATTCATTGTCATCATTATCATTATTTAGTTTTTATTCGAAATAATTTTCAAAAGTGTGCTGGAAAATAGACCAATGCCAGTTTTATAGTTTCTTTAATTTTTTGGCTTTCATGCAAGACGTTCTCAAAGAAATTCAGTTACGGCAAAAATCATGTATTGATTGGGGCGGTCGAGCCTTAGGAAATACGAAACCAACCTCATCAATAATGAATCAAGACAATTAATTATGTTTTTATTATCCTGCGATATGTTCATCTATAGATGAAATGTAACTCTCAAATCATTCTTCAATAATCTGATAAGTCATTTATAGCAAAGTAATATGACAGTAGCTAGCCATTTGAAGAATTATATCTTTAGATGTAAGTACCAAATTTAATAGTCAAAATTTCGAACAAAGTTTCAAAGAATAGTGACTCGATATTACATTCAGAACAGATTTTAATTTAATCATTTTTTTTCAATACGACATATAATATCCCATATAGGGCATAATGCTGCCCTTCAGCGGCGTCCGAATATGTTTCCGGAGATAGAGGCTGTTCTTTTGTAGTCTAGCTTGTTGTATCCTGCTACGTACCTGAGGAATTTCATTTCCTTGGCTTGTAATCTCGTTTTATCTTTTATTTTACTCATTATGTACTTCCGTATAGTAATGCTGGTACTGAGATAACTTTATATAATTTTATATAAATGTTCCTGTTCTTAATTTACGTAGGAGTGCTCTTCTCATAGAGCCGTTTAAGTTGTTAAATTTCTGAATTGTGTGTTTTTGGCATAGGTCTCTCTGTACGATAACATCTGAATCTATCGACTTTCTCTACAATCTTGTTGTCTATAAGTATTTTTGTTATTGATTTTTTTCCACATCATGCCATGCCTTTTATTTTTTGTATTGGTATCGACATATATATCATGTTTGGTATAGTTCATAGGCAGCTGTATGCAGTCCATATTTATTACTGGAAATTAACGACCATCTGCGAATAACAAACTCATTATGTAATCTTTTAGGTTAAAATTATATCGATAGTTCTCCAGTTTCTATTTCCATTGTCGAACAATGTCGTAAATGTATTATTAAAAAGCAATAGAGAGAGACTGCAATCTTGTCGAACTCCTAAATTAATAAACCTTGTTGTTTCCTCATTATATCAAATTTTTTGGATTCTTGTATTGGCATAGATATTTTGAATTACCTGTACAATGTGAATTCTTATACCTCTCCTCATTAATTATTCGCACAATAGTTGCCTATTTACTGTATCGAAAACCTTTACATATACTTACTTTATCAAAAAGCTTTACATATTCGACGAAAATTGTGTGTTTTTCTTTACTCAATTCCTCATGTTTTCCGTCTGTATAGAGGACCTATCTGTTGATTTTAACATTGTAATGTGTGACAAACAAATGTATGCGTATAATTTAGAGTTCTTCCTTTAAAATTAAACTGACGTTTTTGTTAATTTAATGTTTTATTTATTTTCAGTCTAATACCTTCGGCGTGAAATGTAAACAGTATTGTATAAATCAGCACATGTAACATAGATGTGATTAATAATTAATAATTATAATTGTTTCTAAAAATGTAATATTAAACTACTGATTACAGTGTTAAAACCGTAAGGTTAAACCACAATATCCATGGGTCGTGAAACACCAATACACACCAACGGTGTAAGACTATCAGGCGACACCACTGCAAGGTTAATCGCACCTGCCGCTAAATACATTAAACTACGAATTTTGTATTTCATTTCGGTACATTACAAATTTAGGACAAAAGTAATCATGAAAATGACAAAAGACGATAATACACGGTAGGTTTTAAAATAAACAGTTTCCTGGGCACAAAAATTCTGAAACTAGTTTTTCAATAACGAAAAGGGCGTTAGTTTGCATTTCAAACACTAATCGCAGCTTCGCATTTCCCTGGGAATAACGCCGCTGAAACAACTGGGATAGACCGATGGCCGGTGTCGGCGCTTAAATTTGAATTTTAATGGCGCTGGCTTATCTGCTTATTTTATCCCGTTAGCCGTAAAGGCCAGCGAGAAGCAAGCCGAGCGGTAGGCCGGGGGGTGGGGGGTGGGGACGTTGTCAGTGGGAGGGGGAGAGGGAGGGAGGGTTGTTTGTTTAAAGCGGAGGTATCACGGCGGCGGCGAGATCAAAGGCTGCCGGCGCGCCGTCTGCCGAGGCACGGCCGTTCGATAGCGTCGGCTCCAGGGCCAGACAGCGGCGGCAGGCGGCGGTGGCTGGCTGATGGCTGATGGCTGATGGCTCGCACCAGCAGGTATCAGGACACGTAACGACGTTTGATGTAATGCCTCGTCCTTCACTCGTTATCAGTATCACACATTACCCCAGTTGTGATTCAAAGATAGCCTATGTGTACCAACAGCCGTAAGTTTTGATTGATTATATTTAAGGGGAGGGGGGGGGGCGTACAAGAAAATGACCAAAACTGTGAAATTTTTTTAACGGTTCTTCATTTACTACATGATATCGAAATTTCAATTACCAAATTTTACATTCGAATTCCGCTTCTAAAAGCGAAAAAAAATAATAATTTGTAATAGCTGTTTCTTATTTATATAAATGATATGCCTTCGAGTATAACAGGTGATTGTAAAATATTTTTGTTTGCTGATGATACCAGCTAGGTAGTGAAGGATGTTGCTCGTAATATTGACACTGTATGAAATAATGCAGTTCAAGAGATGAGTTCATGGCTAGTAGAAAACAAGTTTATGTTAAATCACAGTAAAACTCAGTTTTTACAATTTCTAACACATAATTTGACGAAAGCTGACATTATGATTACTTATAATGGGCATGTGATAAGTGAGACTGAACAGTTCAAATTTCTAGGTGTTCATATAGACAGTAAGCTGTCATGGAAAGCCCATGTTCAGGATCTTGTTCCAAAACTAAATTCTGCTATATGTACCATTAGAACAATATCTGAGATAAGTGATTTTTCAACACGAAAAGTAGTCTATTTCGCTTACTTTCACTCACTTATGACGTACGGCATTGTTTTTTGGGGATTTTGACTCTGGCGTCACAATACGTCTTTTCTTTAATGTCGTTTGTTGTTAATAATATCAGTTTATTCCCACGGTGAATACTAGACAGATGTCTAATCTACATTTGCACCACACCACCTTAACACTTGTGCAGAAAGGGGTGCAGTATTCTGCGGCATCCATTTTCAATAAGCTGCCACAAGAACTAAAGAATCTTAGCACTAATCCACATGCTTTCAAATCTAAATTGAAGAGTTACCTCGTGGCTCACTCATTTTATTCTGTCGAGCAACTCCTAGAAAAGATAAACGATTAAGCTAATTCATTTTTTCTTTATTGATTCTTTTCACTTTGTCTTAAAATTTTCGTGTGCAAAGGACTACTTAAAATTTTTCTATTACCATTCTTGTGTAACAATGTATTGACTTGTTCCATGACCATGGAGTCTTACTCCTCAAGTGGGTCCTATGGAACAGAAAAAAACAATAAATAAATAAATAAATAGCTTGCACAGGCCCTCGCCGTTCAAATGTTCAAATGTTTGTTAAGCTTATGAGACTTAACTACGGGGTCATTAGTCCCTAAACTTACAAATTACTTATCAACTACCTTATACTAAAGACGGCACTAATATCCATGCCCGAGGGGGGATTCGAGCCCCCGACCGTAGTGGCCGAGCAGACCGTGACTGGAGCGTCTCAATTCCCTCGGCCACCGCGGCCGGCGGCCTCGACGTCTTCCTTGTTCTGAATTCTCGCGTATTATCTGTTTTTGTGGCGTTTTCTTTTCAATGTTGTACAATCAGAATGCAGGGAATGTCTATATACTACACCAAGAAGGCTGTGGAATAACAGCCCTACCAAGATATTTGTTTTTGGCAAAACGCAGAATCTTATTAGTCTCTGAAGACCCTCATCTGAAACTTTGTCCCAAAACGACATTTTTCTCATCCATGGTAGTTAATATTGCGGTTGATGATGCAGTTATTGTCTTTAATGGTGGCAGCTCAGAGAGGATAAGAGTCTTGTAGAAAATGGGCTTGAAGCCAGGAGTTTTCACTCGCGACATCTTGATGGGGATTGACACACAACGTATACTTGCAGCCGTTATATGTATTAAAGACCTAGCAGAGCAAACAAGAAGAAGGCAGAAGAGATGTCTTGAAGGAAATGAGGACAGCTCTGGAGGCTTTTTGAAGGTGGGAATGGCAACGAAAAATCATTTTTAACTTAAAAATGCATTTTCTCATAAATAACGTTTTCATTATTCAGGTACATTTTTCTCCAAAACAAGAAAATATTTTACTGTTTTTCAGCATGTCTTTTGCATTATATATAAGAAACAAGAATACAGATGCATATTTAACATCATTCATGTATGTCAAGATAGAGAATAAAGAAAGCAGTCGAATTTCTATGTGCAGTTTTTCTATTAAAATTATTAAACCTAACACTTCGTTTAATATCATTAAATTAAAATGATTCTGTGGGTTTCTTCATATGAAGGTTGAGATTACACTACAAAAAATTCAAGGCGATTTCGTAGAAAGTTTCTTAGTAAATGGTACCTTTGTGAATCATGAGTTCATAAACATAAAAACTTCCAAAACTTTTTAAAATTTCAATTAAAATTACAAAACAATTTCTGTAGATTCTTTCCACTTCCATTGTACATAATTTCATTTATGTAACTAAAAAATTCTATATTTTGTCACAGGTTATATTTTTACTAGTATTTCACCGAAATTTGCATTCCAGGTTATCCATGCACATGTGACAGTTACTGTAATTATCTACGAACTGCAAAATTCCTGAAGCTGACACTACAGGAATATCGAAATCGGAAGCAAAATACGTAGTTTGTAAATCTGTGAACTGTTGACCATACCAGTTTAGTCCCATAGGTTTAAAAACATTGGAAGATTTGCAAAGACGTAAAGAGGCACCAGAATCGGATTTCGCAGGCGGCCCCCAAATTCCTTAAACTGGCCCTGCGGTTTTGCGGTTTGATTCGTCCGGATGCCTACGGAACTACCGTCGTACTGCTGTATTGACTCATTGTTAATTGTGAATTGCTGTCCTGGAACGTTTTCAGCGGTCTGAAAATGTGCCAATCACTATGGGTGAGGTCTGGACTGTATGGTTGGTAGTTCAGAATCTCCCAGTCAACGCCAACAGCTTTTCGTCACTTCTGATTGCCACGTGTCTCGTGAAGCTGTATCACGTTGCCCACATCGAGAATATGTTTTGTCGTCAGTAACAGTGGAGTCAAAAAAACCGATCCAGATGGTTCAAAGAAGACGTGATTCGCTTGCTTTTCATGATTTGAGAGACGGCCGCAGTGGCCGAGGGGACTGAGGCGCTCCAGTCACGGTCTGCATGGCCACTACGTTCGGGGGTTCGAATCCCCCTCGGGCACGAATGTTTGTGTTGTGAGATTACCGCCCAATAGAAATATTGCTAATTAATAGCATTTGATAATTAAACAGTATGAAGTCCACTGCAAACATTGTCCATGCCAATGCACTGAATGTCACACAATTTTAATCTTATTTATTATGGTAGCAATGTATGTACACAGTTGGGTGACAACATTTATAGTTAGGCCATAGGTAGAAATTCTCCACGTTGAGATTTGCTGTGTGCTTGTAGCTGACGGGAGGCCAGCGAGCAGGCCGAAGTTGGTGGCTTGTTCCAACTTAGGATTTTACAGTTCGTTTCCGGTGAGGGGAGAGAGGGACAATGGCGAGTGCCAGGCACAGTGCAGTGCACAAATATTGTAATACTACTGGCATTTGAAGTAATACGATGCAGTTAGGAATCTTTAAGGCCCTCATTACAAAATAGCCTGTTAATAAATAAACAATACATTAGCTGATATAGTCACATCTAACGTAATATGTTTAATTGACAATGAAAAGTAATAAATTACCGACGAAGACAAGACAGTTACACAACTAGCATGGCAGTGTTTGTTTATAAAAATAATATATTAACTATTTTTCATTTTATTTTCAATCAATCTTTTGTATTTTACCTTGAAATATTCAGTTAAATCAGTTATCTGTGATATAAGAAATTGCACGATTATGATAAACAGTACAAGGATATTTATACTAATATAAAAACGTAAGAAAATATTTGTTTAATGTGTAGTGTAATTATTTTGATTTTAAGTAAAGTTTTAGAAATGTATTGGCTGAGCGCTGTACGTTGGCAAATCGGTTAGAACAGTTCACATGAGGAAGTTGATGACGTAGGGGAAAAAACCCCGGCAGTTAAGCTTTTGGCGCGCGCGCGTGCCTGGGCAGGAAGTGAGGACTTGGGACCACGTGGTGTGGCTGGCCGGGCGGCGTCGCTCTGCATCAGTCGGCATGTGGATCTCGAGGTGGTGACTTGAGATTTGTCTGTGGCAATCGCCACGTGTGGTTGCTCGTCGTAGACTGCACCAAGTTAAATCGAGTGCTACTGTGTGTTTGTGAATATTTAGCCGGTGGAACAAGGTGTGCATCGCATTGAATTAAAGTGACTGTGATTTGTTAATGTAACACGTGTCGTCGCATATGCATGAACATAAACGGTGTTTGAGACAGCCACGTGGTGTGAAAACAATTCGCGACAAATATTCATTTTGTCTGGGGGCTCTCGAGCTATAACTTTATTTGATAAATGTGCCGACGTACAGACGTATCAGCCACAGGGTTCAAGTATTGTGAAATAAACAACATAAAGTGAACTTTCACGTGTTTTCAAAAATAGTAGTTAGTACACCCTTTTCTCTCATGAATTTGAAGTTATTATGAATTTGTTTTGTTAATCATATGCAGGGAAGGAAAGCTGCGAACGTGTGATATCATCCCCTAGAAAACGAGTCAAACAGTCGCAATAACAGTTCCAGTGTTTTTGCATGTTTAGGAATTTGGTTCGCAGCTGGTGGTTGTGAGTTTCAAAAATTAATCTTTCCCTATTTTAAACTCTCACCCCGACCTTCACGCTCGCAGTGTCGTCTTTAGTATATGGTAGTTCATAAGTAGTTTGTAAGTTTATGGACTGATGACACCGCAGTTATGTCCCTTAAGCTTAACTAACGTTTGAAGATGATTTGAGCCTACTGCTTAGGCAGCCACTGCTTGAAACCTTCCGATACCCTCACTATCCGTGAACGACGAGCACTATAATATACGATATGTCAGATATTCGTGAAAAGACCGCGATTTGCGTACTTGATCTGCTATCTGAAATGCATCCACGCAGGAAATGTTGTCGTTATTTATTATAAATTTAGCTTTTGTTTTTATGTATCCTGCTGAGTATAGTTGGTTTGAGAGATTAAATTTATCGATTTTAATATTGAGTTCATGGTTATGTTTAATGTTGAGTAGATATAGAAATACAATTCTCATATGTTTTCTCTAATAAGTATTGATCTAATTATCCATCCCAGGTTTCTAATTGATGAATATGGTATAAATTGCATCCACCCCGACCGTTCATTGTCATGCAAGACTTCACGAACTTTTTCGAAATCTATACTTCTCAATTCGAGACAATTTTCCCAACATGGGCGCTTCATTTCCATGTAGGTCGCGAAGAGTCTCCATCTCATGCTCCATATAAAACAAATCACACATCGTTGCTATAATGCCTTGGACGTGTGAAGCGCAACCGCCATCTTTAACGACTGACAGCAGCGTCGTGTGAAGGACAAAGCGATAGGTAAGCTCGATCGGAATCAGGTGCGACGCTGGGAATGGGTATCATGACTAATGCCTTCATTTGGCTATGAAAATAGGGGCTAAGCATTTCTGATCAGCATCTCGAAGAATAACTTAATAATTTGCAATTTGTCTATAATTTAAATTCGAATAATGGTGCATACGAGAAGAGCAAGAGACGAATGATGAGAAAGGGACGCAGAGGTTGGGAAGGGAGTAAGACAGGGTTGTACCCTTTCCCAATGTTGTGCAATCTCTACATTGAGTAAGCTGTGAAGGAATGCAAAGAGAAATTTGGAGGGGGAATTAAAATTCAGGGAGACGAAATAAAAACTTTTCGGTTTGCCAATGACTTAGTAATTTTGTCACAGGCTGAAAATGATCAGGAAAAGCAAATGAATGGAATAGACAGTCTCTTGAAAGGTAGAAATAAGATGAACATTAACCAGAGTAAAACGAGGGTAATGGAATGTAATGTTAGAAAATCAGGCGATGCTGAAGAAATTAGATTAGATAATGAGATAATAAAAGTAGTAGATAAGTTTCGTTATTTGGGTAGGAAAATAACTTCTGATGGCCGAAGTAGAAAAGTTATAAAATGCAGAATGGCTATGGGAAGAAACGCGTTCCTAAAGAAGCGAAACTTATTATCATCCAATAGTAATTTAAATGTTAGAAAGTCCTTTCTGAAAGCATTTGTCTGTAGTTTAGCATTGTATGGAAGTGAAACGTGGACGATAAGGAGTTCAGATAAAAATATGATAGAAGTTTTTCAAATGTGGTGCTACAGACGAATGATGAAAATTAGATGGGTAGATCACGTAACTAATGAGGAAGTGCTTAACCCAACTGGGGAGAAAAGGAGTTTCTGACATATCCTGTTAGTTTGGGATAGATTGGTAGGACATATTCTGAGACATCAAGGTCTCCTCAACTTAGCATTAGAAATAATTGTGTGGGATAAATATCGTAGAGGGAGACCGAGGGACAAATACAGTAAGCAGATTAAAAAGCCTGTAAGTTGCCGAACGTAATCTCATATAAAGAGTCTTGCACAGGATAGGGTAGCGTGGAGAGCTGTATCAAACCAGTCTGCGGACTGAAGAGCACAACAACACAAGTATTATAATGTATTATTTACAACTGTCTCCCATAGAAAAAGAGTGTAGCTTGAGAATTAAAATTTTCGCTCTTGCAATCAGAAACCTGAAGTGTTTAAACTTTTACTTTCTTGCAAACTGTGTGCCATAGAAGTTATTTTCATGTATGTTTCTGCCATAAAATTGCAGCATGTAGCGAATTATACACATATATTTTTTGATCAAACCGCTGTGTAAAAAGTTGTTACTGTGTGGACTTGTGATAAAATGAGGTACTTATAAGCCGTCAGTTGTCACTTTCAGAAGGACGGAAGCTACGATTTCTAGTGGAGGGTGCCGAGTCTTTTAAGGGTGGAACACTCAGCATGTGACGAGCCATAATTATGTTTCCGACATTTCTATTACTCTTTCTTTAATATTTAATACTATAAACTAATAAGATACACTTGTTCTTACCGATTTCGTAAGATTCATGACAGGTATTATGTGAAATCTTGTGTAAAGATTTAAATATCGTGACAGAGCTCGCCCATGCTGTTAATGTTTACATATGAAACTCAAAGTATTTCGTAAAATATGACAGTTGGCGATCATATGTCAACCGATCGTCAACTTAAGATTCCATTACGTATTTGACTGTTTTTATTAAAAAGATTATTATTACTATTAATCAAATATTGAAAGAATATTAACAACATGTTAGTTGTTCTAAAACTTTAAGAACTTTTACGATGAAGAGGTCACATGATCGACCTGTATCGTTATAAATACGTATACCAGTACGGGAATCAAGCAGTTATCTTAGCTCAGTCAGTCTGTCTGTTTTCGTCCGTCTGTGTTCTGCCTTAGGTTATGGAAGTAAAATATGTGTTCTGACGCAAGCTATTGAAATAAAGTCTGTGATTTTCCATAAATAAATTCTCTTTTCGATCATCAATTAGTGACTTGATGCACACTAGAACAACCTGGAATTTTTCAGTTATATATATCCATGTGTTATGAGTGATCGCAGTTGACATTACACGAAATGGCCAGTAATTACACAGGTACCTTCAAGAGTTGTAGCGGTAACTTCAATCAGCAGGGTTTTGGAAGAGGATATGAGCGGTGAAACGATCGTTCCAGATTGCTAAGTGTTCGTTCTGAATCCAGTGGCACAAAAATTCAGGTCCAGTTTCAAACTGGAATAAGTTTGGGCAGCGTCGATCATAGTCTGTGGTTCAAGCACGGGGACTGTTTTATTTTCTCTTCTGAAATTCGTAGCTGTGAACACAATCTTTATGTATTACAGTGGTGTGAAAGCCACAATCACAATATTTTACGTACATTACTAATAATTTACTTTAAACATTGTCAAAAAGTGAAAATGTCATGACCTAAGAGTTTATCATCTGGAATGTAAATGGAAGTTATAAAGTCATACTAACTTGGGAAAATGATCTAAGGTTTCGGTTATGTCACTTGATAATGGCCAAGCGATTTAGTCGACACTAGTCATAAACGTGTTACAGTTTGTCATTGCGATTGTGTCTTTCAGACTACTATAAAATCTGAAAAGCTATAAAATTGTTTTTGATCGCACTCCTTACCGACTTCGTCGACAAAAAATAATATATTGTAGATGGTGCACAGAAATGAGTCACAAATATTTCTTTACTGTCGCATATCAAACTTTCGTCAATGTGTGACCATTATCAGTGCTTAAAACGAAGATTAAGTCTTGCCAAAGTTTTCTGTCAGCAACAGGAACACTGCAAATGTTTCTTCCTTTTAAACTACGTTTTAGCACTTGTAATAGTCACGCAGTATCCGATATGTATATCTTCTGAAATATTTGTGACTGCCGTCCATCATATACATATTATAGCAGTGACTGAGCAGGTAGATTCAACGTGGAATGAAACTTGATAACAAACTCAATTAAGTGTATTATTTGAAACAAATCAATCATAGTTGGGCACACGATTTATAGAAGCACCTACTTTGAACTAGCCATCATTATGTATGGTAACTCTTTACATGTTAAGCTAATGAGAACTATATTTTTAAAATATGTGACATGTCTACGTAATTTTTTATGTTGCATAAATGTCACCTCTGTGATGATCTACAGTTTAATATGTGTACTCTACCTAAACGTAATGATTTGTTATACGTATAATGTGTAATGTATTTGTCAATGTTTATTTTTATTTTTTATAACTGTTTTGTAAATGCATTTTGTACTAGTTGTATTATTTATGATGTCTTGTTTAATTATGTAAAATGTTTTGCTTTGTGTGGAAATTCAGAGATCGATAGTAGCATAAAACAGCTCCTCTCAGGCCAAAGATAATATTCGAATGTGGCGCCTGCTAGTGGTAGCGCAGTCAGCACAGCAGTGTCTTCCGCCCCGTGACAATTGTCGGACATACGTATCGCGGATCGCGGGGTGCTAAAGTTGATAATGAAACAGTACCATTTTGAAAGTGAAAAGTATTACAATTATAAGTGTCAAAAGTGAAATATATTAAATAAACAAGTTATTCGTTCGTCCTGCTCAGGGCAGAATTTGTGCGTGCAAAATCGATTTCCGCCGTGTCTTGCGGAACGGGTATAGCGTAGTCGCGGATAAATACGCGGTACGCGAAAATTAAAACATCATACTGCTGTTAAGCTGCAGAAGGAGGAGCAAAAAGCTAATAATAATAATAATAATAATAATAATAATAATAATAATAATAATAAACAATAAAGAATTTGTGTGAAAGAGAAATCTTCTAAGCTGATGATTGTATTGCATAGAAACATTGTCAATGTGATTGTAATGGACATCGCTGGATAGATAACTGAGATAAGAGTCAACTGCATATGCATGTCAAACTAACTGTAATTAAAGTTAAATGTAGCTTTGGTTTTCAGATATAAAGCTAATGTTATGTAAATTCCCCCTTTTTGTAACGAGTACTAACCCCATTCTTGAGCTAACTATCAAAATACATTGACGATAGTAGCACACTCTTCCTTTCCTTACAAAAAGAAAGAGGGAGATAACTTGAATGCATGTTCAGTAATGAATGTTTACCTTGACTGTGAAACCTTATTAACTCGACCGCACTTGAACTTAGAATGGCAGACGCCATTATAACGATACCTATTGATGATCAGTAAATGAACTTGGATAAGACTTTGATAATCATTAATATTTATCAAATATTAATTCAAAATAATAATAATTTAAATTTTATTAATTGGATAACATAATGTTAATGTTTGAATGCTCACTGAAAACTGGGTTCAGCAATACTTCCCACCTCCAATATCTGTCTTACCAGAACCAATTATTATTGAGTTAACAAATATAAAGATTTTCTAAGCTTAACATACGTAAAACTTGCAATTTTACCAAAGGAAGTACTAATGATAAAATATTAAGTTTCGTGGTTGGTTTGCACCCACCAACCAACCACGTCACCTTGATTATCATAGAAAGGTAATTATTCAAAATGATTGATATTATACGCGTGCAAATTACAAAATAGGCACTGCACATTCGCGGTAGATTTAATTTCAGCTATCTGGTGTGCGCAGGTCTCTGAAAGGAGATTGTAAGGTAGGTAAAGGTGAGTGAAATGTTTTGTAAAGTTGCCATATCGGGCCATAGCTTTGTTAATTACACTAATTGGTTTGCAAATTAATCAAAATTTAATTACATTCACTGTTTAAACGTAGCTAACAACATGTTTAAGATCAGGTCAGTTACTTTAGACAACCATTATTACATATAATACACGTTTACTTATCAAGTCAAGAATTAATTTCAATGACCTAAACACCAACCCATCTTTCCTTACCTTACACATACAGTGCTAACAAGTCGTTAGTATTTATTTATGTATTGAGTATTTATAACATGTAATACAACACCAGTTCAGTGAGATACAGTCTGCGCCATTTTCTATGTTAGCTGTACTCTACTTTAAAGAATCGCTTCTCGATCTTCATTTCTTCCAACTTCGCAAATCATTAAAGGTGAACAACAAAAGAGAGATTTCCATACCACACATTTGTACCAATAGTATTGTCTCGTGATTCGTTGACTCATAGGGGAAAAACCTGTTACAACACGGTAACTTCGTTACGCTGGCACTGACGTCCCCTGGGTATGCCACGAACCCTTGAAAGTGACCTAGCGTATGCTATGGATAAAACAGCTTAAAACAGCTGAATGTATCGTTTGGTATCGGTGTTTTAGTGAAGCCAGTATGACACTATTCTTATCTAATGGTAATGAATTATACCGCGGTTAATAAATCTTACGAAAATGTATCTTTATTTGAAAATGCCGCAGATTAGTAAACTACTTTCCCCTTACAAACGGATATTGTCTTCTGCCATGAATACTCTCTCGTGGCGGTACAAAAGTTCAAACCTCTTTATACACACTAAATATTATAAGCACTGGATTATAGACAATTTCGATCACCTCGTTTAGTTACAGGAATTTGGATCACTTTGAAATTCAAATTGTATAGCTTTCCGAAGGAAAAGATAATTTCATAATCATGGAAAACAATCTATACAGTTGTCTCAAAATTTACTTTGAAAATAATTGTAAGAACTTAAATATTTATTATCGATAACGATAACGCAAAAAAAAAATGTTCAAATGTTTGTAGAGCTTATGGGACTTAACTGCGGGGTCATCAGTCCCTAAGCTTACAAACTACTTATGAACTAGCTACAACTAAGGACGGCACAAATATCCATGCCCAAGGGTTGGATTCGAACCTCCGACAGAACGGTAATGCACAAGGGTATAGAGCCAGTAGAACTTCTTCTTATGTATAATAAATATATAAGGCCAACGTATAAGAAAAACTAAATTCGATGTGAGAGACATCTTTGGCTTATCAGTCTCCTCGTCTTGATGCAGACTGATTTTACAAAAAAAGAGCTTCTACATAGGAACATTCATATTTACCAGTATTTCTGTCTGTGTAGCACTCTATGGTTTGCCACCAGCTTCAAGTGTACGTCAGGAAGATTTGTTTTTAATTGCTTTGTGAGGCCACCGAGTTTCCAATTAAATTCTCTTGGTTTTACGTAAAAGTTACATCCTTTTGGTTCCGAGAGCACATCCGTTCCAAATTAAGGCACTCGACATCTGCAACTCATTTGTCTAATGGAGAACACACTTCAGTTAGCATTTTGCAGTTATAAACAAGTAGTTTGGTCTTGCTGCCATCTCTCGTTTCCACAAATTAAGAGGAAGCGTGCTTTTAAAAAGTTCGCGTTTGTGAGACTCGCCGTGTAGGTACCAGCGGACCTCTGAGTTGGTGCATCCGTCAGCCTGCCGTATCACGGCTCTGGGCTGACTCAGAATGCCGTGTTTCCGATGCTCCCTACCTGCTGGGCAACAGGAAACGAAGTCTGCAAAATGTTGAATACATAGCTGAGGTAAAAGTTATTAACAGGCTGCAAAATGTTATT
Source organism: Locusta migratoria (assembly GCA_026315105.1). Taxonomy (NCBI): domain Eukaryota; kingdom Metazoa; phylum Arthropoda; class Insecta; order Orthoptera; family Acrididae; genus Locusta; species Locusta migratoria. The sequence goes on along the minus strand of CM048746.1, from coordinate 601,106,358 downwards.
AGAAGTAACTATGAAGTCAGAAATGGTAGTCAAATTATTCATATCTGCAGTTGTCAGTCCTGGACTTCGCTTTTTGCTCTTACTTGCTCTTTGCGGTTTTGTCTCTCAAACTCAAAATTACCTACAGGAATCCCTCACTAGTTGTTAACAAAACTGCAAGTGTTGAAGGTACAAACTTTTTTCCAAATTGTGAGTCGAATGACAACGACAGGGCACAGTCTACATAAAAAGCACTTTTTATTCTTTCCCGCCCATACTGCAATTTACAAAATTTCACTATAAACCCATATATAGCTATCGGTGGTCTACAGTTAGCACATTTGTTACAGTGATACCATGAACAGAATTAAATCTTTGACAAAAACTTATGTTTATCACCTTTAGACCAGTTGCTACACACACATTACAGGAACAAGTACTATCATTGACATATTGTACGCCCTTGTATTGTCAGGATATTGAGTGGCAGTCGGTAGAGTTTGCATGGCAGGTCGATAAGAGCCAGGAGAAATACACGAGGTTGCCAATAAGCTTGGAAAAGATTCTGGAATAGAAGAAGCAGGTTTGAAACCATACGAGAATAACAATCATAGTTTCTAATAAAATTTTCTCGGGTTTCCAGCTGCGTAATGGGAATTACTATCCACGACGTTTCGGCCGAGATCTCCTGTTGACTGTCGAATGATTGCTGCTGTTTGTGACGTCACTGCTACATTGCTATATGACTATATAAGGCAATGTTTAGGTTGCCTGCCTGATCTCAATCACTTCTTTTATTACACTATCCCAGAAAGTATTCGTTCTTGTAATTACGGATGTCTTCTCAAACGCAAATCGATGTCTGTTTTTAAGTGCATGTTCCACAATTGCAGACTTTTTGGGATAACGTAAACGATAACATCTTTCGTGTTCCACACAGCGCTGTTCAACAGTGCGCACTGCTTGTTCTATGTAAAAATGTCTATAACCACCAGGTATTTTATATACTCCCGGTGTTCTTAGATCTACATCTTCCTTAAAAGATCTCATCAATGTATTTTTGAAGGAGGCCTGAAGGAGACTTACGGAGTCGGCTAATCTTTCCATTGACTGTACCACAAAACGACAAAAAAGCAAGATTCTTTGAGTCCTCCTCGGGTTCTTCTGCTTGTGTGTCTTGGGGAAGATAGCTACCGCAGTCTGGCGGTTGATGTAGCCATTGTCCCTAAAAACTTTCCGTACTCGGCTCAGTTTCTTTTGCAGATTTTTAGTGACACTGCTTCCGCTCGGTGCACCAAGGTCCTTAAAACGGACTGTTCCTGCAATGGATGATAATGGGTTGTGGCGTACAGGTGCTGGTCGGTGTGGGTGGGTTTTCTGTAAACATCATGGCTGAGATATCCATTTGCTTTACGGCTTACTAGGACGTCAAGGAACGGTAAAGTACCCTCTTTCTCCACCACCATCGTGAACTTGATCTTGTCATGGATGCTATTAATGTAGTCCAATAATTAATCCAGTTTTCATGTCCATGAGGCCAGACAACGAAAGTGTCGTCAACGTATCTAAAAACAGGTAGGGTTTACAGGTGCCCTGTGTAAGGCGACGCCTTCAATGTGCTCCATAAGCAGGTATGCCATAACTGGAGCTAGTGGTCTTCCCATCGCGACGCCGTCCTTCTTATTAACATATTATCCATCATGGGGGAGATACGATGACGTCAGAGTATGCTTAAATAAATCTACAACAGTGTCGTGGAATAACGTGAAGAGTAAATTTATACAGTCCGTCAAGGGATGTTTGTGAACAATGAAACACGAATATTATGAACTACCTCGAAGAGAACGACCTATTAATCTGTAGTCAACACGGATTCAGAAAGTATCATTCTTGCGAGACAGCTTTCCCTTACTCGTATGAAGTGTTAAGTGCCATCGACTAGGGATCTCAGATCGATTTCACATTTCTGGATTTTTAGGAAGGCTTTTGACACTGTACCCCACAAGCGGCTTCTTATGAAATTGCGTGCTTAAGGAATATCTCCCCAAATGTGCGGTTGGATTCACGATTTCCTCTCAGAAATAACACAGTTCGTTGTAACTGACGGTAAGTCATCGAGTAAAACAGAAGTGATATCAGGCGTTCCACAGGGAAACGTTATAGGTCCCCTACTCTTCCTCGTGTTTATAAACTATTTAGGAGACAATCTGAATAGCTCCCTTAGACTGTTCGCGGATGATGCTGTCGTTTATCGGTTAGTGAAGTCAAAAGGGAATCAAAAGCAATTGCAAAGCGATTTAGACAAAATTTCTGCATGGTGCGAAAATTGGCAATTGACACTAAATAAAGAAAAGTGTGAAGTAATACACATGACCACTAAAAGAAATCCGCTGAACTTCAATTACGCGATAAATCAGTTAAACCTTAAGGTCGTAAATTCTACCAAATACCTAGGACTTACAATTACGAACAACTTCTGGTGTCGCGCAAGTACAAAGTGCGCACCACGTACTTACGCCGCGCGCCGCCATACACGCACGGCGCGGCGTTCTTACGACGTCAGCCACGAGCGCCCTCTGCTGGAACTCCGCTCGTGGCCACCAACCACTGAACAGCATCGTTCACTTTGGAATCAGCTAGTCACCAGTTAAGACTTGGCTATCGGATAGGCACTAGGAATCTTCAGTAGGCGGGCTTCTATCTAATCTATGTATCAGCATTCTGCAGTCAAGAACTATGTAAAAGTTAAGTATTACTAAGTCTCTATGAAATATATATCTCGTTCTAATTTACTCTAGTGTTTCTAGTTTCTGGTGTCTCACTGTCTGTTCACCTCCGTACCTGCACACGTGTGCATTCTTTATTCCAGTGTCGGTCTCTTTCTACTCGGGTACCGACACCCACGACAACCGGGGGACGAGACACAAAAGTGGCGACGAGGCTCGGATACAAAACAAATTAGACTGGAGAGAACACACAGAAAATATTGTGGAGAAAGCTGACCAAAGATTACGTTTTATTGGCAGAACGTTTCGAAGATGCCCAAAGAGACTGCCTACATCACACTTATGCGTCCTCTCCTGGAGTAAATGTTTCAAATTTCAAATGTTTGTATCGTTTATGGGACTTAACTACGGGGTCATCAGTCCCTAAACTTATAGACTACTTATGAACTACTTACGAACTAGGACGGCACAAATATCCATGCCCGAGGGGGGATTCGAACCCCCGACCGTAGTGGCCGTGCAGACCGTGACTGGCACGCCTCAGTCCCCTCGGCCACCGCGGCCGGCTCTCCTGGAGTACTATTGCCCATTGTGGGACCCTCGCCAGGTGGGACTAACGGAAGATCTTGAGAAGGTTGAGAGAAGGGCTGCTCGTTTTGTTTTATCACGTTACCGGGGTGAAAGCGTCACGGAAATGTTGCACGAATTTTTCAAAATGGTCAAATGTTTATTAAGCTTAAGGGACTTAACTACGGGGTCATCAGTCCCTAAACTTACAAACTACTTATCAACTACCTTATACTAAGGACGGTATAAATATCCATGCCCGAGGGGGGATTCAAACCCCCGACCGTAGTGGCCGTGCAGACCGTGACTGGAGCGCCTCAGTCCCCTCGGCCACCGCGGCCGGCTGCACGAATTGGGGTGGACATCGTTAAAAGAAAGACGTTATTCATTGCGTCGTGATCTGTTTGCGAAGATTCAATCACCGACGTTTACTTCCGAATGTGAAAATATTTTGCTAGCACCCACCTACTTAGGGAGACATGACCATCCCAAAAAAATAAGAGAAATCAGATCGAAAACGGAACAACTTAGATGTTCTTTCTTTCCACACGCTATTAGAGAATGGAACGGTAGAGAAAAATTATGTAAGTGGTTAATGAACCCTCTGCCAGGCACTTAAATTTGATTTGTTCGGTATCTATGTAGATGTAGATGTGTATTCTCTTCGGAAGTACTGAGTTTTGCTCGTGAGTGATTGGTTGACGGTGTTATGAAGAGAGGACGCAACGGCGGCGAGCGGCAGTCGGGGTATCGGAAGTCTGCGTGTTGTTGGACGGCGGATAGTTGCAGTGCAGATCTTCACGGCGTGAGCAGTGCCATCGGCGTGCTATGTTTACCTAGGTGCGCGGGGCCGCCTGAGTGTGATGGAACTGTCTCCGCTGCTGTCCGATAAACAGGCTGTGGCTGGAGGTGGCGGTGGACCGTTTCTAGTGGTAGCCGGGCATCCGTCCTTCTGAAGTTGCACTGTGAGCTGCCACGCTCGTACCTTTATGACCGCCAAGTGTGCCCCTCATCTGCGTGTTGTGGCCGGCCGCGGTGTCCGAGGGGACTGAGGCGCTTCAGTCACGGTCTGCACGGCCACTACGGTCGGGGGTTCGAATGCCCCCTCGGGCATGGATATTTGTGCCGTCCTTAGGATATGCTAGTTGATAAGTAGTTTGTAAGTTTAGGGACTGATGACCCCGTAGTTAAGTCCCATAAGCTTAACAAACATTTGAACATTTTTTGCGTGTTGTGACATTTTCTAATTCTGACTGGCTGTTTGACGTGAGCTGTGCCTCCAATATTATTCTGTGGCACTCGCTGGGTTGTGCCCTAGTGCGTTTTCCTGTGATCAATGATCTTGTGGCTGTTTGTGCTTTGTTTGTACAAGGAAAAGTAAAAGAAAAAGCTGCTTGTAGAAGACTTACTAACCAGAAGTTTGTTTGTGTCTAAAGTGCGCGCCACCTACTTTCGCCGCGCGCCGCCATGCACGCACGGCGCGGCGTTCTTACGACGTCAGCCACGAGCGCCCTCTGCTACAACTCTGCTCGTGGCCACCACTGTACGACATCGTTCACTTGGGACTGAGATAGGAACCAGTTAACACTTCGTAATCAGATAGGCACCATTGAAGACTTGGCTATCGGATAGGCACTAGGCAGGCCTCTAGCTCAACTATGTATCAGAATTCTTCACTACTGAGCTATTTAAAAGTTAAGTATTACAAAGTCTCTAAGAAATATATATCTCGTTGTAATTTATTCTAGTGTTTCTAGTTTCTGCTGTCCCACTGGCTGGTCACCTCGTACCTGCACAAGCGTGCATCCTTTATTTCTGTGTCGGTCTTTCTACTCGGCCACCGACACCTACGACGGAAAAGCGGCGACGAGGCTGGGACACAAAAGTTTGAGCCATGCGGTTGTTTACAAATAGCCATTGATCGCGTATGCAACTGTTAGTTTATTCAATACTGACCAAGCTTGCACCAAGAAGAGTTAACAATTTGTTTTTCGGAGAAATTAATGCTAAGCGAAACCCGTTTCTTGCGTTATTACTAACGTGTGTTTACTATCATGATTAATAGTTATCCACTGGACTTCATACTAGTTTAGTACTACCCAAATAACTTCTAAATTCTCTTTATCAACTTGGCTCTGGTCTTTTCACTCACTTATTCTATATCACGACTGTTTTTTAGATTGTCCCAGAAAATGTGTATTAATTCTTCTCTCATGTGCTGTAGAATAACCCGTCATTAGTTCAGCTGATGCAATGTTCTAATGTGTTTTCCTAGTGACTTTACTGGTCGTAAGAAGCAAAGCAGCTGCACCGTTGCGTTGTCTGGATTGGTTGACAAATTACGTTTATCAGTGAGCTCTAATGATTTTATTGATTAATTCTGTAAGTTAGTTGGCTTTTACTTTCACTCTGATCACTAGTGTGCTCTTATTTGGTTTAGCGAAGGCGGGCCTTACTTTTATTGAAATAAAAAAAAAAGGAAGGGAAATAGGAAAAACCTTTTGAAGTATTATTTGGCCCTGATTTAAGATGTATGTAAACGTTGCCTGCAAGATTCTTGTCGGTATTTGAGATTTTGTAATGTTGACTGTCCTTCTCTTTTAATATTTTGATTTTAATCACTATGTGTGTCTTGCCTTTAAGGCCCTCAGCATTGATGTGATAACTTCAATTCAGCCTTGCCGTTGTTAGATCTTCCAGTCAAGAAACTTGTAAGTAATTACTGCTACTCATGTGTGGACGTGTTTAAATTGTAAGGTGTGAGTATTGATATTTTGATTGGTTATGTTGAGAAGTTGTAATTTGAAGTTAGAAACTAGTATTACTACATTATATCTGTTATTACCAGTGTGATTGTACAACGAACTTGCAAATATAACTTGTTATCTTGCACATTCACAATGGGCTTAATCCTTCCACCTCAGCAGCTGCAGTGCCCTGCTACCACTTTTCTCTATATTTAAACAATGATACGATAGCGCAATGATTGCGTAATGTGGTTACGTCATCAAACTATCGTCTCTCAAAGGTCTCGGTCAACAGTGTACTAAAGAATTATTCAAAATTGTTCAAATATTTGTAAATCTAAGGTACTTACGTGCTGCGGTTGTCAGTCCTTAGCCTTACAAACTACTGAAACTAATTTATGCTGAGGACAACACACACACACACACACACACACACCAATGCCCGATGGAGGTCGCGAACCTCCAAAGGCGAGCAACCGCACGCTCCGCAGCAAGGCGCCTTAGAGCGCTCGAACACACCACCGCGGCAAACCTTCATAAGGGTGGAAACAAAAGGTGATAGATTACGAAATTATTGTAAATGGGTGTTATTTAACGAAGCTATTAGTACATAAAAAGATAACCTTACACTACGACTGCTGGCAGAGAAAGAAGACAGGACCAATGACGGCTCTTCCACGGAATGAAAAGAAAGAGTAATTCCTTTAAATGTAACTAAGAAATTACTGTATCCTTTAATTCATTTAGGTGTACATTTAAATTTGTTTGACAACGGCTGTATATGTAATACTGTTGTGGCGTCAAGTACTTTAATAGTTTAATAAACAGCTGCAGTGCGGCTGAAGCTCTTTTCAGCAATATAAACGGACAGGAGGTTGTAAAGAAATACCCTCTGTTATTATCAGACAAAGTAGTTCGGTTGTAGCCCTGTAGTTCAGCGGGAGAACTCTATTGTTCTTCTGTTAATACTGCTGCGTTGTAATTCCGCAGAACCTCGAACGAATAATTGCGCATGTTTCCACTAGCTGAACAATGCTATCAGAGTACAAAAAAAGGGGAAAATGGTCCTGTGTGAAAGACTAACAGGAAAGAGGGCAACCGGCTACCTCATCCCTCATTCCGCGTCTCTCACCAAACATTTTGGCACGCGAACATATTTGCGCTCATTTAACAGAGATATGGGAGAGAGAATGTTACGGAAAACGATGCGCGACTTGAGTGGAAATCGTTAAAAGAAAGGCGTTATTCATTGCGGCGAGATCGATTTGCAAAATTTCTTTCACCAACTTTCTCTTCCGAATGCAAACGTATTTTCATGGCATTTACCTGCGCAGGGATACATGATCATCGTAATAAAATGAGAGAAATCAGATCGAACAATGAAAAAGATTTAGGTGTTATTTTTTCTCGCGGGCTATAAGAGAACGGAACGGTAGAGAAAGATTCTAAGAGCTGTCCAATGAACGCTCTGCCATGCACTTCAGTGTGACTTGCTGAGTATATATGTAGATGTGTGGTAAATCGATTCTTACGGCCCCCATTACCATGATGTTTACATTGTTGATGTTTCCTTTTCACTGCCCCTGCCACTTCTTGTCAAACCCAATAACTCTTTACTAAAATGATGTGATGATTGTTATCGACAAGGGATGTCAAATAGATGCCGTGTTTCAAGATTTCCTGAAGACTTTTGACACTGTACCTCACATGCGTCTTCTAATCAGATTGCGTGCTTATGGAATATCGCCACAGTTGTGCAGTTGGATTCAAGATTTCCTTTCACAAAGGACTCAGTACGTTGTAATTGACGGAAAGTCATCGAGCAGAACAGAAGCGATATCTGGCGTAGCCATGGAAGTGTTATAATGCCCCTACTATTCCTTATATTTATAAACGGTTTCGGAGACAATGTGAGTAGTTCTCTTAAACTGTTCGCGGATGATACTGTCATTTATCGGTTAGTAAAGTCAGCAGAAGATCAAAAGCAAATGAAAAATGATTTAGATGTCTGACTGGCGGAAAAATTGTCAACTGCCCCTTAATAATGATAATTGTGAAGTCATGCATATGACCACTAAAAGAAATCCGTTAAAATTCGTTACACGATAAATCAGTCAAAGCTACAAGCCGTAAATTCAACTAAATACCTGGGAGTGACAATTCCGAACAACTTAAATTGGAAAGAATACATAGAAAATTTTGGAGGGAAGGCGAAGCAAAGACTACGTTTTATTGGCAGAACACTTAGAACATGGAACAGTTCTACTGAAGAAACTGCCTACACTACACTTGTGCGTCCTATTTTGCGGTTCTGCAGGGCATTGTGGGATCGTCACCTAGTGGAATTGACGGACGATTTAGAGAAAGTTCAGAGAAGAGCAGTTCATTTTGTATTATCGCAATATAGGAGAGAGTGTCACGGAAATGAAGCATGAGTTAGGATGAAAATCATTAAATGAACCGCGTTATTCGTTGCTACAAACTCTATTTGCGAAATATCTTTCACCAAATGTATCTTCCGAATGCGGATATATTTTATTACCATACATCTACACTGGGAGACATGATCATCAGAATAAAATAAGAGAAACCAGATCGAAAACTAACAAATTTAGAAGTTCCTTTTTCCCGCTAACTATTAGAGAATGGAACTGTAGAGAAACATCATACAAGCGCTTAGATGAACCATGTGTATGCACTTTAATGTGACTTGGGAGAGTATTCAGTACTTTCTTTCTGTCTTTCTTACTGATAATTTCTTCACCCGTCTCCATCTTCCTTACCACTATCTTCGATTCTCTAAAACCGTCTGCCACTATCTATGCCACAGGGTTTTTCAATCTCATGATCTGCTGTCTCTTCACCCGCCATTTTTTTCATCTGTACACATGGCTTTATGGTTGAATTCTTGGGGCTTGTGAACCCTAGACAGAGAACCTTTAACATTCAGTTAAAAGAAAAAGTTGACAAAATCTTTTTCAGGTTCTCTCATCTGAGGTATCCAGACCTCCATCGCTTTTGTACCTCTCATTTCAGTGTATCCACTATATTTCGCTCCTGCTAAAATCTCCAGTTATTTGTCATTTTTGCTGCCTTTGTTACTCTCCCTCCATGACTCTGGCTCTTTCATTCGATTTCTGGTACCAGCTTTCAGCACGAAAAAGCGCGAGTATGTATGCAAGTCAAACTTTTTCCCAAGGAAGGCGGGAAGAGGATTGAGGCAGTTCGTTTCCCTCTATTCTGTCAGAGGCTTCTACACAGGAAGATTTTTCTTTATTTTCCGCCTTGACAGGATCATTTTTCAGCTCGTTCCCGTCTTATTCTTGCTACAGCCGTTATGCTACTAATAAAAGACAATTTCTGTACATCCATAAAGAAGAAAAGGTGGTAAGAAAGATTAGAATTTATATCCCGCCAACAATGTGGTCATTAGAGATGCAACATTTTGATTGTTTTGATAACGATTGGGTAGGAAATCGACAGGTCCTTTTAAAGGACCCATCTCGGAATCTAACTGGTACATTTAAGGCAATAAAGTAAAACCTTAATCTGGATGGCCAAAGACGGATATGAATGTCTGTCCCTCTGAATGCCAGTAAGTTGTAGATATGTCAATATTTGATTTATTGCGTGCGTCAGATTGAGAGGAATAATTAATGTGTCACTTACTGCGAGAAGTTATAAGTGTGTTCCACAACGAAAATCGAATATCTTCAAACAATTGTTATATAATAATTGAGTGTTACCTATTTTCCAATGACCGACAACCGCTCTTTCTTATCGGGCTGTAAATCTGCGGAAACGGAAGGCAAGCTCGCTGAAAAAATAATTTTTTTATATTTTACCGTCTGTGAAATGCCTGGTATTTCCTGCGTAAAATAGTTTTTATTTCATGTATATACAATAATTTCTTTCGTGAGTTATGATGGATTTCCTGACACTCCGTATTTAAAGTACGATGACAACAAGGCTTATTACCAGGTATACGCAGAAGAATACTATGGTCCTAATTTCACAATTTTTAGAGTACATTTAGCATGTCCAGAAAGACATGAAAACCAGTGCACGCTCTTTGCCCAAATGATCATGACAGTTCAAGTGTAGGAGAAATGCTAGATATGAATACAAAAATTCTTTACCTGCATCAGTAATCAATGATATTAATCTCATATTTAGAGACCTTTTTAAAGATACAGTGTTGAAGAAATGTATTCATGGGAAAACCGAAAATTTAATTGAATGTGTGAATTCTCTCATTTGGACTCTGATATCAAAAACTGTGTTTCTTTAGCTTACAATCCTCAAATTTGGTGTTTATGATGCTATTTTATGCTCCAGTGATGGTGTAACTGGAAAACTGGATGTTTGGGAATTATTAGGCATGAAATCTACTGGAGATACTGCAAAATCCTTGGGTCAAACAGTTAAAGAGAGAATCCGCAAAGCAGATTTTGCCAATTAAAAATGTAGAAAAGAAGCAAGCTGGAAAAGAAGTGGGACCAAGAGATTAAAAGAAGGTTAGTATGATTCAGATGATAGTCTGTACGGTGCAGGAAAATATTAGTGGTAAGTAATTCTCATCAATATCTATACTAGAACTGCGCCGGCCGCGGTGGCCGAGGGGACTGAGGCGCTCCAGTCACGGTCTGCACGGCCACTACAGTCGGGGGTTCGAATCCCCCCTCGGGTATGGATATCTGTGCCGTCCATAGTATAAGGTAGTTCATAAGTAGTTTGTAAGTTTATGGACTGATGACCCTGTAGTCGAGTCCCATAAGCTATACAAACATTTGAACATTTCTTGAACTAAAATTGCAATATTTAACTTTCAATGAATTTTCCTCAAAACTACCTTTTTTAAATTATTTCAGGTACCAGTATTGCATAAACTAATGTTAGAAACATGAATTTTGGTCAATTCGTACTGCAGATGGTAATAAATTATAACAAGTAAATTGAGAAGTACCACACAATCAGACACTCTTTTATAATAATTAATGTGCCAAAGAAATTGAAATTTTAGTAGTGAAAGTGCAATTTTTTCTTTCAAAACTAAAAGATTTATAGTGTTCATTGTACTTGTAGATTGAGGCATATTCAATAAAAATTTCAATGTTTTATTACTAATTATAATTCTTCTGAAAAGTGTACCTATTCAGAGGGTAAAATAGTATTGGCATAATAGGAATAAAAATTGCCTCCCGTCTCCCCTTAACCACATATTTGCTCAATTAGAGTAAGGCAAGAAGCGTGGTCTGAGTAGGTGTGTGTGTGTGTGCGTGTGTGTGTGAGATAGGGGGAGCGAGAGATGCTATTTCATGCTTCAATGATGGTGTAACCGGAAAATTGGATGTTTTTGAGTTATTGGGCATAAAATCTAGTGAAAATACTGCAAACTCCTTGGGGCAAATAGATAAAAGAGAGAATCCGCAAAGCAGATGTTGCCAATTTAAAATGCAGAAATGAAACAAGGCAGGAAAGAAGAGGGACTAAGAGAAGAAAAGATCAGTATGATGCAGATTATGGTCAGTATGGTGCAGAAAAATATTAGTGGTCAGTAATTCTCGCCAATAACTATACCAGAATTGCAATATTAAACTTTAAATGGATTTCCTCAAAACTACATTTTTAATTGCATGTACCATTATTGGGTAAATTAATGTGGTTAGAAACACGAATTTTGGTCAGTTCGTACTACAGATAGTAATAAATTATAACAAGTAAATTGAGAACCACCACACAATTAGACAATCTTTTATAATAATTAATGTGCCAAAGAAATTTAAATTTTACTGGTGAAAGTGCAATTTTTCCTTCAAAACTAAAAGATTTATAGTGTTCATTGTACTTGTAGATTGAGGCATATGCAATAAAAATTTCATTGTTTTATCACTAATTATAGTTCTTTTGAAAAGTGTACCTATTCAGAAGGCAAAATAGTATTGGCAGAATAGGAATAAAAATTGCCTTCTGTCTCCCCTTCATCACATACTTACTCAATTAGAGTAAGGCAAGGAAGTGGTCTGAGTAGGATGAAACCAGCGCGTGTACGTATGTGTGTGTGTTTTTATTTTTTATTTTTTTGTGTGTATATGAGAGAGAGAGAGAGAGAGAGAGAGAGAGAGAGAGAGAGAGAGAGAGAGAGTGAAAGAGTAGGTGGGATAAGATAGGCGTGTACCTATTCAAAGGGTAAAATTGTATTGGCAGAATATGAATAAAAATTGCCTTCTGTCTCCCCTTCATCACATACTTATTCAATTAGAGTAAGGCAAGGAAGTGGTCTGAGTAGGATGAAACCAGCGCGTGTACATATGTGTGTGTGTGTTTTTTTTTATTTATTTTTTTGATTGTGTATGAGAGAGAGAGAGAGAGAGAGAGAGAGAGAGAGAGAGAGAAGAGAGAGAGAGAGAAAGAGTTGGTGGGACAAGATAGGAAAGGGAAGCGTGTGTAGCAGCTCGGAGCGGAGGCTTGGTGAGTCTGTGAGGCAGTGAGGCTATGAGGAGACAGGCGGAAGCCGGGCTGGCGGCTGATGCCTCTGCCACAGGGCTGGGGTTGCGATTCCTTCAAACAGCGGTGGCGGCCGTTTTGGCAGGCGACACACGTCGTGTACCCGCATGAATAAAAGATGCGCCCGCGCACGCTGCCAGTCGGGAGTCGGGAATCTACACACACACTCACACTCACGCGTAAGGGGATGTCGACCGAGGTTCCCGAAGGCGTTAGACCGTTTCACAAGTGAAACCCACCAAGGCCGGGGTACCAAATACTGCCATTTTTGTGAGTGTGTATGTTAGTAACAAAAACAAAACAATGGTGATAACCAGTATATTCTATTATGGCGATCTGGTATGACTTCTAATACTGACTGCCAGGACCACTTATGCTGAAAGAATTTATTTTATTTCATTACTTAATTAGCGTTGTAGGCAAAATATTCTCAGGTATTGTTGAAAGGAGAGTGCGAGTATTAATTGAGGACAAGTTAGATGAAAATCAGTGTGGGTTTAGACCTCTTAGAGGCTGTCAGGACAAGATCTTTAGCTTACGGCAGGTAATGGAAAAGAGCTATAAGTGGAACAGGGGATTATTTCTATGTTTCATAGATCTAGAAAAGGCTTATGCTCGTGTTCCTAGGAGGAATCTACTGTCAGTTCTAGAAGATTATGGTATAGGAGGCAAACTTCTGCAGGCAATTACAGGGCTTTACGTAGATTGTCAGGCAGCAGTTAGAGTAGATGGCAAATTAAGCTCATGGTTCAGGGTAGTTTCATGGGTAAGACAGGGCTGTAACCTGTCACCACTGCTGTTCATACTATTCATGGATCACATGTTGAAAACAGTTGACTGGCAGGGCGGGATTAAAATAGGTCAAAACAAAATAAGCAGCCTCGCATATGCGGATGACTTGGTTGTATTGGCCGATTAGATTGAGAGGTCGCAAACTAATATTTCAGAGCTCGATCAGAGGTGCAAGGATTGTGATATGAAGATCAGCATCTCCAAAACGAAAGTAATGTCGGTGAGAAAGAGATTTAAACAGATTGAGTGCCAAATAGGAGGAACAAAGTTAGAACAGGTAGACAGTTTCAAGTACCTGGGATGTATTTTCTCACAGGATGGCAACATAATGAAAGAAATGGAATCGAGGTGCAGCAAAGCTAATGCAGCGAGTGCTCAACTAGTATCTACTCTCTTCTGCAAGAAGGAAGTAAGTACCAAGACTAAGTTAGCAGTGCACCGCTCTATCTTTCGACCAACTTTGTTGGATGGAAGTGAAAGTTGGGTGGATACAGGTTACCTTATTCATAAGGTAGAGGTTACAGTTATGAAAATAGCAAGAATGATTGCAGGTACTAATAGATGGGAACAATGGCAGGAGGGTGTCTGTAATGAGGAAATCAAAGAAAAACTGGGAATGAACACCATAGATGAAGCAATTAGAGCGAACAGACTTAGATGGTAGGGACATGTTACACGTATGGGAGAAGCAAGGTTACCTAAGAGACTCATGAACTCGGCAGCGGAGGGTAAGAGGTGTCGAGGTAGACCGAGAAGAAAGTACTTAGATTCGGTGCAGAATGATTTTGAAGCAAAAGGCATAACATCAGACGAGGCATCAATTTTAGCATTGAATAGGAGATCTTGGAGGAATTTTATTGGAGGTACTATGCTCCAGACTGAACGCTGAAAGGCATAATCAGTCTCTAATGATGATGATGATGATGATGATGACCAGTTTCAGTGGATCTAGCTGCCATTCTTAGAAGCACCTACTTCGTGAAACTGGGCGTCATCATCGTTCTTGAAGTGGGACTGCGCTTAGGTTTGTGGGGACATGACAAATTATTATTTGTATTTTCTGAGCTGTATTAAGCTAATTGGTATTCTGTGTTATTATCTTTGATTGTAAACAAAAAAGAGTACAAAAAACTGTTCTTCACTTGTCACTGTATTACGCTTCCATGATGTGTGATGTGCAAGATAGAAGTAAATAAATGTGTGGAAAAATAAGTGTTAAATTTAATGTTTAATGAACCGTGTGCTACAAAATTGGTGACCCCGACGTGATCGACAAGACGACAGTTGCGACGAAATTTTTCGGCGTAATTTTCGACGAGATTTCCGTAACTTGAGTTCGACGTATGCTGTGTCCAACAATACGCAAGATGTCGTCAGGAGAAGCAAACGGTAATCAAGGGAATCGTTCTGAATGTAGCAGTAAAGTGGAAATTGATAAGGTAAGCGTTAAGCTACCGCCAAAGGACGGAAAAGCCGGACATCTGGTTTTGTCAAGCCGAAGCGCAATTTACGATCGCTGGTATTGTTACGGAGGCGACTAAATTTAACTATTTACTCGCTCAGCTGGAGCCAAAATTTGTGGAAAATATATGGGATCTAGTTACGAGTAACGATAACAACAAATATTCTCTCGCAAAAGAACGTCTACTGAACATATTCAGAGAAAGTGAAGAGCGCCAAATTAAAAAACTTTTGAGTGGCTTAGAACTTGGCGACATGAAACCTACCCAATTAGTACGAAAAATCAGGAGCCATGCAGTACAAATGTATCAGAAAAGATCCTAAAAACACTTTGGCTTGACAAACTTCCAGCTGGTATCCGAAGCATTTTACTTATATCTGACGAAACAGTGGATAAGATTGCTCAAATGGCAGATCGTATGATCGAATTAAACGCTGTTGACGAGGTTCAAATTGCTTCCACCCATTCTATTCCGTCAACATCGTCTTTGTCAGTTCAAGATCTTCTCGTGAGAATTGATGAATTGGAAAATGAGATTAAAATGCTTCGAAACACTCGCAACCACAGGCAAAGATCGCGCAGTAGAAGTAGAAGCAGAGCAAGATACGATAAAAACGGCAAATACTGCTATTACCATTTCAGATTCGGCACACGATGTAAGCCTGAAAAATGTGTTCAGCCTTGCCAATGGCAAAATAAGGAAAACTAGAAGTGGTAGACACAATAGCGGCTGAGTGTTCTACCCCTGTGCACACATTAGGCCGCCAATATCGCCTATTTGTCAAAGATCGAAATTGTGGAAAATATTTTCTGGTATATAGCGGTGCAGATTTGTCCGTTATACCAGTTGCAAAAAGCCAAAAAGGTCAACCCTCTGACTTCAATGTTTATGCTGCAAATGGGTCACAGATAAAAACGATTGGTTCAAAACTGTTAAACATTGATTTAGGACTCAAACGCAATTTTGAATGGCCATTCATAGTAGCAGACGTATCAAAAGGCATATTGGGAGCCGATTTTCTTCATCATTATGGGATACCGGTTGACCTCAAAAATAAAAGGTTGATAGACAACACCACAAAATTAAAAATTGTAGCAGAAGTAACCACTGTGGATGCTAATGAATCAGTAAGCTCACTCTATGCAACATGCCAGGTTTCAAAACTTTTAGAGAATTTTCCTGATCTAACTAAACCATCTATAGTACCAAAAATATTAAAGCATAATGTGCAGCATTATATCACTACATCTCCTGGTCCACCAGTGTACTGTAAAGCTCGTAGATTGGACCCACATAAATTGAAAATTGCTAAACAAGAATTTCAATTTCTGTTAAAGAATGGTATTATACGTCCATCAAAATCACAATGGGCTAGTCCACTACACCTTGCTAAGAAGCCAAGTGGTCAATGGCGAGTCTGTGGAGATTATCACCGTTTGAATGACAGGACTCTCCCAGACCGGTATCCAATTCCACGAATTGATTATGTAAATTTTATGCTTCAAAATAAAAATATATTCTCAAAGGTAGACTTACTCAAAGCCTAATACCAGATTCCACTAGCCGAAGAAGATAAGCCAAAATCAGCCGTTATAACACCATTTGGTCTCTATGAATTTAATTATATGCCATTTGGAATTCGCAATGCACCTAGCACATTCCAAAGGTTTATACATGAAGTTGTGAGAGAACTAGAATTTTGTTTTCCATATTTAGATGACATTCTAATAGCATCTGAATCACCAGAACAACATGTTGAGCATCTAAATTTACTTTTTGAGCAGTTGAATAAATATGGTCTTGTCATAAATGTTTCCAAATCAGTATTTGGTGTACAACAGTTAACATTTTTAGGAAATTTAATTACACCTGTTGGAACAAAGCCAGATCCAGAGAGAGTTGCAGCAATAATGAACTACAAACGACCCAAAACAGTCCGTGAACTTAGAAAATTCTTAGGGATCATCAACTTTTATCGTCGACATTTGGAACATGCTGCTGAAAACCAAGCATTGCTGAATGATTTCCTAAAAGGAACAACAAAAAAGGACCGACGACATATTAACTGGACAGAAGAAGCAATCGCTCAATTCGAAAAATGCAAAGAAGATCTAGCAAATGCTGCACTTTTGACATTTCCTGGTTTGGACAATCAACTTGCATTATTTGTGGATGCATCAGATTTTGCAGCAGGTGCTGCATTGCAACAATGGCAAGATGAACAGTGGAGACCAATTGGATTCTTTTCAAAAAAGTTTACAACAGCACAGAAGAAGTATTCCACGTATGATAGAGAGCTGCTTAGCATCTATATGGCTGTCAAATATTTCAAATACCTGCTGGAAGGAAGAGATTTCATTATTTATACTGACCATGCTCCTCTAACATATGCATTTAAACAAAAGAATGAAAAAGCAACACCAATTCAATTACGTTACCTCCAGTACATTTCGCAATTTACCACTGACCTACGTCATATATCTGGTAAAGAAAATGTTGTTGCTGATGGTCTATCAAGGCTTGAAGAACTAGTTTCAGTTAACTAGAGATAGCCCAAGCACAAGAAGATGATGAAGAGCTTCGTCAACTACAGACCAGCCCTCATACATCACTGAAGTTAAAACACCATCTGACACATGGAGGAAAACAGCTATGGTGTGATGTGTCAACACAAATCATTCGTCCTTATATTCCTAAACCATTTAGATACTCTATTTTCCCACACTATCATAATCTGGCTCATCCAGGCATTAAGACAACAGTAAAAATGATCTCATCAAGATTTGTCTGGATCAGTTTAAAAAAGAATGTCCAAAACTGGGCAAAAACATGTATGGCATGCCAGAAAAGCAAAATATCACGGCACATTCAAACACCAGTAGGACACTTTCCTAGTAACGATGAACGTTTCAAAATTGTTCACCTTGATTTGATAGGACCAATGCCTCCATCTGAAGAATATATTTATTGTTTAACATGCATTGACAGAGTTACAAACTGGATAGAAGTAGTACCTCTTCGGGACATACAAGCAGAGGCAGTAGCACAAGCATTTTTCAATTGTTGGATCACTAGGTTTGGAACACCATATCAGATATTGACTGATCAAGGCAGGCAGTTTAACTCTGAGCTATTCCGAGCACTGTCAAAACTATGTGGTTGTAACCAAACACAAACTACAGCATACCATCCTCAATCAAATGTAAAAATTGAAAGATTTCATCGCACACTTAAAGCAGCTATCCGTACCCATGCAACTGCCAAATGGACTCAAGTAATACCTGTAATCCTCCTTGGCCTGCGATGCTCCATCAGAGAGAACAGTAATGCTACAATTGCAGAAATGGTTTATGGCTCACCCATCAGAATACCAGGTGATTTTTTTCAAGAGTATGCAACAAAATTGGATGCAGACTTACCTCAATTCGTTTCACAACTGAAGCAGTGCATGAATCGTCTGAAGCCTGTACAATACTCCCACAAAGCAAAAGAAAGACCTTTCATACACAGGGATCTCAATGAGTCAACACATGTATTTGTGCGAGTTGACCGAGTCAAAAAAGCATTAGAACCTCCATATGAAGGCCCATACGAAGTAATAGAAAGAACCCCAAAATTTTTTGGTGTTAAAATAAAAGCCCAAGTCAAGAATATCTCCATTGATCGACTGAAACCTGCGTACCTCATGAATCATAATGAGAAGCAGCCTGAAGACACTTCAACTGAACGGTCAGCCCGGGTCAAACAACCAGACGCAACCGACGGTGGAAAACCAAGAAGAACAAGATCTGGTCGTGAAGTTCGATTTCCTGCAAGATTAGTTGAAGAACTGCAGTGTTAAGTGACTATATGACTGAAAAGGGGGTGATGTGGGGACATGACAAATTATTATTTGTATTTTCTGAGCTGTATTAAGCTAATTGGTATTCTGTGTTATTATCTTTGATTGTAAACAAAAAAGAGTACAAAAAACTGTTCTTCACTTGTCACTGTATTACGCTTCCATGATGTGTGATGTGCAAGATAGAAGTAAATAAATGTGTAGAAAAATAAGTGTTAAATTTAATGAACCGTGTGCTACAAGTTATATAAGGACTAGCTGAAAACCCGGTGTTGCCCGGGTATTTATTTATTTATTCCTGCCATTTTTAGGTATATATTCATTTGTATAAGTGCTGTATGTCAGTAAAATCTCTTGGGAATACAATTAGTAGTAAATAAATAATATATTATAACTTGGTGCGTGATGGGGCGGTTTTCCATGAACGTCACTGTTTACGTGCTCATATGAACTACGTGTTGGAATGTGATACAATTTAGAAGCTACATTTAGCTATATATGTGTATACTGTCTGAAAATTTCCTGTCGCTACAATTTGTAGTGTTCAAATTATAAATAGTAACGTCATACCGAGAGCCGTAGTTTTACTCCATAAACAGCGAAAAGTAGTAAGCGAGATACTTTTTTCCTTTCATCGTTTTACTATGGTTGCCAGCGAGGAAAAGTTTAATAAAGGTTTGAAATTATGTTTTAAAGTTTGTTGCAAGTCACTAAGTACTGTCATTCTCATACAGTGTATTTCGAAAGTCTCGCCGCATTATATGACATTTTTTGCGATTTCTATTGGTTATGACGTAATATCGTTTGAACCATGTGCCGTACGTGATTCTTCACACTGCAGCAATTGTTACCTCCCGGTAAGGTATGTGTGTACCAAATTTGGTTGAAATCGGTCAAATGGTTTAGGAGAAAATGAGCAGCATTTTCGCAAAATGCAGCAGTTTCTCGCGCATCTCATTGTTTATGACGTCATATGTCGTGAACTTTATATCGTATGTGATGCTTACACGTACAAACATACGGACACTCTGCTTGATATATTAGATGGGACCGTTTGTGCTCATAATTTTGTTTGATGGATATAAAATTTTTATTTCAGTACTATTATTATTATGACGACCCATTATGGTAACATATTTTATAACTTGAACAAATTTCCATTTCATCGGCCCCGATCCCGATGACATCATCTGACAATGGGTGCTAGTTCTGCTCAAACTGGTAATAAATTTTTTTTAAACATGTGCGGTCTTGCCAGTCAATAAAAAGAAAAAAGAAAAAAAAAAAAAACACTAGTCAGTTACTTAGCCACTTACGTGTTTCATTGGTACTACTTGCATATTAATGAAATCGTCAAAGTGAGTTTGTGCAAAATAGTTAATCTCCGAAATTACTTAACCGATGACTTTGAAATGTTAATACAACGCGGCGTTGGTTTTTAGATACTTGTTTCTTTCTTGGTAGTAACTTTTGTAACAAACTTTCTGAATTATAAAAGTCTCTTCTCGCATTGACCTTTCCGCCTGAGAGGAACACTTGCATCCCGTTGGCTCAATTACCTTCTGAATACATTCTAAATTTCTCCCGCCATAGTCCTTCCCAGCAGTATCAAGCTACTACCCGAATCCTATCACGTCCTTTCTTCTTCATGTCTGTGTTTTCGTTACGTTCCTTTCTTAAATCTCATCGTGTAACCTACCTACTGTAGAATCACATATTGTACGTTTCCATTCTCCTTCTTTAAGTTGTCCTACAGTTCTTGATTCACAGGCTTGGAGTGCAGTAAACGTACATTTTAATAAATGTGTTTCTACGAACAGCCGATATCTCATAATGACGGAATTTATTGCTTGCTGTGTTCTCCCTGCATCGGCCTTTATGTATTGTTTTGCATTGAAAAGAAGAAAATACCTAAACTTCGTCTTCTTCCTTATTCTCCGCTTCAGCGTAATTGTATTCCTAATGTCATTTTTATAACTGCTCACTAGTTTCATTTTCCTCATTTTACACTCTTTTAGTATATCGTGTTATTACCTTCACCTTGATTTAGGCTAAACACGTCATTAAGGGAACCTGTATGTGGAAATGACTGAAAAATTGATAAAAATTGTTTTCATCTGAAAGACAAATATATCCTGTTTCCAAAAATGTATAATTTGCTTACATTTAAATAGTTATTACAGTCTTAAACGCTCTTTGAACAAATGTCTGCACACAGACTGCGATGGTGCTTCAGACAAAGAATATCACCATAAACATTCCATGCCTGTCACAGTTATGGAACCAATAAAGGGAGTTTGTGTATAAAAAATCGAACTGACGTGTTTTATGGCCCACTTTAGATTTGCTTGTAGTTTTATGATTTTTGGCAAACATTTCGAACAAAAATAATGAAAATGTAAATAATAAAAATTATGGGTGATAGATACCATTACGACTCTACTATTGTGATGATATCTATGCACCAAACACGTAATATACTTTCTGGCCGTATTTTAACAAACAGGCAAATTTATTTCTGTATTTATTCAGTATCTTTTAATAGCGTGACTACCATAAACAAACGTCGTCGCCGCTGTTTTTTATAGTGTCTTCAATGTTTCTTTCTTTACTGTTGCTACCGTGACCTAAAGTGGGTCAAAACAGGGAATTTGTGGCAATGTATACACTTCCCTTCCGTTTCATTAAGGAACGACAGTGTCCACTGAAATCTAGGACTCAATTTATATATAAAACTACCAGTATCTACACGTTGTTTAGAATATTCACTACGACAGTATTCTCCATGTTGTTGTGCAAATGATTCAGAAGACCAGTGTTCAATTTGTTGTTACGTATTTCACGGCATGTTCACGAAATAGAGCAAACGCACATTTTAGAGGGAACACACATCTGCACAAGTCTAAATGTTGCAGATGATAGCACTATTTAATTAATAAGAGTGCCGGAAACCCTTTTACAAGCCAAGGCTAAAAACAAAATAAATAAGTAAATAAAATAAAATGGTAGTGGTGGGTTTCGAACAACCGACCACACGCATTACAACATAACGCACAACCCACTACAACACGGCAAACAACTGCAGCAATTTCCCTTAATTCTCGTACTATTAGTGGCAGTTGCTAACAGATGAAATTGTTAAAATGACGTTTTCAGTCATTGGATTATAATTTATTGTACTATGAACGACGTGCTTTTGTTCATTCTTGAGTTAGCCACTGCTTTGCAATGACAACGCGTAAGTTATAATAAGAAAATCATAAAATACGGCAAGCAAGATTGCGTATGCCAGAGAGAGTTCTGGGCAAGGAATGTCACGTGTCGTTTCCAAATGGCTGGTTTACTTGAAATCAAGAGGCGGTGTCAAATCGCCGTTATTTTTGAAAATATCTCTGTAACGGTGCGAGTTACGAAAAAAAACATAACAAAGGAAAGTTGTAGATAATTTTCTCCTCTACAAAATCGATCATTCAGTTTGCGTGTCTTTACTTTACAAACAGCTTTTTCTTTAGTGATACTAACATATTTTTTGCCCGAAAAATCTGAAAAAGGGAAGGTTCTAGTCTCTGGCGGCAAAGTATTACTTCTGTCAAATGTGGTACCAATCGGTTGAAAGTTACGGACAGAAAGACAGACAGACGGACAGACAGACATCGAAAAATCACCGCTTTTTTTTCAAATATTTCTGAAACGATGCAAGATATGAAATAATGCAACGGAGCAAAGTTGTAGAGAATTTTCTCCTCTACAAGTCTGTTTACTCAATTTTCGTGTCAGATGTACGGTTATTTTCATTTACATTCGAGCTGTCAAAAGGCGATTGTAAAGGCCTACTTTTAGTATTACTAGCGTAACCCAAACAGGGCCAAAAATTACTTAGCGATTGTCTACATGCACGAACACAAAATCCTAATGAGCGTTTCAACAGCTGCGTGTGGCAACGAGTACCGAAAACAGTGTTTCTTGGATAGACAGTACTTGAAATAGATGAATGAATGCTGTTGTCTATTTCAGTGATGTAATTAGCAGGACAAAAGTAATGGAAAAATAGGGCATCTAATCAGGAAATAATATGGTAGCTGCTCTGACTGCCATAGATCGTCAGCGACTAGTTGAAGCTGAAAGGGCTGCAGAAGCCACCACTAAAGGGTCCAGAGTAACAAAAGGACTCCTAAAACAGAGGATAAAGAAGCAGCTGGCCAGCAAGATTACGACTCTGGAATGTTCTGAAAGAGGCATACGGTGAGTCAAAAACACTGTGAACATTCCTTTCTCCTTTCCTCGAAACACATTTTCAGAACATTAGGTACATATATCGTCACAAAGGTTTCCCTACGTTCACAAAATTTCTCCCAATTGGAGATGGGACGATGTACGATGTCTAATACATTACAGACATGATCTATATTTGTCATATTGTACATAATTTTAACGGTAATTTTGAGACAAAATAGTAATGCAGTGTAATAAGGGTTTATCTATTTCCTCATAAATACTCCAAGCTACAAAACAAGGGGCATAATGCGTTCCTACGAATGTTGACAGCAGCCTGCCACAGACTGACGATGCACCAGAAAATGGTTTCAGCACGCGAGCGTGTATTATAAAAACATCTATTAGAACAAAATAGTGTAATTCTTTAATTTCAATACATTTTCTATTACAGCCTGAGTTAATGTCAGTATTGGTAAAAAATCGAACTTCCTCTGCATTGTAGATCAAGACTAATGTGCACCGAAAGTAAGGTATGAAAATGCAGCCCGTTCAGGTCTCCTTAACAAATCTGATGATTGTTTGTAAATCTATGGAACTTAACTTGTTTGGTCTTCGGCCCCTAGGCTTACAAAATACTTCAACTACCTTAAACTAACCTAAGGGCAACGCATACGCCCTAGCCCGAGGAAGAACTCGAACCTCAGACGGCATGAAACCGCGCACTCCATAGCAAGACGACTTAGAACGCTCAGCCACTCCAAGCGGCTATTGTGATTGTTGTACTTTTATCCTTAATTTTCATCACAATCTCGAAACTTTTCATTTAATCCATTTTTGCTTGTTCATGTATAGAATGAACATTAATTTTGATCCACGCGTTCGGTTCTCGGACTATTAATGCTTCCGTTTGATTCTTTTATAAACAAGCGAGCAAGATGGCGCAGTGGTATCACACTGGACACGCAGTTTGGAGGACGATTGTTAATGCCGTCTCTGGCCATCCACAGTTTTCCGTGGTTTCTGTAACTCTCCCCTGTTAAATGTCGGGATGTTTCCTTTCAAAGGGGCACGGCCGATTACGGTTCCCATACTTCACCAAAATATCCGAACTTCTGCTCCATTTACCTCTATATCGATGGGACATTAAGGCCCTTCTCGTGCAGTCAATATATTAACCGCCTATCTCTAATGCACAGTAGAGTGTTGAACATTATGCACATTATTGCTCTGTTGAAGGTTTTTTCCCTGTTGTACGTACGTCTCTAAACGTTTTTTCAATGTAGCTTGTATTCTCAAGTGCAACATCAGGAATTTGTCTTTGGCGGTTTTTCCAACAATTCCAAGCGAATTTTAGGTAACCAAACATTCTATGTCTCTAGAAATCCGCCAGAAAAATTACTTTATGTGAAACATGTTTATTTATTCCACAGCGGTAATATAAAGGCACACTGTTCTTTTATTTGCACTGTGTTTCTGACAACTGAATGTACATATTTTATATTAAGATAATACTTATCGATAACGGGACATGTAAATGTCAGACGCTATAGAAAGATATTTCAGTTTGTTATACTCCTTATCAAAAAGGCAAAAGCATTCATAAAAACATTGAAAACGATTAGAGGCTGCTGGCAGTGTATTACTGATACGTTATGAATCCTGTGGTAGTACGACAGACAATGTTTCAAAATATGTGAGAGTTATTCAAGCAGTGCATTATTGTCCCGCTGAAGTAGTATTGCGTCTGCCATGCACTTCAGTCTGATTTGAAGAGTATTTATGTAAATGTAGACGGTACGCAATCTAACATGTAGACCTAAAATGATTGTTTGTACGATGTTCGTTTACAGTGTGCCCCATTTAACTTGACTAACTATTTGTCCGGACAGAAAATACAAGTTTCAAGCACACGTTCTGTAGCTGTCAGGGGGACATTAATCAGCATGATTGCCTTCTTTGTAGCTTTATTGTCTTACAAAGATATGAACAGTGGTATGACTTTTTAAAATGGCACCCTGTATGTTTTATTCGGTAAATCTTTTCCTCTCTTAAAAACTTATTCAAAAATGTATCACCGAGTACCATTCACTGAAACACAACGTTATTCATTACATAAAATAACACTGCCATCGAGCCTGGGATAAAAAAAAAACTCGTCCACTTGCTGGACTTGTCAGTAAACAAATGAAAACCAAGTAAAGACTCTCCTGTATCATTGCCCAGGAGTAGAACATTCAAAGGTGTTCAAAGTGATAACCTAGGACACAGATGCACTCGTTGAATGAAATAATTATTTACTGCTTCCATTTTTGATTAATGAAGAGAATTAGAAGCAAGCACGATAGGTTCCTGCATGTCCTCTGGAGTTGTTGGAATATCGCGATAGACAACGTCTTTAATACGTCCCCAAAGAAATATGTCCAGAGTATTTAAATCAGGAGCAGGCCAAGTAACAGTTCACCGTCGACCAATCTATCTGGCAGGATACTTTCGATTCAGAACACAACGTGCACGCAAGGCATTATGTGCTGAACATCCATCGTGTTGATACCACTTAAGCATTGTTAATCTAGAAGAATGAAATAATTATTTACTGCTTCCAGTTTTGATTGCTGAAGAAAATCAGAAGCAAGCATGATACGTTCGTGCATGTCCTCTGGAGTTGTTGGAATAACGCGATAGACAACGCCTTTAATACGTCCCCAAAGAAATATGTCCTGAGTATTTAAATCAGGAGCTGGCCAAGTAACAGTTCACAGTCGACCAATCCATCTGGCAGCATACTTTCGATTCAGAACATGACGTGCGCGCCAGGCATTATGTGCTGGACATCCATCGTGTTGAAACCACATAAGCATTCTTCATCTAAAAGAAGAGGGAGAATTCGTTTGAGGAAGCTGGTGTACACTGCGCCGTTTAGACTACCATTGATGATATAAGGGCCAATTACGGTAGTACCCTGCATCCCACACCAGACGTTAACTCTCCATTGACGCTGATGTTCCACCTAAGACATCGTAGGTTGTCGCTGGGCCAATAATGCATGTTCCTTGTACTTACCTGTCCTTGTTTGAAAAGGAACTTCCATCGGTGATTAAGACATTGAAGAAGAAGTTCGGGTTGGCGATGATTTGCTGCTGTCTCCACTGACAGAAATGTACACGATTATTGAAATCATTCCCATGCACTTCTTGATGTAGATGAAACCTCTAAAAGTACGATGTACACTAGTTTTAGGAATGCCAATCTCGTAGTCAAGCTGTCGTGTGCTCACATGTGTATTCATAGAAACGAAAGCGAGAACAGTAACTTCGGCAGCTTCGGCAGTGCGAGTACTACGGCGCTTGCGTTGTCGTGGGTTGAAACTTCCAGTTTCTTAAGTGTCGAAACAATACGAGAAGGCGGATTCTTGTCAGGATATCGCTCTCTGTACCACTCCGCTGCTTGCATAGCATTTCGTCAACCTTTAACAAGAATAAAATAAACATTAAGGACCGCCTTTACAGTATGTCTTCTCTACACAACAGTATTTAAAATGACTAAAGTACTGTACAAAATGTGCCCATATCATACAAAAGAAAATAGTATTGCAATTGTGTTCTGCTAACTTACCCCTGTGGCGCATAGCGTCCACTGTAATTGATTTGATTTGATTTTCTCAGGGAAGCCAAAACAGTCTTGGTCCAACCCACCACTGCCCGCACCAAAACTACGTTTACTTTGCTGTATCGCTACCTGTATATCTAGTAAAGCCAACCGATGCCCTTGAACACTGCAAGGAATCCCTTTACCAGTTCTTTATTAGACACAATTTCTTCGAGTCTGGTTGTCCCAAATGTTCTGTGCCTTTTACTCTCCAATGCAATGCATTCGAAGATTAGATGTGATGCAGTTTCATCACCGTCATCACAGATCCTACATTTAGGGTCCTCTTCTGTTATTCCCACTGTATGTAGGTGTAGCGTCCACTGTAGTGGACGCCAGTTTTGAAAGCTTTTCTGTAAATCCTAGACAGTTTTTCAAGTCGTAAGATCCTTCACTATAGAAGTAGTAAGCTGAACAGAAAAGTGTCGGTTTTTCACCCGAATGCGGTGGCGAGCGTGAACCGTCGCGAGCGATCTCCAACAGTATCCCACGATTTCACACAAAAGAGACGAAGTACATTTGAACTTAACGCAAGGAGCCCCCATGTCTAAAATGCTTTGAAAGTTTCCAAACCGAATGGGGGACCTCATAGAAAGGATTCGGAAGTCCTCAAGTGCACAGTGACCTCTCCAATGCACAAGGTAATTTATTTTACAAATAGTAAATTTCAATATATTTTTGTATTTTATGAAAACAGACATTCTTCTTACCAATATAAACCCCAAGTCAAAATTGTTTCCTCATTTGTTAATAATTCATGCATCACAGCGTTACATTCCCTATAGATGAGTAGCATTTGTACCTCCTCTTCGTTGGTGTACATTCTACGGACAAAACTCAAATAACGACAGTTGACGGATTGAGGGGTGTGCAGACTACTTATGTTTACATATTTTGTCCTCTGTCAACGTCAGCACGTGGAAGTGTTCCATTACCCCAAGGACCTACACTAAGCGCTTGGAGCGTCAAAATCAACATCAACATCAACGTCAGTGTTGTGTTATGTAATTAATAACTTTGTGTTTTACTTAATGGTGAATAGATCTTTAGGTGTGAAAGTTAATTACCTAATACAAAATACAGAGTGCCATTTAAAAAAGTCATACCACTGTACATATCTTTTTAAAAAACAAAGCTACAAAAGAAGTCAGTCATGCTGATTGTTGTCCCTCTGACGACTAAGGAACATTTTCTTGATACATTTTGTAATTTGCATCTAGACGACAGTTATTTATGGTGGTTAAGATAAATGGGACAACTTGTGTAATACTCTGCCTTACTGCTCATACGAATGTGAAGTAACTTTCCACACTCATCTTCAAAACAAGATAAAAGTCACTGTCTACATAAAATGTTGTGTAGTGCATGGTAGAGGGCACTTTACGTATGAAAATCAACAGAATCTACATTTTATTTTGATGGTATTTTGAACACTTCAAAAGAGGAACATCAACGTCTACTTAAGATTTCAATGGTGTAAAGCGGATGGTACCTTGCAATAATGTTCACCTCACCACTTCACAGATGTAGGAAGCAATAGACTAAGGAGGCAAAGGAGGGCGAACCACAGACTACATTTCATTGGCAGAACACGTAGAAGATACAAAAGTTCTACTAAAGAAACTGCGTACACTACCATTGTGCGTCCTGTTTTAGAGTATTGCTGCGAATTGTGCGATCCATGCCAAGTGGAACTTGTGGTGTCGCACAAGTACAAAGTGCGCGCCACCTACTTTCGCCGCGCGCCGCCATGCATGCACGGCGCGGCGTTCTTCCGACGACAGCCACGAGCGCCCTCTGCGGCAACCCCGCTCGTGGCCACCACGGAAGACACCGGTCACTTCGGACTGAGATAGCAACGAGTTAGGACCTTCGTAATCAGATAGGCACCAGTGAAGACTTTGCTATTGTACAGGCACTAGGCAGGCCTCTAATAACTATGTATCAACATTCTGCAGTACTATGTAAAAGTTAAGTATTGTTACATTCTGTGCAATATATATCTTTCTAATTTACTCGAGTGTTTATAGTTTCTGGCTGCTCCCCTCCGTACCTGCACCAGCGTGCTGTCTTTGTTACTGTGTCGGTCTCGTTCCACTCGGCCACCGACACCTACGACGAGGCTGGGACACAAAAGCGGCGACGAAGTCGGGACACAAAAGAACTGGCAAAGAATTTAGAGAAAATTGAGAGACGGGCAGCTCGTTTTGTATTATCGCGATCATTGGAGACAGTGTCACGGAAATGAGGCACTAGTTGGGGTGGAAATCATTAAAGGAATGGCGTTATTTGTTGCGGCGAGATCAGTTTCCGAAATTTCTTTCATCAACTTTCTTTTCAGAATGCGGACATACATTTTTAGCGCCCACCTACAAAGGGAGATGCGATGATCATAATAAAATAAGAGAAATCAGAACGAAAACAGAAAGATTTAGGTCTTCCTTTTCCTCGTAAACTATTGGAGTGTGACAATACAGAGAAATATCCTGAAAGTGGTTCGATGAACCCTCTGCCTCGTATTTCGTCTTGCACAGTATCCGTGTAGATGTAGAGAGAGAGAGAAGAGGATGTTATTGGCGGAAAAAGTGGAAGGTGGAGATGGGCAGAGATAGGGCTTCGAGTAGATTAACAGAGATAGGGGAGCAGTAGATGTACATAGAAGGGAGAGATGGGCATGGACAGAGAAGGAAAGGGGAGGTATACAGAGAGAGAAAAGAGAAGGATAGGTGGACTGGTATAAAAATATACCCAGGCGACTCCGGGTTTTCAGCTAGTAGAATAATAAGAATTGTAGTGTCGCAGATAGTGATGACAGCCAAGACCGAAAGTCGCGACCGCGGGAACATTACGACGTGGGTAATACCAGATCACGTATTCCTGCAGAGGGACGCGATGTTTATGATCGTGTGTGTGCAGTGCAATTCGCGGGACTAAAGATACACACTCGGCAGCAGAGTGTTTGGTGTCCACCAGAGAACATGGCATCGTCCAGTGTGCATTGTGTTAGCATAGGGTGCATCGATTCAATAGAGAGACCATGGTGTCATCAGAGAGCGCAGCGTTTCGCATCACTGACAAAATGATCCTCACTGCCCCAAGACTCGATTACGTACTGAGACATAGAAGTTGTGGTGAACTGTATGGGGATATTTTAGATATGAACTCATATGTCTGGGCTGACTGCACTGCTGATACGCCCAAAGTATTCAATTTTTTGTAATAAATTTCACATGTGTTTCTAAAGTTCTGGGACCTCTCCATTAAAGTGTACCTACGTCAGCTTAATAACACACCCAGAACAATAAAACTGACTTAAAAATGCATGACGAAGCTGTTTGAAAATTCTATTCAAAATATTAATTCCGGTGATGTTATTAAAAGGTAATGTTCGAACGTTAATATTTTAATAGCAATGAAATGTCAACTAAATACAAGGGATATTGTTGCTTCTATTATCGTGTACTTTCAACCGTGTTGATCGTCGTCCTTGCAAGCTCTATTAATTAAGAATCTAACATTGGACCGACTCCCTAATATAAGAGTGTTCAGTTCCCTCTTTCGACGTATCCGCTCTCTATCAATTGGCTTTAAGAGTGGAAGTCTCATTTAGATTTAAGTTCACCGAAGACTGTTTTACCTATTCTGTAGAAAATGTTGTACCGTCTGATGACAAATTTTTGCCTATATATTTTTATTATTCCTGCATCCATTTCGCATTCTCTTCCCTCCGATTCCTATTTATTTTCTTTCTAAATAACATATTTTGTATATACTCTGTATTAATGAATACTTATTCGTATTAAAGAATTTCTCTCTCATATATAGGGAGTTATTAACGAGAAACGTCGTTAATTTTAATTCGAAAACTCTCTGATATCTTCCATTTTAATTAAGAACGGCATATCATCAAAGAGTTTTATAGTCGTATTGCACCTTTTTCACTGGCAAAATAAGATTCATTGAAGCTTAATGCACATAATTTTTCCTTCCATAATTCTCAGTACCTGTTACTCACAAGCGTAGTTAGATTACTGAACTGTGGTGGAATATCCGTGCACGCTCAGGTGCCTTGCTGTGGTGCGCGCGGAACTTCGCCGCCGTTGGAGTTTCGAGTCCTTCTTCGGGCATGGGTATGTTTCTTGTTCTTAGTATGGGTCAGCTGAACCCTTTCGAGGGCAATGGGTAGCGGGCTTCTCACCGTTAAAAATCTCGTAAAGCGCTTTTTATACCTTCACTAAGAGCTGTGATATAGCGGATGGTTCTTCAAACTCATTGGTGTTGCGCTTCTCCGTTGAGTGTCATTTCGCGCCCTTTTGTAGTGTAAACATCAAAATTGGTAGTGGCGTGTGTTAGTCCAGAGGTAGCATCGAAATTGTGCTATTTCTCATTTTTCTGCTAAGTAAGGTAAGATGTAAGACATTTTCAGAATTGTATACGTTAATAGATATCACGGCAGTACGTTGTTTTGATATATTATAAAATCTAAGCAATATACTGTCCACACGGCTCTTTTATTTCGCTTGCAACTAGTTTTACCACTGGACTATTAGCTGCTGCCTCTGCTTTTGGAGCGTCTATATACCTGTTTCTGTAACATCTTCCTTCAATATTTATATTAGCTACTGTGATTCTGCTGTCTTTCAAACATGTTTGATTGTGAAGAATTTTGTTCTCATTGTTGCAGACGATCAATGTTACACAAGCATTATACATTTAAAAACGTATTTATCCGTGTAGTTACACCTATATTCTTTGTTTACATCTGGCATTACATTCCTACTGTCGGAAAATTTGATCTGAATAATTCGAAAGACCAAGAAGTAGTCTTTGATATTTCTGTTGCCCGATGATGACTTTGATGTGATGGCATGAGGCTGCAGAAGAGTTCAGCGATTTGGACAGTTTTGGCTGAGGAAATAATCTTCACTTAGTGAATGAGACTGGTGTGGACAATTTGTAAATGAGTTTACTCCTACGGATGGTACCTCAGAAAACATCATTTGCCCCATTTGTAGACAAAGGATCATTAATGTATCATTTTGACCACCTGCGTGAGCATTATGCTATCGAAAGACGGACTGTCAAGTGGTGACACAGTATTTTTTCATCGATTTAGCTATTTTCAGTAGCTTTATTTTATGCAAGGCAAAACAGAAAACAGAAAAAGCAATATCAGATGTCATTTCATTTTGCAAGGCAACTTGTCATCTAGGAAATGTCAAGGATGCAAACCAGTATTCCAGGGAAAAGGGACAACTCGCACAGCTGATGTGAGACTGAGCAATTTAGGAAGTTACCAGCCTGTTGTTGTCGAAACTGTAGCAGAGACTTTTCTGAAAAATGAAATGAGAACGACATGTGATGTGCCTTTGTGAATTGATTCGTATTTCAAAAGTTTTCATAGCAAATAAAACTTGTAAATTTCATATTATCAATGTTGTTACTTCTTTATATTGTACAACAAACCCTAGTTTAAAAAATTGTAAACTTTCATTCCTGACCCAGTCTTATAATGTATCCTTGGAAAGATTACTTGACTTCTCCTGACGTAACTAAATAAAAAGGGGAAAATAAAATCCTTTTCCCATAATTATTTGGGGGTTATCATAGTCTTATGACTGTGTCTTCTAATGCCAGTACCTAGACTTTCGCCACGAAAGGTATAAGGTAAGTTTAGGGTTGATGACCAATGCAATTAGATCACATAACTACAAATATTTGAACATTTGAATTTAAATTAGTAATAGCAAAATTCGTAAATGAATGAGTATATAGAATATACTGTGAAGCTGTGGTTAAAATTCCCTACAGCGTAAAAAAAGTTGCACCTGCTGTGTATGTAAAGCGAATTCTTACTGAATGAAGTGTACAGTGAAAATTTAGATATATTTTGAATGTAATGTACAACAAAGATGACAGGGAAAGTGCTTGGTCCGATAATTTTCTCCTCTCTGTACTGATGTTCGCTTCTGTGCCGGGTAGAAATGAAAATTAATAATTTGTAAATTTGCATATTGAAATACACAGCAGTAACAGAAGTATTTTTATTATAGATGATCGAAAGTAATTTGAAGAACAAAATTAAGACACTGTCCACTATATGTTGGACAGCTAAAATCCACAAAAAATAGTACGTTAACGTGTAATTAGCACAGAAGACAGGTTCCTTTGGCGTCCTTACATACTATTAGACTTTGGTACGTCATCTACTTTATGGCTAAGATTGCCCAATCGCACACCTTGTGGAATGTGCCGAATGTTTTGTAACTAAATAATAAAACAGGTCAGTTAATTGCAAGTAGGAATTGCCATTATGAAATGATATGCCAAGTCACAGGTATTTTAAATATTCAAAAACTTTCTGTAATTGTCCTCGGAGTCTTTCACGACGGCATTCTTCCATAAAATTTTATCCGACACGACACGGCTT
This sequence comes from Locusta migratoria, assembly GCA_026315105.1. Classification (NCBI taxonomy): domain Eukaryota; kingdom Metazoa; phylum Arthropoda; class Insecta; order Orthoptera; family Acrididae; genus Locusta; species Locusta migratoria. The sequence continues at coordinate 601,073,446 of CM048746.1, read as the reverse complement.
GTAAACCGAGAATATTTTATAACTTTGCGTAATTATTTTGTGAAGAACTCAGTAAATCTAATTCATAGTTTACAACACGGAAAGAAACGGTGTTACCGAATGTTTGTGCCTTTGGTGATTGTCGCCAGAGATCGCGGTAAACGCAGAAAACGTTTAACGAGGAAGACTAAAGTTCAATCAGTGTCAAGTGGTAATGCAAGTGACGAGACTCTAATCGGAAGTCTGGCTGCAACTGGAAAATATGTTGAAGTCCACAAGAGTTTACATCCCTCGAACTCTTGTACGTCTGTTCAAATAAATAATAATCAAAGTTTTCACGAACGACCTGCTTAAGTTTTTAGGTATGGATTAAAGACAAAAATGGCAGAGAAATATCATTCCACCTGAAAATTCAAATTTTGGGATTATTTTAAAAGTCCTCTATTGTTTTAACGTGTGTATACGGACAGGCGTTGAACTGAAATATGTGCTGCGGCCAGGAGTCGAACTCGGGACCTCTTGCTAACTTTTGGGTCCCAGCCTCGTCGCCGCTTTTGTGTCTCGTCTGCCGGTTGTCGTAGGTGTCGGTGGCCGAGTAGAAAGAGACCGACAGGAATAAAGGATGTACGCGTGTGCAGGTACGGAGGTTCAAAAATGTTCAAATGTTTGTATAGTCTATGGGACTTAACTATGCCGTGCGTGCATGGCGGCGCGCGGGGATAGTAGGTGGCATGCACTTTATACTTGTGCGACACCCCCCCCCCCCCCAAAACGCCGAGATGTCGTGGCGTAGGGCTGAGGGCCACGGCAACGGCACTGGGAGGAGGGCCTGGGTGGGGGCGTTACTGGTGGGACGGGCGGCGTAGCACAGGCTGGGATCGAGATGCTGTCCGTGCCCCGGTATCCACCTTGCAATCCCCCGGGAAACCTACCAAAACCAGGGGAAGGGCGTACACCTCCTCCCAGAGAGAGCAGGTCATCTTCTTCTGAGGTGCGTGGCCCAGGCGGCGGGGGCACGCACGGTCTCGGAATCCCTCTCATTGACGCTGGCAGCTGAGGCGGCGACGGAGGCGGAGGGGCCTACTGCATAGGAGGCGCATCGACATCTATCGGGACGATCTCGTAGTCCAGGGACGCTGGACCCGGCGGCGAGCGATGTGGCTGTCCTCCCTGGCGATGAATTGGGTCTGGAATCAAAAAATCCGAGACAGGATCACGCGGCCTGTGCAGGTGCAATTGGTTTGTGTGGCGCCGCAGCTCCGACCTTTTGGAAGAACGCACAACACACATATTGCGCCCGAGCATGCGCTGAATGGTGATTTTTTTAGTCTGAAAAATAGGTACCACGCAGCGGCTACGAGAACTTTTCTCTCATAATGAGCATTCAGTGCTTCTACAATTTGATCGAAGTCTAGATCTCGAGGAGATGCGTGGGTGAAACGTTTCTGCAGTAAGACGAAGGTTTGAGTACCGACAATCGATAAGAAAAGGTCCTTCACTCTCTGACCTGTAATTTGATGAGCCGCAATGAGTTCTTGAAATTGGACGAAGTAGTCGTTACATTCTTCCTCACGTTCGTTGTACTGGCGAAACGTAGGAAGCGGTGCGGCTGCAGGTGTGGGCTGCTGCAGCGACGGCTGTTGGTGAGTTGCCGTCAACTGCGCCACCACTTGGAGTAGTTGCGTGATTTGTGCAGTCTGTAACTGAATAATTTCCATTAAGTTTGGGTTCGGGGTAGTGGCCATGCTGACCAATTAGGCACTGTGCAAACAAGTAACTTAACAACAAAACACAAATGAAATGTGAAAGAAGACTCTCTGCAACAAAAAAATCCACAAAACACGTAACTGAATATATTCCACCAAAAATCTTATAATAAGGGTGGGTGGGCGGGAGCAATTTCTGCGTCCTCCGACTGCTGCTGTCTGGCAGCTGCAAGCAGGCTGGTCCAAGGTTCTTCTATCGTCGCCGCTTTTGTGTCTCGTCCGCCGGTTGTCGTAGGCGTCGGTGGCCGAGTAGAAAGAGACCGACACATGAATAAAGGATGTACGCGTGTGCAGGTACGAAGGTGACCAGCCAGTGGGACATCAGAAACTAGAAACACTAGAGTAAATTAGAACTATATATATATTTCATAGAGACTTAGTAATACTTAACTTTTACATAGTTCTTGACTGCAGAATACTGATACATAGATTAGATAGTCCTGCCTACTGATGATTCCTAGTGCCTATCCGATAGCTAAGTCTTAACTGGTGCCTATCTGATTCCCAAGTGTTAACTGGTTCCTATCTCAGTCCCAAGTGAACGATGCAGCAGTCGTGGCCACGAGCGGAGTTGCAGCAAAGGGCGCACGTGGCTGTCGTTGTAAGAACGCCGTGCCGTGTGTACATGGCGGCGCATGGCGATAGTAGGTGGCGCGCACTTTATACTTGTGCGACACCACACTAACTATGTACACACTTTAACCACTTTTTTCTTTCCTTTTTATAACTTTTTATTATTATTTTTTTTATTTTTTATTGGGAAAGGCTATTTTATTAAACAGTGTTGACATATATTCAGTGTAGACAACATAATTCTAATGTATTTTTAGAGTAAATTTGTTCACCGTGTGCATAACTCATACAGAAAGTTAACTACCCTCTCGCATATAATAAATAAACATACACGCAGCACGGTACAGAGTGTTATTATAAATCCGTCGCTGCTCAAGCGCTCGAGTACGTCTTCTTGTATATTAGGGTTAGTTACCGTTTCATATATCCTATTCACTCCGTCGGTATAATATTTTAACTTATCCTACCTGGGACGTTCCAGCTGTGCGGCGGGTCCTGAAACGCATTCCATAAAAAATTAGAAAAAAATACTGTCTATAAAGGTGTAGGACATCCTCAGCCCCTATGCCTTCTGTAAGAAGTATCGTCACGCCGTTGCCTGTTTCGGAGGCATGTGATATATAAGCGTCGTACCCGTAGATGATGGGAAATTCTTCGACGTACACTTCCTTGAAGTAGGACTAGAACTATGTCCGCCGTACTCAGCATCTCCTTGAGCAAGAGCATCTTAATACTTGACAGTATGGTGTTGCTATCTACAGAGGCAAGTCAGTATGCCTGCCTTGTTTCGCATTATCAGTGTCGCCCATGTGAGCTTATGTCATCTGAATTGTACTGAGCCGGCCGCGGTGGCTGAGCGTACTGCGGCGCGCCAGTCATGGTCTGCACGGCCACTACGGTCGGGGGTTCGAATCCCCACTCGCGCATGGATATTTGTGCCGTCCTTAGTATTAGCTTGTTCGTAAGTAGTTTGTAAGTTTAGGGACTTATAATCCCGTAGGTCAGTTCCATAATCTTTACAAACATTTGAACATTGTTTGAATCTTACTGAGACGTCATGGGGCCTCGTCAAAATTCAAATGTTTGTTAACCTTATGGGACATAACTGGGAGGTCATCAGCCCTAAACTTTCAAACTACTCATGAACTAGCTTATACTAAAAACGGCACAAACATCCATGCCCGAGGGGGCATTAGAACCCTGACGGGGAACGGCCTCAGGCAAAGACTTTATGGACTCCCTAAGGTTCACAAAGATTAGGTCCCTTTACGCCCCATTGTCAGTAACATCAGAGCACCGACATATTAGTTGGCCAAATACTTGACGGGAATATCAAGTCCTTATGTGGGTAAATGCCCTCATCACATCCATAATTCCATGGATTTTGTTAAACGCCTTGACAGCTTCAGGCTGGATGAGTCTGATATCATGGTGAGTTTTAACGTCGTTTCGTTGTTTACGAGGGTACCCCTCGAGAGTCACTACATTTGATTGGTCAGAAGTTTGACGAGAAGACCATCGAACTTTTTAGGCATGTCTTGACCTCGACGTATTTTCTTTCCAAAGGCGAATACTACGAACAAACGGAGGGAGTCGCCATGAGTAGCCCGCTCTCCCCTGTGATCGCAAATTTGTACATGGAGAATATCGAGGAGGAAGCCCTGGCGTCATCTGAATGGAAACCTACTTTCTTTTTCCGTTACGTGGGCGACACTTTCGTCATCTGGCCACATGGTATGGATAAACTCCTTGACTTCCTTACACATCTGAACTCCATACACGCCTTCATCAAATTTACTATGGAGACTGAAATGGAGGGTAAATTTCCGTTAATGTCTGATGGTGAGACCCTGGGTCATGGTGTGATTGGCAGACAACGCACAATCATCTGTATTTACAAGCATACAGCTGTCACCACCCTTCACAGAGGAATGGGGTACTTAAAACTCTGACGCAGTGAGTCTCCCCAGGAATTGGAACACCTCAGAACTGTATTCCGAAAATGTGGGTACTCAGAGTGGCAGATAATCTGGAAAGGTCGCCCGCATTTTGAAGAAACACCAAATTGGAATTGTCTTTTGTCCGCCGAATAAAATTCGTGCGCTGGTGGGGAGCGGCAAAGATGATCTCGGTGTGAGGAAGGCCGGCGTGTACCAGATTCCGTGTCAGTGTGGCAAGTCATGTATTGAACAGACGATACGTATCGTCGAAGATCGATTCCTTGAACATCAGAGGCACACACGACTGATGTATCCGAGCAAGTTGGCGGTCACTGAACATTGTCTGTCGGAGAATCACGCGATGGAGAATGAAGGCACTAGGAGTCTGGTACAGACGTCGAGGTCACTGAAATTCGCACTAGTGACGACCTCATAAACCGTGACTGTGGCTATAATCTTAGCAAAGCTTGGGAGCCAGCGACTGGGTTAATTAAGAGTAAATATAACAAACGTAAGGTAGTGACGACCACGGCGGACAGAGCCCTCACACCGACGTCATCTCAGACGCCGTCGCAATCGGTTCCACTGCGCGGCCGCGGCGCGGGGCGCGGTCCACAGAGGGGGCGCTCCGCGGGCAAAGAGTATTTAAATGGCCCGCTACTGGGCTAGAACCCAGTTCCCTTCGAGCCGCTGTAGCGTGCGGATCTCTGTGCCGGTGCATTTCCAGGAGCTCAGTCTGTCAGTTCACCTGATGATGGCGACATGTATGATCGCCGAAATATTGTGCCCGTTGGACACTGTAGACTGGCAGTACGCCCGTGGATATTTTGATTATCAAATACGCCGCGAGAAACTCAAGAATCACATACTGGTTATTTGGTTTCGTCACCGTGCTACAGTCTAACACAGTCCACTATACAGATTGTTTTCTTGCATAAAGCTCAAAAATGTTCAAATGTTTGTAAATCTATCGGACGCAACTGCTGGGTGACTATTCCGTTGCTTGCAATCAACTTAAACTAAGGTTAACTAATCTAAGAACAGCAAAAACATTCATGCCCGAGGGGGGGGGGGGGGCTCAAACCCCAAACCCCGAACGTCCGCGCGCACCGTAGCACGGCGCCCCAATTCACACGGCTAATCCGCCGCGGCTTGTATACAGCTGCATGAACGTTCCGTCCCTTTTCATGTCTGTCTGTATCTGTTTCGCACTCAAAACCACATATGTACGTTCACACTGGTCATAAGCTAGAGTGGGGCGTTACGTGTTGTCAGTTGATATTGAGAGCACGTGCAATACAAATGGAGTGATACTTTCCACTGGATTTAATTCAGCACATGTTGTTCATGCGTGATGGATCATCCTCCCCCCCCCCCCCCCATTTTGTTCGTGCTACTGTGGTAGTTTTACATCAGAAGTTCCCAAACAAATGAATAAGGCGTCAGTATGCCACAGATATTTATAAAGCTTAATTGCTGCATCAGTGCATAGAGCAGACGCCGGGAATATGGGGACGAGTGAGACACCCACTGATGCTACGCACAGACGTCTGCTCGTGGTAGTCATTTTGGGGACCTTCCGTAGAGAACTGTTCGTTGCAAATTATACCGTATCAACACATATACACCGTATGTCTACAGGGCACATTCCTCTAGTTGTCAGTTCCTCTATCCAATACCCGGGTATATCCCATACATTTTGTAACATGCTAAATAGTACGGTTTCCTGTTGAAGGTGAACCACGACCAAACCCAGCATCAAGAAGGACGTAGTCGACCTAGAGACCCAAAAGTTTTCAGAAATCCACCTGGAGTATCGGATTCAACACTGATCCAACGTGGAGCTGTAGCTTCAGTAACTACAAGATTCATAGGCTGCTCACAGAAAAGGGCAGAACTCACGGTGTCCCTTGCAGAGAATACGTGTGACCTCTGTTCAGCTTTAGTGAGTGGCGAATTACACTATGGAGCTACAGGGCTGACGCCCCTTCCCTTGCTGCGGTGTCCACCAAGACCGGACTAGAATCACACGGAATGAAGTGTAATTGCGTTTAGTGATGAGACCAGCTTCGGATTGAGCACACAGGACCAGCGGTAACCTGTCTGGGGAAGCCAACAGAAGGGTGAATTGTCAATTTTGTCCTATGCCAAAGCAGGAAAAAACCTTGGTAAGAAGCAAAAAATTCAAAATCAGTAGCTTGGTCACAGTATAATGGCGAGATTCAAGAAAAAGAATGGAAGGAAGTAGTTTTCGTGTCTGTAATGGAAATGAATTGGAGGGTGGCGCTTTAGTCACTGACACGACTGAGTATTACAGTCTAATATATACAGTCACGACACGCCGTCTGATTTTTGTTATCCGTCACGACAGCAGCGCTCCAAGCGGCTGGCGAGGTACATCTGTGAATACGATATTGGACGAGTGTGAATAATGTTGTTGAAATTGATTTTCACATAGTTTTTACAACGGGGAAGCTATATAGTGACGTAAAATCGGCAATAACTACAAAATAACTCAACAATTTTCTTTATTACGTTTAAGGCACATTGGACGATACGAAACGGCACATTGTAGAACAGTTTATTTAAGAATCTCTTGAAAACTATGACTTTTTAATGCACTGAAACCAGTAACTGTTGAACGTAAGAAATGTGGATGGAATACAATACTTACATTATTTAATGTGCGAGACCAGCTACGATAGCTGCAACTGAAGGAAAATCCTCACAAATGTGACAAGAAAACACCGAAACTAAAAAAACCTTTCCCCATCAAAGCAGATACCAATCCACAACTGTTGCTACATCTGAACTACAAACGACAATAATATTGAAACATTCGTTTTGTAATCAAAAGTAATTACACTCAAAAGTATATGCGTTTAAACGAAAGACGAGTGAAGTGTATAAATCTACGACTTATTACACTCCATACCGAATTGTCACACGTCCAAGAAAGTGCCTTTCATGTAAGAGCAGAACGTAACAGGTATTTATGTGTCTCTTATGTTTATATTCTACTTATTTTCGGCGGAATAACCTGCAAATATACACATTTTCGTAAATATTTCTTCATGATTGATTGAAATTGGGTTGCTTTTTACGTTGATTTCACGAATATAGATTCTCTATATATTGTGTTAATGCTTGAAACGCAAAATAACCGCTACTATTGGTTATACGCCTAGAAACCCAAATATAAACAAACCTTACTCTTGTGGCCCCTTGCCCACCACTAGGAGCGCTAGTGTAGTTGCAACTGTCAGTTGGTAACAAATTTCACAGCAGTGAGTGTCGCGACTGTGTATGTAAGACTGTGGTTTTATGTAGACCAAATCGTTTTTCTTTGCTGTGTTGCATAACACCAGAAAAGTAAAACTCAATGTCACTGGTAGAAGACTGCATAAGGAGTCTCTCGAATGTGTGTAAAGGAATGTTGTAATACGTAATATTCATCATTTTGACTTAGAAGCTCTTCCGTTTCTTTGTTTTTGCAGCAAAATCCTGGGTATAAGGTCCGATTGATGTGAAAAACAGTTTTTCTGTTAAACGAACATGTTGCGCCACCTCTGTGATAACATAGTGCTTTTCTATTTGGTTACAGCTGTGAAAATGAACTATTTTAGTGCTAACCCAGATGTGAAAAAAATTACGAGGAAAAATCGTACGTCTTAGTGGTTTTACAATGTGACATCATATTGGACCATTTCTGTAACATCCAGTTTTGGTTCTATGTGAAAATTATTGTTTTATTTTTGATTTGTTAACATCGGCAGACCTACATTGTGTGGTGTTAGTCTGTACAGTCTGTTACATATAGATGGTTTTGGAATGTAATTCTTCTTCCGCGTTTTCGTCCTGACGAAAGGTTAAGACTAAAATATGTTTATTTTCACAGATGTAACGTAAAAGAAAAACACTGATGATGGCACAGAGATGTTAAACATGTTTGGGTAACCAGAGAAACTGCATATCAAGCGGCTCGTATACACAAGGGGTTGTGATTCGTGTTGAACACGAGAGGAGAGATGTTGTTGTTGTGATCTTCAGTCCGGTTTGATGGAGCTCTCCATCCTACTCCATCCTGAGAAAGTCTCTTCTTCTCCTCGTAAGAACTGCAACCCACATACATTTCAATCTGCTTACTATATGCGTCTCTTGGTCCCCCTCTGCGACTTTTCCACACACAGTTCCCTCCAATGCTAAATTTACGATTGCTCACTGTCTAAGAATGTGTCCTACCAATCGATCCCTTCTTATGGTATGCCAAAAATTACTTTTCTTCCTAATTCTGTTCTGTACCTCTTTATTAGTTACACGATGTACTCACCCAATGTTCAGCACCCTTCCGTAGCACCACATTTAAAAAGTATCTTCCTTATCAGGTAACACTCCACACAAATGCCTTCAGTAAAGACTTTCTTACACTTAAATTAATATTAGATGTTAGCAACTTGATCTTTTTCAATAACAACTTTCTTCCAATTGCCTGTCCGCATTTACATCTTCTGTACTGCGACCATCAAATGTTATTTTACTGCCCAAGTAACAAAACTCATCTACCACCTTTATTGTTTCGTTACATAATCTAATTCCTTCAGCATCGTATGATTATCTTTGTTTTACATTTGTTAATGTTCATATTATACGCTCCCTTTTAACACACTGCCCTTCCCGTCGAACTGCACTTTCAAGTCTTTTGATGTCTCTGAGAAAATTACAATGTCATCAGCAAAACGCAAGGTTTTATTTCTTCACCTTGAACTTTAATTCCTTCTCGAAATTTCTCCTTCCTTTCCTTCGTAGCTTTCTCAATGAGCAAAATGATCCCCCATAATCTTAATCAATGCGGAAGTCACAGTAACGGAAGAACATTATTAATTCACAATTCACCCTGCGTCAGCAATGTAAATATCGATGACAAATGTGAAACAATTTTCAACAAGACTCTCTAATAGCAGTTACGATGCACTATTTAGAATTAACCCCAATACCATTTATTTTAGCAATACTTATTTGCTTTCATAAAAAGAAGAAAAGCAGAACACCTTGAACGAACATAATTGGGAAGTTCATATTTATAGAATGTGTTCATTAGTTAGTCCTAAAGAACTGATTTGCAGTCGTCACCTCTATTTCACATTACTATTATCTAGTAGGCACAGGGTCCGCTATCGACGCTGATGTGTCATGCGTGACGTCATTGACGTGTTCAAAGCGCGAAAGGCGTCTTGTGGTATCCATGTAGCATTCACCAGCTACCAAGGCTCATATGTGGTAGATCGCTTTGGGTTACAGCTTTGAACACGTTGTTCACACCATATCGTAATATTTTCTAATGACGACGAATCTAATGACGGGCCAAGGGCAAAGGCCGGCATTCTGTGACATCGAAAAGCCACATGCCCGCGAAGCAACATGTGGTAATGTACTGTCTCTCTTAAAAATGGCGTGTGTGGGTGCTTGCAGATGCTGTATGGCGATCGGTCGTAGGACCATTCACGTAGGTCAGAGTGGTCGTAGTGCGTTGGACACACACCAGCAGTGATTTGCGATTGTATCCAATGGCACTCTGTTCCATAAGATCTTGAACTGACGCTGGTTGTTTTGTGTTAATTTTTCCGGAATCACTCCTTTCCCCCAGTGATTTTCGATACACCGCTGCCATTAGTCAAAGATAAACGGTGAAATAGACTACGCGCACGTAACCCATGCCATATAAACTGCTACGGACTGTAGCCCCTGTAATTGTGCAAGGTGACTAAAATGCTAATAGTTTTCTCAGAACATAGTAATGAGCATCTCGTGTGGATGTGAACTGCGTACGTTTGTGCCGACATGTGGCGTCAGGGGTCATGTATTCAAACTGTACGCTCACCCCAGGTGGTGGGTGACACGGCGTGGCACTAAGAATAACTTGATAGTTCGTAGAGAGAGTGGTAGCCAATTCCACGGTGACCATCATATTTTATAACAGATTGCGCGCGATTTGAATATAAGAGACCAAAGCATATCTTTTAGCTCACTAATCAATACATACATAAATCAAATAACATTCATCTATGTTTGCGTAGGCCTAATAAATTGTGAGCAAATGCAAGTCTCGTGAAGCAGTTTCTATATCTGTTTAATGTGAATTTTACGATGTTCTGGGATCCTGTTAATAAGGAGAAAAGATGATTCATTTGATGTATCACAAATAAAGTAATGTTGTTTCAGATATATCTGTCTGTATATCCATCACTGAATTCAGTATACGCTTGACCCTATCGGATCCCGTATAATTCATTTCATGTGTGTTCCTGTCGATCCTATAACATTTTCCTACACTAGTAAATTCCTGGAACGTCATTTTGTACATACTTTTAGAAACACTGTACCACAGAAAACCAGAAAAAATATCGTTACTTTCTCTAGTTAAACAGCAGGAACTAACTAGAAATACGTAACTGAATATGCACAACGAGCCAATAGTTCTGTCCCCTTTTTCATGTTACTTACCGCACTCAATTACAGGACTGTGAAAACCATACTGCCGCGGTGGAATGGCCAAGCGTTCTAAGGCACCTTGCTGCGGAGCGCGCGGTTGCTCGCCGTTGGAGGATTGAGTTCTCCCTCGGGCATAGGAGTTAACAGATTGCGCGCGATTTGAATATAAGAGACCAAAGCATATCTTTTAGCTCACTAATCAATACATACATAAATCAAATAACATTCATCTATGTTTGCGTAGGCCTAATAAATTGTGAGCAAATGCAAGTCTCGTGAAGCAGTGTCTATATCCGTTTAATGTGAATTTTACGATGTTCTGGGATCCTGTTAATAAGGAGAAAAGATGATTCATTTGATGTATCACAAATAAAGTAATGTTGTTTCAGATATATCTGTCTGTATATCCATCACTGAATTTAGTATACGCTTGCCCCTATCGGATCCCGTATAATTCATTTCATGTGTGTTCCTGTCGATCCTATAACATTTTCCTACATTAGTAAATTCCTGAAACGTCATTTTGTACATACTTTTAGAAACACTGTACCACAGAAAACCAGAAAAATATCGTTGCTTTCACTAGTTAAACAGCAGGAACTAACTAGAAATACGTAACTGAATATGCACAACGAGCCAATAGTTCTGTCCCCTTTTTCATGTTACTTACCGCACCCAATTACAGGACTGTGAAAACCATACTGCCGCGGTGGAATGGTCAAGCGTTCTAAGGCACCTTGCTGCGGAACGCGCGGTTGCTCGCCGTTGGAGGATTGAGTTCTCCCTCGGGCATAGGAGTTTGTGTTGTCCTTAATATAAGTTAGTCTAAGTAGTTTGTAAGCCTAGGAACTGATGATCACGCAGTTTGGTCCGACAGATTTGCAAACATTTGATTCATTTGAGTTCAGTATTAATCATTTTCTCAGCCAGCTTAGATTCATTCTCTTCATTACGGCGTGTCAAAGCATTACCAGCTCGATGATCACTTATGGTCTTTCATTGATCGTAGCAATTTCACTGATGTAAATAGATGAATGTGTTACCAAGAATCAAATATGTATTTTGCTACATTGTTGAGGCTTGGTGAATGTGAGATGTCTGTTATTTGCATAATGGAGTGGAGAATTTTGCTTTGTTTTTATAATTTCACGTGACCGAGCGCTCTGCGGCTCGCCAGCCACGGTCTTCACGGCCACTGCGGCCGGGGGTTGGAATCCCCCCTCGGGCATGGATATTTGTGCCGTCCTTAGTGTTAGCTAGTTCATGAGTAGTTTATAAGTTTAGGGACTGATGACCACGTAGTTAAGTCCCACAAGCTCTACAAGCATTTGAACATTTTATAATTTCATTGTACACCATATTTTTTAAAAACCAAATCTCGAACGCAATAGAAAATGTTTATTATTAGACAACGAGTTTCAGCCTGCTTGTAAGACCATCTTCAGGCCAAACAAGGCAGCTGACTGTAGGCAAGAAAAGAACCGTTGGTCATGGAAATCGCATTTTTTTTTAAAACAGGGTTTCATTAACGACAGTTGTATTAAATAAAAAAAAAATCTATCATCATTGTCCATTGCTCAGAGTCGGCATACACGAGAGGTTCTGTTACGGTCCTTAAGGGTTTTTGGTGTACGATGTATGGTTTTAACATAAAATAGTTGTCACGTCCACCTTAACCTAGCCATTCCACAGAATATGAAAAAGTTACAGTGATGTATACTTTTTTGATACCTGCAAACGTTTTTGTGAGGTTGGTGCAGGAGGCACGTTGTTAAACATGAGCGGTGTCATGTCGTGGAAGCCTTGCAGCATTTGTGGGAGGGCGAGCGGCAGGAGATGAAAACCTGGCGAGGGAACAGCAGTGGCGCCGCTGCAAACAAGCCGCATATTGAAGGGGGCTCTGTTTACACGCCTCCAGACACAGCCACAAAAGTGGCTCGCGGCTGCAAAAATATATATGTTAGACTGTGTGTTCGGTAAATCCTGTGAGACCGGCCCTACTGCTAGACAGCTGAACGTGACGTACAAGCTAATTTCAGGCAAGCATTGGATAGATCGTTTCCTATTTTTTAAAAAAAAAAAAGGGAGAAAGCTACTTAGATTCTCCTGCATTTCTTTTAGCATTTATTGCGGACGGTTGGAACGGTGGCGCACGAAAAATTAGTCCTTTGCACATGGAATGTGCCACTGAGTGAATTCATGGAAGGCGAAACATAAAATGGAGATACAGGACAACAACATGAAGTAAATCCTGTGTGATCCTACACTAAATAGCGAATTGATTATATGTCACTTAAAAATGGAAAACGATGGAAGGAATTGAAACTAGCCGGCCGCGGTGGCCGAGGGTACTGAGGCGCTCCAGTCGCGGTCTGCACGGACACTACGGTCGGGGGTTCGAATCCCCCCTCGGGCATGGATATTTGTGCAGTCCTGAGTATAAGGTATTTGATACGTAGTTTGTAAGTTTAGGGACTGATGACCCCGTAGTTAAGTCCCATAAGCTTAACAAATATTTCAACATTTGAATTGAAACAATTTAGCAGATGGTGGTGGGTAACTGATAACAGGAACACAAAGTATAAGCCAGCGACTCTGCAGACCACTTAACACGTTGGCGGCGGCTGAAGTCACTGAGCCGTGAGGGCCGCCTTGCCTCCCAGACGGCACAAGCCTGTGTGGCATCACCGACCTCTCACGTGACCAATGCTCATAGGCTCGTTCCGGATTGCAGGTTAAATTGATCACTGCCACCAGGCTCTAAAAATGTTCAAATGTTTGTAGAGTCTATGGGACTTAACTACGGGGTCATCAGTCCCTAAACTTACAAACTACTTATGAACTACTTACGAACTAGGACGGCACAAATATCCATGCCCGAGGGGGGATTCGAACCCCCGACCGTAGTGGCCGTGCAGACCGTGACTGGAGCGCCTCAGTCTCCTCGGCCACCGCGGCCGGCCACCAGGCTCTCAGTAGACAGTTTGCTGTCATTGAGGCTTGTTCGTCCGCGAGTTAGTCAACTGATCTTATCCATTTTATTTCATCTTCATTACTCCACTATTTGGATACATTGCGTTCTGAAAGGTAAATAAGCTCATAAGACTATTTTCCCAGGTACATATCGAAGATTTTTTTCTGAGGTACCATGGACCTCGGCTTTGCGACGAAATTGGGGAAGTAGTCGAAACACCTCTGGCTATGTTCTCGACTTGTATGTCCTATAGCATAATTCCGTTTTATAGACTTCATTATAGAAGAACGCTTAGATCGCATATTTCACTTCATACTTTATTACGTGACTAGTTTCACAGCAAGTTGTCACTTTCAAACGTAAAATTAAAATTACAAATATGTATAAAAACTTTCAAAGACACATGCATCTTGTGTACACAGTACATAAAATACTCCACCTGTGTGCTGGTTACTGGGGTACCACTGACATGTTCCAAAATTTTCAAATGTTTGCAGAGCTTATGGGACTTAACTACGGGGTCATCAGTCCCTAAACTTACAAACTACTTATGAACTACTTACAACTAAGGACGGCACAAATATCCCTGCCCGAGGGGGGATTCGAACCCCCGACCGTAGTGGCCGTGCAGACCGTGACTGGAGCGCCTCAGTCCCCGCGGCCACCGCGGCCGGCCAGCTACAGCTAAGGACGGCACAATTGTCCGTGCCTGAGGGGGGGGGGATTCGAACCCCCGACCGTAGTGGCCGTGCAGACCGTGACTGAAGCGCCGCAGTCCCCTCGGCCTCCGCGGCCGGCCCACTGACATGCTTGGAGCATTAACATATGGGTAGGATAGTTAAAAGTTGAGAACTGCTGCAGAGTACATGGTGCAATACAGTTAAAAGACAACCAACTACAGGCAACCTCAACTGTATAGCACCATGTACTCTGCAGTCATTGTCAACTTTTAACTGACGGAATGTACTATCCTACGTTATATGTTACCCATATGTTAATGTTCCAAGCATGTCAGTGGTACCCAGTAACCAGCACATAGGTGGAGTATTTGATGTACTGTGTACACCAGATGCATGTGCCTTTGAAAGTTTTTATACAGATTTGTAACTATAATATTACGTTTGAAAATTACAACTTGTTGTCGAAATTAGTCACGTAATAAAGTATGAAGTAAAATATGCGATCTAGGCGTTCTCTTTGTTTGTTCTTGTACATTTAGATAAATTATGTATATATTCTCAATACATTTTCATTCTTGTGTATATTCATTGAATTTTTGAACTGTACGTTTGTTATGAATACAGATGTATATACATAAGTGGAAGTGATTTTCTTTCAATTGCTGTTTTTTCTTCGTATATTTACAATTGTTTTCATACATAACTGTTTTCCTGTATATTAAATAGATTCTTTAAATCGATTATTATTCGTCCCCGAATTTCTAAAACTCACGTGTCTAAATTTGAATGGGAAGTATCGCAAGAAAATTAAAAATAAACATCAGTAACGTTACAAAATAGATCATAATAGGAAATATACCGTTAAAAATATGAATTCAAACTGGAAAACACCAATTTGCGGTATAGACAGAGGATGATGGTTATTTGTTATGCGGTTTTGACTACCATAACGCCACTGTCCTCTCAGCCTACGGACGCCACTGTGGCGTGACGTCAAAATTATACTGATATAGTAGCATAATTTTTTTCCTTGGTATATATCGTATTGTTCTCCACGAAAGATTCAATTCACGTCACAAAAGCAGTCAGGCCCAATTGAAAATAAATCACCAATCAATTGTCCCAAACGTGTTAACGAACAGCATAATAGCTGATGCCAGAGTCCACACGTCTCAATGGAATTCTGGTCACATACGCCTCACCAGCTAAAATGGTTGGTAGCTCCCCAAGAAGAGTCGCTTCTGCCTTCCCAGCATTGTATAAATTATTGCGTACAGTTATTTGCACATAATCTGTTTTGACGTCGTCACACCACTGTACTATATATATAGACAATTCTCTTACCAGTTGTCAGTTATATAAAACATCCATAACAACATGATTCGGGACCATCGTTATCCCTTTCCAAAGTCATACAATAAACAAGGAAAGAAAGTAAATCAGACTTAAAACTTAAGATGCGAATGCACGAAATTATTATCCTTTCTAGAATAACTTACCTAAAAATTAAAATGAATTAGCCATCAGGCAACATCAACCTTAAAATATATGCACTGTCACGCAGAAATCTGACATGTCGGTTTGAAGAACCACTATGAACTGACGGCTAGCTGCGCTGTTGCCTCACCGATAATCTATGAGCAGCTACCAGTCAACGTGACTCCCACGGATGGGGCCAAGTGTGTTCCAATAAAATTATTTAAGAAGGCGCTAAAAAGGGTATGAAGCATAGCTGCATAGCTGAAGATCTATACTTGTCATATAAATTTTGTTACTTTTCCAGGAGGACATCATTAAAAGGAGATATAAGTGCCCTTTGAACAGTTCCGTTGTTTCATTTAATACTTTGTGTGGTGTCGCACAAGTCCAAAGTGCACGCCACCTACTTTCGCCATGCGCCGCCATGCACGCACGGCGCAGCGTTCTTACGACGTCAGCCACGAGCGCCCTCTGCTACAACTCTGCTCGTGGCCACCACTGAACGACATCGTTCACTTGGGACTGAGATAGGAACCAGCTAACACTTCGGAATCAGATAGGCACCAGTGAAGACTTGGCTATCGGGAAGGCACTAGGCAGGCCTCTAGCTCAACTATGAATCAGCATTCTACAGTACTGAGCTATGTAAAAGTTAAGTGTTACTAAATCTCTAAGAAATATATATCTCATTATAATTTAGTGTTTCTAGTTTCTGCTGTCCCACTAGCTAGTCACCTCCTACCTGCACAAGCGTGCGTCCATTATTCCCGTGTCGGTCTTTCTACTCGGCCACCGACACCTACGACGGAAACGAGACACAAAATCGCCGACGAGGCTGGGACACAAAACTTTGTTCGACTCTTTCTTTACTGCGCAAAATAACTCTATCTCCTCTAAATTTGTCGCGAGAAATGGCTATAAAGTTATTTGTACGTTGCAGTCGCGACAGATAGGTCGTCCATTTTCTTAGCATCATCCTAAAATATTTTTAAAGGTATCGTACTTGTCTTTGATCCATAGTGTCGATTATGCCCTTGAACTCTCCTTGACTGTATGATGAATAATGTAAGCTTTTAATAAGGATCAAGTTTTGTACAATTTTTGGTGGTGGGAATAAGTATTGCTTGTGAAATATTGGATGGCTGGAATCGCAGACTCTGTGATAAGAGATGGGGAGTGGAGCTGTAACGAGACTCGCACTCCGCTGACAGCCAGCAGAAACGCAGATCCAGGCGAGCAATGCCATGGGGTGCCAAGAGAATTCGTTGTATTAGCAGTAGGCCACAACCGCAAGGTTTGCTCGAGACACGTATTTTCTGGTAATGTTATTGTCAGTGCTACGGTTCCATATGAAAGAACGCAAATGGGAACTGGATAGTTAGCTACGCTTGAGAGGACACGGCCACTGTTTCGTAGACGCCACGGCGAGGGCAACCACTTCTTCCCGTGGGAAGCAAAATTTCTACGGTGGACCATTTTCGCGTGCGAGGACGGTGAGAAGTATGATTCGCCACACCCATGTACCCACGTGTGAAGTCCGTTCAGGACAATGTCAATGCGTCTTACTGGCTGCTGCACAAATTTGAGCCACTGAAATTTTCTTCGCGTTGAAGTAGCAGAAGATTGCCACTAGCTGTGTAGCGCTCGATTGTGTCTAGGAAGGCTACACAGAAAATTCCTTTAATTGTGCAAGATCACCGCCAAGTGTCTGGGTGATTTCGGAGATTTAGGTGAGACTGCCTTCTACCTTGGAACCACCAGCTAATCCGTATTCATCATGCCAAGCTACAACTCCCGCTCTGAGACATTCATTGCATCCTTGGTGACTAATTGCTCAGGTATTCGAACTGGTCTAGTGATATATGGCAGAATTGCGAGGCTGTAACTTGACAACGAGCTACAACGGGATTCGTGGACATATATTTAACCTCATTACAGCAGTGTCCGTTCTGAATTTGTAACAGGAACATATCTTTTATACGCGACGCATTGATTAGTCTTCAATGCAACCGGCTTCTTCATCGCCAACACGCACCTTCTCACCTGCTGACCACACACGGTTAATGTGCTGCAGCAATTCAGCTACAAAATCGTTGTCTTTCACAGAGCCTAGACAGCTGACTCTGCGTGATGCAGCGGCGCCCGCTGGTCTCACACCGAGCGAGGTGGCGCATTGGTAACACACTGGACTCGCATTCGTTAAAATCCACATCCGGCCATCAAGATTTAAGTTTTCCGTGCTTTCCTTAAATCACCCCAGGCAAATGGCGGGATGGTTCTTTTGAAAGGGCCCGGGCGATTTCCTTCCACATCCTTCTCCAAACACTCTGAGCATAACCTTGGTCTCTAATGAGCTCGCTGTGGACGTGACGCTTAACTCCAAGTTTCCTTGCTTCTTCCTGGTCTCAAGTCTCACGTCTCATGGTTCACGTCTCAAGTCTGACGTTCACTTACCTATACAAGATGTGGAGTCTAGACACTGTCTGGTTCCAGCTGGTAAGAAAACAGGCGGCGGACGGCAGTGGAGCGTTGGAACGACTACGTGTGAAGTAGGTAGCATTAATGATCAAAATGTTCAAATGTTTGTAAACCTATTTGACCAAACTGCTACGGTCTTGTCCCAAGAGTAATTAAACTAAGTTACAAAAAGGACAACACACACCTCCATGCCGGACGTAGGACTCGAACCTCTGGCGAGTCCGTAGCAATGACGCATTAGACCACACTGCCATTCCACGAGGCTCATCATTGGCCTGCACACCGCTCAGTTATACACTGTCGGGACTCGGTGCCTCCTAAGGCTGGGGTGGTCCCAGCTGGTCATGGTACTGAGTGGTGTGATGTTCAGCTGAATGAGCCAGCCCGTATCCAGGCCATTGTAGGACAGGGTTTCTGCGGCGTGTACCACAGGATGGGCACATTGTCACTATCTACAACACTCTCGCAGCCTATGTGTAACACAGCATGGACAGCATACAACTATGGAGCTGTGACACACGAAGACAGCGTGTGGATCAGACTGCTTAATGTACATGTGTTCCACTGTGAAGTATGACAACCGGCTTGTTGATGTTCCGTAATTACCTCTTGTTCCTGTTGCTTAGTAGTTCGTGGTCAATAAGGAGTCTTTGAGTCGGTGCTTCGAGACTGGTAGCATCCTAGCCGTCAGTTACTCCTTTGGGGACATATGTGACCCCAAAGTAAACATTAACTTGTTTATCTCTGGTGTTGTGCCATTCTTGTGCCAAAGATTTTATGTATTCAATTCTGTTCAAGTAAACGTCATAATGTAAATTATGACATTGCTTATTATGGAGTAATTAGACTTTGGAGTCACTGAAGACACCAAGAAAGTGCATATTATTTCCCAATATTCCTTTGTATTTACTGAGCTGCGTGTTTAATATTACAATGAGTATTGTCTCTATTCGTATCGTCGGACATGTAATGACGGCCGAAGAGCTTATGGACTGTTTACATAAAATAGAATATGAATGTGCAAGAGAATGACGAAGCCAGGAACATGAGCCGATACAAGTTATTGTGGAAGTGAACAAAATCCGCATCATCCAGACACAACAATTTCTGATTTGGATGTCTCAGAAGATGAAATCTCGGAAAATGATTTTAGTAGTTAGTACTATGGGAAAACCAACAGGTTCAAATGGTTGCACTACCCACCCATTAGTTCTAGAACGAGAAAATCTAATATCATTGTTCACGGCAGTTAATTTCCTTACTATGCAATAAAAAATATTACGTTTCCGCTTTCAGAGATTAATTTGGACTTTTATCAACAAGGAAGATGAAGCAAACAAGAATTACAATTAAAATGAAAAATATGTTAATCTAAAATTACCTTTTCATTGAGCATTGACAACAACTAGACATTAAAATAAACTTTGTTTTTATAAGTGTAGGCCTTTCTTATACCTCATATTTACATTAAATCAGTTGCAAACAGGTTGAAAAAAATGTATATGAAACAATCACCATAAAAAATTGAATTCAAGTAAAAGCAAATACTAATAATATTTGGTGGCACTAATGGCTCCACGATCGTAGTTGTGGTAGTGAAATATATCGATAGTAACTGAGGACTAGTTTTGCGAATGACATGTCAAAGACATAACGCTTGCAACATAACAAGTTAATGGTGTCTGCGTAACCATAGTGTCCTCTTTACCATAGTGACCAGTGATGTGCCCAAGTAGTCGGCTATTCAACTATTCAAGCTAGATACCTATCGTAACGAGGTCAGCATTACCGTCTTATATATACTTTTTTGTCGTTACAAAATATTACCTTAGCGTTGTAAATGATTTACAAGTTACATGTTTCATTCCAAATATGGAAAGTCTTATAAATACCAACATTAAACGTTGAGTAAACCCACTAATTTGTATAAAATAAATTTTTACTAGTGAATATATGTTTTCTTTTCTTTTTTTTTTCTATTTAGGCTAGATGTTTCCTTCACCCATTTTTAAAACTATTACTCAGCAATGCAATTTTATATAACGGTTCAGTTTATATATAAACTGCACCGTTATATAATACCTTTGAAACTGGTGTAGGGAACATCTACCCTAAATAGAAAAGAAAACATATATTCTCGGTAAAATATATATTTTATACAAATTAGTGGGTTAACTCAAAGTTTAATGTTGGTATCAATGACACTTTTCATATCTGGACTGAAACATTTTAGGTTAAATCGATTAGCATGCCAAATTAATTTTTTGTAAAAGAAAAAAAAAAAAGAAAAAAAAAACTAGATAATGTAAACACTTGATATTCTCCATCCCCATTCCATATGGGACCATGTGGTCTTATTCAAAACGTCATTACTCTAACATGGTATCACAAACCATGAAACAAACAATTACTATAAACACGCTAACATACACTAAACAACAAGCAAATTACTCTTGAATAAAAAAATGTCTTGGTTGCAACCGATACATTCTTTTATTAAAAAGATCGACTTAACACGTTTGCTGTACCACACCATGGGAATAATTTTACAAGCAAATAAAGTACGATCTCGCATACAGATCAAAAATAAAATATATGACACTTGTCTCAAGTGGAAAAGAACACGCCGTTGCCATAATTGCTAACGAATACTATAACTGCATTGTTCTCGTTTCGGCCTGAGTGCTTTATTACCACGTCAGTTTATTGTTTGTAACGTGTTCCATACGTAACTTTTCACATTAAAAAACGATGCCCTTGAAATATACTCTCACATTTTGTTAAGTCGGTAATATATTTTACTCGTATATTATAAAGTCCTACAGGGACGTACCTGGAAAGATCCCACGATCCACTGGTTAACACGATTGCTGCAACTGAATGGCGTCTATATGCGTTGTTGAAAATGAAACCCGGTTTGATGGCCATTGTTGTAGATTTTTGTGGGAAGCAGTGTATTTCGGGTAAATGTTTCTACACAAACGCGATACAAGTACGTTAGACATGGTAACTAGCTCTCAATGTAGAAAAATGTAAGGTGATGCGCATGAGTAGAAAAAACAATCCTATAATGTTCGAATACAGCATTAGTAGTGAGCTTCTTGATGCTGTCGCGTCGTTCAAATATCTAGGCGTAACATTGCAGAGCGATATGAAATGGAACGAACATGTAACGACAGTTGTGAGTAAGGCGAAGAGCCGACTTCGGTTTATTGGGAGAACGTTGGGTAGATGTGCTTCACCTGTAAAGGAGACAGCGTACAAAACGCTTGTACGACCACGTCTTGAGTATTGCTCAAGTGTTTGGGACCCGCAGCAGATCAGTTTAAAGGAAGACATAGAGGCGGTTCAGAGGCGAGTAGCTAGATGTGTTAACGGTTGGTTCGACCAATGCGCGAGTGTCACGGAAATGCTCTGGCAACTCAATTGGGGATCGCTCGAAGAAAGACGACGTTCTTTTCGTGAATTTCTGGTAAGTAAATTTAGAGGGCCGGAATTTCAAGCTGAGTATAGTACGATGTTGCTGCCGCCTTCTTACATTTCGCGTAAAGATCACAAAGACAAGATAAGAGAAATTATGGCTCGTACGGAGGCATATAGGCATTCTTATTTTCCTCGTTCCATTTGGGAGTGGAATAGGAAAGGAAATGCCTAGTAGTGGTACAGTGTACCCTCCGCCACGCACCTTACGGTGAATTGCGGAGTATGTATGTAGATGTAGATGTAGACATGTTCGTGCTAAGAGAGAAACTGTCGAATGTTCAAAAATATTAAAATGTTTGAAAATCCAAGGAACTAAACTGCTGAGGTCATTGATCCTCAGGCTTAGAAATTACGTAAACTAACGTATACCAAGCACAACACACACACACACACACACACACACACACACCTTAGTCCGACGGATGATTCGAACCTCCAACGTGAGCAGCCGCGCGATCCGTAACGTGGCGCCCCAGACCGCACGGCCATTCATTTGTGGCAGAAACGCAGTCATTCCCACTTCTGAATGCACTATCTGGGTCTCCTTCTGACTTTGAATCAAACATTATTCGAGCTCGTTAAAATTACGAAAGCATCTAAATTCAAATAGCTTGGGAATCGGTCAATCTAAAGCCTTTGCAGCAGAACACTGAAAATCAGTTTAGCTACTCCAGTTTCCCGTTGAAAGTCGTAAGTCATGATGTTTGAAATATTCGGCATGTAGTTCTGACCAGCTGAAACTTAAGGGATTGCATAACTTAAAATAATTTAATTATTAATTTACGTGTGAAGAACGTGTCCTATATTCCTCTTCTGAAGAACCGAAGGAGAATTCATTTAATGTAACTTGAGAAAAACATTTTAATACTCAACTACCTTAAAAAGGGAATATTTGCTATGGTTTGCGAGTTTAAATGGTAGCTCGGTAATTTTTATACATATTTTATACCAGTCTCCAATACTGGTCCACTTTAGGTTACGGTAGTAACACTAAAAGTGGACCTTTGCGATTTGTAATGTAATTGTAATTGCAAATAAACAGTTCATCCGACGCCAAAATTGAATACCCGAATTTGTAGAGGAGAAAATTCTATACAACTTAACTCCCTTATGTTTGTTTTCATATCTTGTATCGTTTGAGAGATATTTGCAAAAATAACGGAGATTTGACACCCCTCCATTGAATTAACGAAAACCAGCCGTTCGGAGATGTCACGTGACATTCCTTGCCCAGAACTCTCTCTGGCATACGCCATATTGCGTTACGTATTTGATGATTTTCTTATTGTAACTTACACATTGATATTTCAAAGCAATGGCGCACTGAAGAATTAGCATTAGCACATCGTTCTTCGTACAATAAATGATAATCTAGTGTCTACAAATGACATATTAGCATCAGTTAACAACTGCCATCAATAGTATGAGATTAAAGTACTCATGTTTTGGTTGATAGCCGTAGCGTAGTGGGCAAGGCGTTGAACTATGACTTTAAAAGTCGCTGGTTCTGACCCCGCCACTACCTAATTTTTTTCCCTAAAAGGGTTTCAGACACTCTTATGAATTAATTTTTTATTATTTAGATTATTATTTTGCTCCAAAATGTTTGCAAAAACTTATAAAACTACAAGTCTAATGTGGGCCATAAAACACGTCAGTGCGATTTTTTTTCCGATGAATTGCACTCATTTTATGTTTCTAAATATGGAAAGGTATTCCAAGAAATACTGCAAAAAGTTCCGTTCCTTGGTTATACAACCACAATTCCATTGCTCGAAAAGTTTATCTCGAAATTAATTTCTCGGAGATCGCAACAGATATTACATTTCCATACCCAGAGCGCAGATAACGTAGACTGGCTCCTTGAAAGGTTCCACCGTTGTAATATTCGGCTGGGGCGAGCACACTGGCCGATAAGCCATCTGCTCCGAATCTTGTTTACTTTGTAGCCGGTAGAGGCGCTGCTGCCGGCCCTTTCATAGCGAGATGCTTGACAAAGTTTGCCGAAGCCAATTTCGGCGCGTGTCGATTCGCTACTCGGTGAATACTTCCGTCCAGTATACTTGGTCCTTCAGTGCCCGAGACGGTTACAGGGAGGAAAAAAAAAAATGCACTGGGTTGTTTTACTGCCCACTTTAAGTTTTCCTGAAGTTTTATAATTTTTGCACACATTTCGGAGAAAAGTAATAAAAAAATATAGCCAAGGTCTGAAACAGAGTCTTTGCTCTTTACTTTAGTGCAGAACAAAGTAACATGAACCAAGTCATATCTGAACTACAGGAAAGGTAGTATATCTACATAAAAAACATCCGTAAGAACAGTCCTAAAGACAAACACTGTAGTATACGTATTGATTCTCATTAGCGACTTTCAACATATTCCTTAAATAGTGAATAACTGCATAGAATAAAAAAATTAAGTAATTTTTTGCAATGTATACATTTCCCTTCCGTTTCATCTAAGAAAGGTAGTTGCGACAGAAATGTAGGACACAATTTTTTTAATGTAATTTTTTTAATTTATTTACTTTTTTATGTTTGTTACGTTTATGGGCCTTAATTTCTGGGTCATAAGTCCGTAAACACAAATTGCTTATGAACTACCTTATACTAAAGAGAGCACAAACATCCATGCCCGAGGGAGGATTCGAATCCCCGACGGTGGGCGGCCTCGCGCATCGGAGCATAGTGCTTCCTGCGCTTGGCCACTCCGCCGTCGCAGACTTTATTTATATATGAAACTACCAGTATCAGTAAGTTGTTTAGAATATTCATCATATCCCTCCAGTTCATGTGCATATGCTTCAAAAGACCATTATTCAGTTTGTTGGTACGTACTTCACGGCATGCTCACGAAACAGAACAAACACAGATTATAGAGGGAGTAGTCTTACGTATGCACAACATAGCTATATTTAATTAATAATAGTGCCAAACACATAAGGCGAGAAAATGGTAGTTGAACTACTCACCATAACATAACGCGCGCCGGCCGCGGTGGCCGCGAGGACTGAGGCGTTTCAGTCACGGTCTGCACGGCCACTACGGTCGGGGGTTCGAATCCCCCCTCCGGCATGGATATTAGTGCTGTCCTTGGTATAAGGTAGTTCGTAAGTAGTTTGTAAGTTTAGGGACTGATGACCCCGTAGTTAAGTCCCATAAGTCTAACAAACATTTTTTTTAACCATAACGCGTCGCCCACTAGACTACGACCAACAATTATTTAACTGTAACATTTCTCGTGCTATTAACATCTGTCATTAATAGCATGGCATTTTTAGACAATGGATTATAATTTATGGTACTAAGACCAACGTGTTATTGTTAATTCTTCAATGCACCATTCCTTTGAATGACAATGCGTGAGCTATAATAAGGAAATCATAAAATACAGGAAGCAAGATGGCGTATGCCACAAAAAGTTCTTGGCGAGTTATGGAAATAACATAAGGGAGCAAAGTTGTTGAGAATTTTCTCCTCTACAAATTCGTTTACTCAAACCGTCATTTGCAATTTAATTTACTGCTGTCAAAAGGCCAACACAAACGGCCTTTTTAGTGGTTCCGAAAGAACAGACGTCACTTCTCATCCTGCAGTTGTTATTCTTTCATATTCACAGAATATATGGCATCAACTGCTAGAAAGTTGTAAGCTGAAAGAATTAAGTATAGACTTTTGAAGGGATGCCACTCGTCTTTTTACTTGCGCACGAGTCGACAAATTACTCAGTTCAGAAGCAAACAAACAATTTTATATAAACTTTTGCTACCGAACATTTGTAATTACTGTGAAATACACGTTTATAATGTCAGTTCATTAACAGCAATCAGCCGCAAATATTTCTTTAATGTCACAAATCTAGAGTTAGGTCGCCGTGTAACCTCACTCTTCGACAAGAAGGTTGAAAAATTTTGTATGTTAAACTTACGTGACACACTTGTAACAGCAACTACTTGCATATGACCGATCACATTGGACAGCGGATCTGCCCATCATTATTGCAGAAACCGAAGTGAGTCAACAGCGCGATTCACCTCTGATAAAATTTGTCCTAACTGTTTTGTCTGCTATTCCGTATTTCTTTTGTTTCGTAATTTTTATAATATCAAATGATATTAATAAAAATGGTGACTTACTATTGATAAATGGCTTATTACAAAACGCAAGTAAATTTAATGGAAATTGTTCCTAATTTTGACTAGATAGTGGCGTTTTTGTTTTGAATAGCCACCGTATGGCGTACCACAGCAGAGTACTAGATGTTCGGGTGGCCCTTCTCACGTGAATAGTACCAGCTGTATCACCTTTTAGTGGTAGTTCACACCATTTTGCGTCAGCTGCATATAGCTCTATTCTTAATTGTTCCCAGGATAGTGAATATATTGGACGAAAGCCAGAAAAATCACACTCTTCGTACTAGAAATCGAAGTTAATGACATTGTCAGAAGATAGAAATATGTTATTAATATCTGGATTTTGTTGCGCTGATCGATGATTATAAGATTTTTTTTTTATATGAGTTTCGTCTGTTCGTATCGGGAAGTTCATTCATAACAACATGAAAAGGCCTAGAAAATTATTTCGGGAATTTAGTCCAGGGTTCACATTTTTATGTACGATCATAAGTGTTGAAAGTTTTTGATGTAGTTGGCACATATGCCTGTCTTTTTACGTTGGAAGATTTACTGTACCTATGTTACTACATATATATGCAAGGAATGAAAGACGAATCAAATGCTGGCCAGGAAAAATATGGAAAAGGATTACTTTGTTTTATAAAAGGTGTCAAATGGGTTGAAAATAATTCACATTTAATGGCACCTTTTTTTTATGCAACATTAGGATTTTAAGTAAAAAAAAAATGCTCTTCTGAGAGGTTTTTGAAGCAAGTCTTTAGTACTCTAGAAACTTGCATCAGTCAGTTGAAAGAATACAGTCATGGTTGCGAATTTTTATTTTTGACACGTTTTTGGGTGACATCAGTCAAGCTGCCGCGAATCAAATTAGGATATGACCAGATGATGCCTCCAAAGCGGTAAGCCTGTCAAAAATAACACGACGAAAAACATGTTCGCAATTCTGGCTGCATTCTATCACCTAATTCACAGCTGGTTGCTGCTCCAGGTGTCCATCACGGAACGCAACCAACTTTATAGGAACCAGTTCAAACTTTGCAAATAAGGTACGTAAATCGAAATTTTTAATGGATTTATCAATTTTCGTAGTCAAGAGATTTTGATTTTCAGGCCAATTTAGGTAATGCCGACAAAAATGTTTGAAACCAAAGTACTTACAAACTGATTAAACTAGCCTTTCCTAAGGACAACACAAACACCCATGAGTCTGAGAGGACTCAACGTTTGGCGATAGCGGCCGCGCAATTCGTAACATCGAGGCCCACACTGTGTGGCCATTCCCGCGTAGCCGTGCTGGGACTCGCTGAATTTGCAAACAAAGGTATATTTAAATGTTTATCGTATTTTGTCCATTAACTATCATTTCATTCATTCATACATTGAAGGCATTCAATTCAATTCAATTGTTGAATTGTTTGTTAAGCTTATGGGACTTAACTACGGGGTCATCAGTCCCTAAACTTACAAACAACTTATCAACTACCTTATACTAAAGACGGCCGAGGGGGGATTCGAACCCCCGACCGTAGTGGCCGTGCAGACCGTGACTGGAGCGCCTCAGTCTCCTCGGCCACCGCGGCCGGCTGAAGGCTTTCACGGCAGTGGTCATTACTTCAAGCGTCCTGGCTGAGTCGCCGTGATACATGGATAAATCTTTCCCCAGACGTTTCGCTTTCGAATGAGCATGGCATCACCGTACGAACTTCACCTCCGAGGATGATTTCCGCAATCGAAGGCGAAACGTCAGGGGAGAAGTTAAATGCATTTCAACCCGGAAGTTTTAAGTAATATACCGTTTCGTTGTCTTTACATTAACCACTGTACGCTTTTAAACAAGTACAGTTGAATAATCGTAAACACAGTACTGTGGAATGACGCCTCTGTAGAAAGATTAATTATCTAATCTCGACTGTTGCGAATTTTGGCCCTTGCCAATTTCTGCTATTTTCAATAGTTTCATTAATTAAACTCCAATTTCAGTACCTGTTACTCAAATTTATCATGTACGAAATTCATTATGACCATGTACGAACTTCATCACCTACGTCGTCCACACAGATATTAAATATTTCAATTGCTGACTTAATATGCTAAGGAAATGTTAAGAGAAAAATATTCTTGTGTGAAATATGGACTAGAAACGCTAAAAATTGTCAATCTGTTCCGAACTGTTTCACTCAATACATAAGGTATGTGCAAACTTTCATAGAATAGCTGTCGATTCTTTCTTCCGCAGAAAAGAGGCTAACTTTCGACAAGCCGTTAATAAAAATTCATAGAAAATGTAAAACTGTAAATTTAAATCTTTAAATCTCTAAGCAAGATCAATAAACATTAGCAATATAAGTGAAAGCCCCAAAACTTCTTCCTAGCAAACTGCAAACTGATCTGATGGATCGACTTAGCGCGCTCCAGTTTCGCGCCGCCCCACATCCTACACACACACACACACACACACACACACACACACACACACACACACATCTTATACGCGCTTGCCACACACGCCGGCCGCTGTGGCCGAGTGTTCTGAGGCTCGCCAGTCAGAGTCTGCACGACCGCAACGGTCGGAGGTTCGAATCCCCCCCTCGGGCATGGATGTTTCTGTCATCTTTAGTATAAGGTAGTTCATAAGTAGTTTGTAAGTTTAGGGACTGATGACCCCGCAGTTAAGTCCCTTAAGCTTAAGAAACATTTGAACTTTTGCGCCACACACAAGCTAAGTTTGGTAGGAGTGAAACGGGAAAATATTTTAAACCATCTATTGATATCGTTATTGATTTCTTAATATTCCTTAATAAGTATTTCTTTTTCGTTTTAAACTACATTTTATTAGTAGTGACTGTTATCAAGCAATATTGAATATTTATTTATCAGTTGTTCTACACCAGGGTTTACAGCTATTACATTCCAAATACAGTGAGAATCACGTAACACTTGCACAGCCAATATGGAGGAAACGAGAAAGTGTGAGTGATGTGCGGTTTTCACGGAATGGGTTGGTTGTCAAGGACTCGAATTGTTAGCCAATAAAAAGATTGTAAAATACCTTGAAATTGTATTTTTTATGCAAATATACAATTTTTCAAGCAGAACAATGGTTGTTTCTATCATGCACTGGAATTTTTGACACCAGCTGTGTACAAAAATTTTCGAATGACTTTCTATCACGTTTAGTTTGGCAGCTACAGCTGTTCAAAGTTTCGAGGGTGAAGGCTGTGATAGCGTAGCTAACTGGCCGAGTGGCTAATCCTTGGGACACGGCCCACTGTCTCATGACCACCAGCCAGTTAGCTACGCTGTCGTAGCCTCCGTCCCCAAAACTTTGAATGGTTGCAGCTGCTAAACTAAACGTGATAAAATGTCATTAAATATTCTTTGTATACAGTTGGTGTCAAAAATTCCAGTTCATGATAGAAACTACCATTGTTCCATTTTAGAAATTGTATGTTTGCATAAAAATCACTTTCTAGGTATTTTTACAACCTGTTTATTGGCTAAAAATACGAGTCTTTTACTCCCAATCGCCGGCCGCGGTGGCCGAGGAGACTAAGGCGCTCCAGTCACGGTCTGCACGGCCACTACGGTCGGGGGTTCGAATCCCCCCTCGGGCATGGATACTTGTGCCGTCCTAGTTCGTAAGTAGTTCATAAGTAGTTTGTAAGTTTAGGGACTGATGACCCCGTAGTTAAGTCCCATAGACAATACAAACATTTGAACATTTTTTATTCCCAATCCATTCTGTGAAACCCACACCTCAATGGCACTTTCTGTTTCCGCAATATTTGCGCTGTAAGTGTTAGGTGATTCACTCTGTATACTGTATAACAGTTCAATAAGAGTCTTTAGCAGTACAGCAACCTATAGGTTCCGCAAAACATGTTACCAATTATTGCCCAAGGAGAGATGAATTCCATCTAAGTTTAGGAAAACTCGACACAGCTTTCTTTGCCTTCGGATACTCGGGTAATGGTGGCGGCACTTCCGTAACTATGATAAAAAGTGTGAGGGCTCAGTATTTCCCATTAGTGTCAAATATAAGTGTTTTTCCTTTGGGCGTAGTTGGACACCGTACTTATACGAGGGGGAGCTGGAAACTAAGTTTCCCATGTCGACTGTGCTCAGAATTGCGTACGAAAGGAAAGAAAAATAGAATGAGGCATTAAAGACAAGACATATCTTTATTTTTCTATATAATTTCCAAGTAGATTGAGACATTTCTCAAACAGCTTTATAAGCTTGAAAAAGCCTTCCAGGAAAAAATCAGGGCGTTGCGTACAGAAGAAGCGTTGAACGGCTTGTATAATGTCAGCATTGCTTCTAAAGTGCCTTCCGCCGAGAGTCTTCTTCCAAGTCGGAAACAGGTGGAAGTCACTTGGTACGAGATTAGAACCTTAGGACGCATGGTGTAGGCGCTCCCAATCAATAATTGTAATATGCTTTTGCGTTGCCATCACCTAGTGTGGTCTAGTATTGTCATCCGACATCTGAGATGGCCAGGCCGCTTTTCCCAATCACCTCTTTCAATTTAGACAGAGTGGCACAGTACTACGCAACATCGACAGTTGAATTCTCCAAAAAGTCCAGCAACAAAACTCCTTGGGCGTCCCAGAAAATGTTGAATAGCATTTTATCTGCAGACGGAGTGCTTTTGAACTTCTTTCGGACAGGTGATGGCGGATGTTTCAACTCCATAGATGCAGCCTTCGATTCGGGCGTGTAATGGTGGAACCACGTTTCAGCCCCCGTCAGAATCCGAAACAGAAAATCATCTGTTTCATCATGGTCGACTTCCACCCAATTGTGTATCGGTGTCTTGCACGTGCGCGTTCACCTGCTTCGTCGTCTTTCCCCCATAGCCGCTCAACGCCTCTTCCGTATGCAACGACCAGATTTTTATTATTAAGTCTGTTCCAAGGGAAAAGACGTTTGGCGGTGATCCGCAGCAGAGATAAATATATCCATGTTTATACTTCGCAAATCGCGAAATTTTCCGACGTCTGCAGCTCCTGTAAGGTGGACAAACGATCTGCAACACATGAAAATCTGTACCGGACCAGGAAAAGCGGGAGACTCTGGTTCGTGTCTAGAATCGGCACAAATTTTCATGTGTTTCAGATCGTTTTCCTTCCTCTTACAGGAGCAACAGAGGTCGGAAAATTTCGCTGAGATTTTTTACTGGACCGCTCTTTGAAACTTATAAAGTTGTTTGACAAATATCTCAATTTACGTGGAAATTACGTAGAAAAATAAAGATATGACTTACCTTTAATATCTCATTCTACTTTCTTTCCTCTTTCATACACAACTCTGTCCCCCAGTCGACAGTGGAAGCTTATTTAACAACTCTCTCTCGTTTATATTTTTGTTAGAATTTCGTCAAACGATTTTCTCGGTCCGTCAACAAGACATTACCTGATTACAGAAGTTCGTGATACCCGTGCAAAACCTGGGCGGGTCACTAGTCAACCACAAAAATAATGAAAAAGAGTGAGAAATCCTACCGTCATAGCACAACAAAACGCAAAAAAGTTCATAGTCAATGATATGAAAGCGTAGAACTAGCATATTGTAGCTTGAAAAACTTACAAGTGAGACGTTTTCACGTGTTCGCGCATTTTATTATCTGATATTAACAGCCGTGACAATGAACTCTCGAGGTGAGGGACAAGCATACCCGAGTGGCGATGGACGCATCCTAAACATAAACGTCAGGTAGTGTCCCATTACAAGACACGAAAAATGCCAGTTCGATGACACATCTCGTCCTAAATCATTTTCCCTTTTCGACCAAATTATGTACACATATACCTGACCGTGATGTAACAATTCCTGTAGAGGTAATAACAATCTACAACACATAGTTCAGGAGATATGTCACTTATGGTGCGTGCCGGAGGACCTCGACAAAATATAAATTTTAATTTTAATGCTGGAGTTCTGTACACATGATCTTCAGTTAGCTACAGCATAGAGATTCGCAGGTGTAAATTACAATAAAATTTTACACTGATTCACCACGTAGGATGACAGAAATGTGATTTTTCACAGAGAGGTGGAGATGATTCTGCGAAAGTGGGAAAAGGCTCATGAGCCGTCCTGGCTCCCTGCTTTGTATTACGCGGGTCATCGTTGCGTATTGTTTCCTGTGGTTCGGCCTCGCTTATTAACTTGACCGGGAGGTGGAGCTCGGTATGCGGCGAAATCTCCGCGCGCGGGCCGCGGCGGCAGTGGGCGTTGGGCACAGTGGAGAGAAGGCGGCCGGCCTTGAGAGGCGCCCTGGAGCTGTTGTCCCAGAGGAGTCACGCGCTTGGCCACTGGAGGGTGGCTGCCTGTCTGCGGTGCAGCTAGAGGGGGACTTGAGCGGAAGACGGCGGTGGTTACGACGCCGAAGGCAAGTGTCGTGCACGGGGTTTGTGTGTACTGAGTTCACGCCCCTTTCCCTCCTATTGCTGCCTTACAGCGTCACGTACGAGTAGAGGGTTTTCAGTGGGTCAGAATGATACCGGGGCAGCTTCGTCAACGGTTCAGGGTGTGTTTAATAGTAGTCACCCTAATGTAATTTTTTATCAAGAGGTTAGCACGACAGAGTGCGTGTTGAACTTGGTGTAATTGAACTGAGTGTAAATTTTTCTGATACTGCCCCCTGCTAGCAAGGGCTTGAGAGGCCACGTAGTTAAAATGTTGAATGTAATTATTTATCCAGAGGTTAGCGCCACAGAGTGCGTGTTGAACTTGTTGTAACTGAATTGGGTGTAAACTTTCTAATACTGGCCCCTGCTAGCAAGGACTTGAGAGGTCACGTAGTTAAATGTTGAATGTAATTCTTTATCCAGAGGTTAGGGCCATAGAGTGCGTATTATATTTGTTGTAATTGAATTGAGTGTAAATTTTTCTGATACTGGCCCCTGCTAGCAAGGACTTGAGAGGCCACGTAGTTAAATGTTTGATGTAATTATGTATCCAGAGGTTAGCCCCACAGAGTGTATATGTAAGTGTTGGTTGTATCCTTTCTGTAATGAAGATGAAAAGACAAGACGGTTACTTGGCCTTTACCCTTGCACTCCCTACCTTACCAATCCCTAATTTCCCGATATCAGCTCAATTAAGAAGAGAAAAGGAGGTGATGAATGATGAACTGAGGAGATTGACTGAGGGCGGGATGAAGACGGCCAAGGGAGTGGCAAGATGGGATGAACAGAGCGAGATGAAAGGAAGAAATGGACAATTGCAGGGATGACAGAAGAGTGTGGAATAAATAAATACCCAGGCAACACCGAATTTTTAGCTAGTTTTATATATGGTCTATAATATCAAGGTTTTCAGTTATAAATGTTTGTAAAGCTGTCAGAAAAGCCGAGAACCTAATTCCAAACTTTTATATCCTTCACTCTGACCAGGTATTATTGGCATATCGTTATGCTTATTTTGGTGGCTTCGCGACAGAGTATAATATGCAAGGCTATGTGGATGCACAGACAATGACGACGAATGCAAACGATCCCGAGAAGCGGAAAACATTGGTTTCATTAAAGGTACGGGGCAAATTTTCAGCGACACCCATGAATTTTAATTACATAAATTATTTTGCCATAGAATAACAAAGCACGCGTGGAGTAAGAACATTGAGACGCGATATCGAGATTAGATCGCGGTGTGCGACTGACGTACATAGAGTGTTACCTTCCAGTTTATTATACGTTTTTTTCGTCACGTTCAACACAGATTATCCTTGAATCGTGATCCTTCAGGCTGCGAAAGAGGTCAACTCGATGGTGCACATTAGTTCGAACGTCAGTAACGAAAACGACTGCACCTTTCAACAGTGTTCTCGCTAATCCCAGCATGCAAAAAACAGAGTAAGAACATCATTTTCAATGGGTAATAGTGGGCGAAACCCGTAGTCTTCTAACAACGGCCGACGAGCATTAAGAATGATTGCGGCCAACCAACATGAAACTACCAAGGCTTAATCGAAAGCAAAACTTGACAGGTATTCGGGCAACACTGTTTCGATAAAACCAGTACGACTGGAGCTAAACAACCAAGGAAGGGCTGCAGTTGCTGAACCACTAATAATGGAAGCTGAAGCAGGGATGCGGATAACAGGATATATTTGGTATGAATCATCATTTACATTACTGTTTACAAAAAGCCGGGTTCATACATCGAAAACCGGAAACGTTGTTTGGTCCACAGGATGCAGTTGTGAGAAGGGTGAACGCAGCGGTCGTCCATGGAATATCCACACCGGAGAGTCTGTAGGAATACAGAAACAAAGATAGAGCTGCAGAAATGAAACGGTGAAATGGTGTTGTCTTTTGCATCAGAGTTTTAAATTTCTGGACGAATCTTTCTGCGAGGCCATTGGAAGCTGGACGGAAATGTGCAGTATACACCAGCTGAATTATATTGTGGGAGTAAATTGCTTTGAACTCTGCTGAGCAGAAGTGCGGCCTGTAGTCGGATACAAGTTTGTCTGGCAGGCCCTCTATTGAAATGCGAGCTAGAGCTTGTATAGAGGCCGAAGATGTTGTTGATCTCGACGGAGAGAGATGTGGAAATCCAGAGTGCGCATCAAACACAATAAGCCAAGAAGCTCCCATAAATGATCCTGCTGGAATCAAGGCGCGTCGGCGGTGGGCCAGAAAGAAATACGTTGTTGCGGGTGTGGTCTGGTTCTTCTAGCAAGTTTTACAGCTGGCCAAAGTGGTCGCGATGTCCCTATGCATGCCAAGCCACTACATGTGTTTCCTCACTGACGTCTCTTGAATAAGTACCGTACCTTACAGTGATGAGTGTTCATGCTTCTATAATGGCTTTCTTGTGTAGAGTAGCTGGACTTAAGACTCTTGAATATGTACCGTACCATACAGAGCATGCTGTCATTTCCAATATGGTTGGAGGTCTCAGAATTGCAGCTGCTTTTTGGTACCAGGTCACCCAAACTTAATGAACCGTAGGAGTGCGCTGAGAGTTGGGTCCTGTGCTGTATGCCATTGGAAGAGCGTGGCGTCCAGTGTAGATGTCCCAGGGCGCCCATGGCCTCTTCATCCAAGTGGCAGCAGACTATTGAATCTGTGTCGAACCCTGGGTCATCTTATGCTGGTAACCATAAAGAAAGTCTTGGAATTTCTTGATTCCACAGACGATCACCAGGGCCTGTTTATCAGTCTCGCTAGAATTCTTCTGAGCCGAGTTGAGAGTTTTTGACACAAATGCGATTGGTCGGTCTCTTACATTAAAGACATATGTTAGTACCGCACTGACTTAATAGTCTGAAGCGTCAGCTACCAAGATTAATGGTTTGCACCCAAACTGGTTGTTTTGAGAAAAGCGCTCTTGAGGGTGCAGAATGCTTTGTTACACTGTTCTGTCAATTGCCATGGTACACCTTTACAGAGTAAACGACATAATGTTTCAGCAATGGCGGCCGCATGTAGAATAAACCTCCGGTAGTAACTGAGCCGTCTGAATACTGATTGTACGAGGTATGTCCACAAAGTAAGTTCCGTTTAGTTATATAAAACAAACGTGTACAGATACAGAAAAAATATTTATTGTATAAAAATATACAACTATTTAACTACTTTTCTACATAGCTTCCGAAATTTTGTAGGCATTTGTTATAGCGTGGCAGAAGTCTTTGTATGCCTTTTTAAGCTCGTCACCATCGCTGAAATGTTGACCACCATGGACAGTTTTAGGTATAAGAAGAAAGTCGCTAGGAGCGAGATTGAACGGAGGATGATCAAACACGTCCTAGTGAAATTCTCGTAAGAGTTGTTTGGCCACATTCGCCTTGTGAGGTCGGGCGTTAACGTGAAGGGATGAAGAAGACTCCTTTCGTCTCTTCTTACACCTAAAATCTGTCCTTGGTGCTCAACACTTCAACGATGATGAGCTGAAAGAACATGTTTGCCACATGGTTGAATACACTGGCGGCAACCTCCTATGAAAAATGCACACAAAAACTTATCCCACGCTATGACAAGTGCCTACAAAATTTCTGAAGTTGGGTAGAAAAGTAGTTGAACAGTTGCAGATTTTTATACAATAAATATTTTTTATAGGTTCACGTTTGGTCTATATAACCAAACGGAACTTACTTTGTGGACATACCTCGTAATTGGGAGGTGTCGGTGGGTGGAGGATGGCCTTTAAATTGGCTGTGTGTGTGTAAATATGGGACGCATCCCCAATATGCTGAAGATGTGTCCAACATATTCAACATGTGATACCCCAAATTCACACTTGTCGACGTTGCAACATTATGTTTAATAATTGTACCAATTCATCTCAAGCCTGCCACTAGGACGTCATCTGAAATAATGTTGAGAAGCTTTCCCAGATGATGGAATATGGGTGGTGCGCTCGATATCCCAAATGGAAGCCTTTAAAATGAAACAGCCCGAATAGAGTGTTTATCATTAAATATACTTTGACGCCACATGTAGTGGAAACTGTAAGTACGCATCTCTAAGGTCAGGCTTGGCGAAAATTTTTGCACCTGCCAATTTTGTCATGTTGTCGTCGAAGAGAAATGATCCCGTTGCCCGACTGTCTAGCAAGTTCTTTGAATAGTTCACCTCTGAGTGCAAGTGGGACTGATATTATCTTCCACAACTTCTGAACAGCCTCAGGAAACATGCTTATGTGTTCTTCAAAGTTCCTCACGCCTTCTGTAGATTTGCCGATGAAGGAGGAGAATTTCTGCCTAAAGTATGCCGCGAGAATTGCTGTTCAATGTCTAGTGTTGTGGACGTTGTACACCTCAATTCCTTGTGCATGAAAGACATCGAGCTACAAAATGTTGTTTGTCCCTAGGTCGGCGACTACTGGAATGCGTACATAAATCGTACTGTTATGTGCCTGTAAACGCCCCTTCGACTGAGATTGGAATGTTCGTAAATCTTTTAAGTTTCGTTGGAAACGGCGTAAATGCCGATGACCCAAGGTTGACATACTTAGGTTTGTCAATAATTTTGCGGCCGAGCCTTAGTCTACTTGTAGTCGCACTACCTATGATTTGATTTTCACGTTGAAATGCATCTAGTTTCAGGAGGGTGGCAGAAGCGCTTGTACTCATGCAACGTTATTCTCTGCGGGAACATAATCCTGCATGGAAGCCATATCATGTGTGAGATCCACCTGCACGTGATTCTGTGACCTGCACACTTCGGCCTTGTGGCTATTCATTCCGCACGCCGAGCATTTAATCTTCCTGAACCTGCACTGCTGGTGAGTATGTCACGAAACGTAGTTTCCTCAATGGGAGGGGCTGACGGCGTCTCACTACCGGTGTTTCTCCCGAGGGAGACAACTATTTCTTGAGATTCTGTGCTGTTCGAGTGCCGGATTTGTTGCAAATACCGAAGCTGGTTCCTAAATGGCGGCAGATACACATTAAGATTGAAACTTCCTGTCAGATTAAAGTTGTGGGACGGCATCGTGAGTCGTGTCGGGATAGCACAGTCGGTAGTGCGCTTGCCCGCGTAAGGCAAAGGTCCCAGTTCGAGTCCAGGTTCCGGCACACAATTTAAATCTGCCAGGAAGTTTCATATCATCGCACACTCCGCTGCAGAGTGAAAGTTTCATTCTGGAAACATCCCTTAGGCTGTGGCTAAGCCATGTCTCCACTATATCCTTTCTTCCAGGAGTGCTAGTCTTGCATGGTTCGTAGGAGAGCTTCTGTGAAGTTCGGAAAGTAGGAGGCGAGGTACTGGCGGAAGTACAGTTGTGGGGCGGCATCGTGAGTCGTGTCGGGATAGCACAGTCGGTAGTGCCCTTGCCCACGAAAGGCAAAGGTCCCAGGCTCGAGTCCCGGTTCCGGCACACAATTTTAATCTGCCAGGAAGTTTCATATCAGCGCACACTCCACTGCAGAGTGAAAGTTTCATTCTGGACACATTAATATTGTTCGTAAACTCTAATTACTGGGAGGCACGCCTCTGAACTTGTCCCGTAACTTGATTAAGTCGTATCTGACAACATCCAGAGTATGGACTAGAATCACATCGTGGAGTAACGCTGACACATATACTGTACATAGGCACTGCAAATTTGTAGTATCGTTGCAGACATAATCTGGTTATCCATTCCCAGTAGAGTTCTTGATTTGTTTTTTGGCGATTCAAAACTTGTGCCTCGCTGATGCTACATGCACCTGCAAATCAAAGTAGTCAGCAAGGGTCGCTTCTGTTTGTTCGTATGACGGGGACTCGGGGGTATACTTCTGGGTTTAATTGCAGAACCAGTGCGTGCTAATAAAAATGCTCTGCACTGTGTCTTACCAACCCTCTTCGTTTCCCATGTGTCGTATAGCACACAAAACTAGTGATAACGCAAAACGTACATGTGTATGTACTTACCACACCATACGACAGGACAACTACCACAACAAATTTCAGCACTTTCCATAGTCATTTGTTGACTCCAGACACTGTGCACCTAACTTCTACTGTAGAACAGCAAACTGATGTCGCGATTCTGTAAGTGTGCGTTTTTTTACATTTATTCTCGTCATATCTGTCTCTAATCGATGCACTTGTATTGTCAACAGTATGACAGTGCAATTCTAGCTACTTGTAGCACTAAGATATTACTTTCCACGATTTTTTTTGCATGAATTACATGTCTGTTTGGTATATGACACATCAAATCTGTACCTCGTAAAAATGTGTGACCTTTTTAAATATTCAGCTGTAGTATGTTATCAGTTTTGGCACATTTTGCTGTGGGTGAGTGATAAAAAGTAATTTATCTATGATAATATCAAATAAATTATCCGCAGGTTGTACTATTTACATGGACAGGTACTTTACATCCATTGAGCTATTGGACTGTTTCCGTTCGGAGCGAGGCTGTCAGGCAACTGGAACAATACAAGATAGGATAATTCCATGGGAGAGTAAGTTCCAGCCTGACAACGACATGAGACAGGCCGTGGTGCAACAGAAGAATTCGCACGATGAGATGGACAGATTTCTTTTGTCAAATGGTGTGACGACACACCAGTAGTTCTTGTATCGTCATCAGAAGGTAAATTCCCTATGGGGCAATGCAGGCGGTGGCCAGAAAAAATAGGCAGTATATCAGCATCAACAGTCTTCATATCGCTGAAACAAAGAATGAAAATATGGTGCTGATCTATTATATCATTGTAGCACACAGGCAAACGGCAAAAATTAGAAAATGGACAGTCTGCTTAATATTACTTTCTTTTCTTTCGATTTTCCATCTAATGCTTCATTCGTTGAATACAGACGGGATCGCACTGCTCTGAAACTGAAGAGCAGAGAAGTAATGGATTACCTGAAGTTCAAGAGTGAGATGTCAGAGTGGCTGTTCCATGCACAAGAAGTAGGACATGATAACTCAGGAGAGAATAGTGAAGAAAATATTGATACAATATCAAGCCCAGCAACAGGGAAAGAACGAGAGGGAAAAAAAACCTTCCTGTGCCACATACAAGTCAACAAAAAAGGAAGAGAGGAGCATTACACATGTCGGAAATTGCCAATGATGTCAAGCCTCATCATTTGAGATTTCCAGGCTGCAAAAGTGAAAGAGTGAGAGTATACTGCAAGAAGTGTCATGTCCACTTCTGTCTTTTGAAAGAAAGAAACTGTTTCAAAGCTTACCATACGATGTAAGCAACACGTTCTGTGTGTCACAGATCATTGTCTTTGTCAATGAAGAATCTAATTTTGTATGTAACATTATGCAACTGAAAAACTTCATTGTTCTTGTTTCCTTTTCATTGCAAGTTTCCGAAAATGTCAAATAGTTGTTTCACATAACTTCAGTTTTATAATCTGTTTCCCCTCAGTGCAAGTGTGTCATATACCACACATCGTTTTTTTGTAAATCTATCCGTTAATTTTTGAACAGAAATAAATTATCTTAACACTATGAGTCAGTTATTATAGAAATAATGGATGGACAACAAATTTTTCTGGTAGAGGACCTGAAGAGGCTAATCTCTGTAGGCGCAGAAGTGCTAGACCAGCTTCGCCATGTAACAGTTCCAAGGTTCAGCCTTTCTGACGAAGGCCGGGGAAAGTGGTAGCGATGGCGTGTTGTTGCGTCTTCTTGACCGTGGAGTCTGATCACCGGTTGTGCTAATTGTTCCAGATGAGTTACATGGTGCTCGTTCGTCAATTGCTGCAGGAGCGCGATGATAGTATGAGCAAGATCTCGAGTATCTTGCGAGGTCCTCTGAAACAATTGCCAACAGTTGATAACCTCGTCACCACATGAATTCCACAAAATGATGTAAACACCCACGTTTTAAGGTTTCGTTTTAATGAAGCAGGCGTCTTCGTGGAGCAAAGCCACACAATACACTTCAAATAGAAAATACGATCTTGGGAACAGAAACTCTTTACTGGTAACAATAAATGAAATAAAAAGATTATCTCAACGTAAAAACTAAAACATGGCAGCCGTTCAGCAACTGTGTAGTTTAATTTTTTTAATAATAAATAGCAACAGTTGCATTAAAATGGATTTCATTAAAGATTTTGATTAAACCCATTTTAACGTAACTCGTTGTCTGTTATTTATTCCATTTTTTATATCAACTAGACCGTCTTTCGTTAAAACAATGTAACAAAATTAAAGGCTCTTCTGGGTGGAAAAATACAGGAAATTATACTTTACACAGCTGGGTTTCCAGGGAAGTTGGCTAGGCAGCGAGGGCGTTTGAATTCCACGTGCAACCGACTGGTTTGCGTGGCGTCGCGGACAGTGCGCCACAGCAGGATGATCTGAGGCGAACATGCTGGCCTGACGTCACAGGTGAAAGGGAGCGTCAGACACAACACACATTTACAACCACTTTAAAGCAAATGTAAATGAAAATGTTAACATAGATTCTTTCGTTAAGAAAATAGTTGATCATTATGCGCAATCATAGTGAACCACAACCATCAATATGGCACTCCTTGGGAAATACATCATTATTTTAAAACAAGTTAAAAACTGAACCCGTAAAATTACAAGTACTTCACTTCCAGCAGTCAAAGCTAGCACGCTTAGGAGCTACGCCGCAATGAGTAACGTCTGTCTTTTAATGATTTCCATCCCAATTCGTGCAACATTTCCGTGACCCCCCCCTCCCGTAACGTGATAAAACAAAGCGAGCTGCCCTTCTCTGAACCTTCTCAATGTCTTCCCCAGTACTCCAGGAGAGGACGCACAAGTGTGATGTAGGCAGTCTCTTTGGTGGAGCTGGTGCATTTCGAAGCGTTCTGCCGATGAAACTTAACCTTTGATTCGTCTTGCCCACAATATTTTCTATGTGTTCTCTCCAGTCAAAGATGTTCGTAACTGTAACTCCTAGGTATTTGGTAGAATCTACGACCTTAAGGTTTGACTGATTTATTGCGTAATTGAAGTTCAGCGAATTTATTTTAGTGGTCATGTGTATTACTTCACACTTTTGTTTGTTTGGTGTCAACTGCCAATTTTCGCACCATGTTGAAATTATGTCTAAATCACCTTGCAGTTGCTTTTGATCCTCTGTTGACTTCACTAACCGATAAACGACAGCATCATCCGCGAAAAATCTAAGGGACCTATTCAGATTGGCTCCTAAATAGTTTATAAACTCAAGGAAGAG
The DNA here is from genome assembly GCA_026315105.1 of Locusta migratoria. Lineage (NCBI taxonomy): Eukaryota > Metazoa > Arthropoda > Insecta > Orthoptera > Acrididae > Locusta > Locusta migratoria. Next base: position 601,031,845 of record CM048746.1, on the reverse strand, counting down.
TAGGGGACCGTTAACGCTTTCCTGTGGAACGCCAGATCACTTCTGTTTTACTCGATGACTTACCGTCAATTATAACGAACTGTGTCCTTTCTGATAGGAAATCGTGAATCCAATCGCACAAATGGGGAGATATTCCATAAGCACGCAATTTCATTAGAAGCCGCTTTTGGGGTATAGTGTCGAAAGCCTTCCGGAAATTCAGAAACATACAATCGATTTGAGTTAACTTATCGATGGCACTTAACACTTCATATGGATAAAGGGCAAGCTGTGTTTCGCAAGAGCGATACTTTCTGAATCCGTGTTGACTATTGGTTAATAGGTCGTTCTCTTCGAGGTAGTTCATAATATTCGAACGAAGTATATGTTCCAAAATTTCCAAAATCCTACTGCAAATCGACGTCAATGAGATTGGCCTGGAATTTTGGGGATCACTCCTATTGCCTTTCTTGAATATTGGAGTAACTTGGGCAACCTTCCAGTCTTTGGGTACAGATCATTCGCTGAGTGATCGGTTGTAAATTATAGCTAAGTACGGAGCTACTGTATCAGCATACTCTGAGAGGAATCTAGTTGGCGCAGAAGATTTGTTTTTGTTTAGTGACTTAAGTTGTTTTACTACTCCAGGAACATGTACTTCTAAGTTTCGCATGCTGGCAGCTGTTCTTGGGTTGATTACTGGAGTGTTCACTTCGTCTTATTTGGTGAACGAATTTCGGAAATCTGTGTTTAGTAATTCTGCCTTATCAGTACAGTCACCGGTAGTATTATCATTGCTATCGCGTAGTGAAGGTATTGATTGTGTTTTGCCTCTAGTGTACTTCACATATGACAAGAATTTCTGTGCATTTTCTGCAAGATTTCGTTATGGTAACTACTATAGGCTTCTCGCATTGAAGTACGCGCTAGGTTGCGAGTTTCAGTAAAAGATTGCCAGTCTTGTGGATTATGTATATTTTTAAATTTTGCATGCGTTTTTCTTTGTTTCTGCAACAGTGATCTGACCTGTTTTCTGTACCATGGAGGGTAAGCGCCCTCTTTTATTAATTTATTTGGTATAAATCTTTTGATTGCTACTGATATTATGTCTTTGAAAGTAAGCCACAACTGATCTACACTCGCATTTTTAGTTTTGAAAGACTGGAGACTATCACTCAGGAAAGCGTGAAGCGAATTTTTATCTGCTTTATTGAATAGATATATTTTTCGTTTATTTTTGATGCATTTGGGAATTTCGACATTCAGTCTCACTACTACGACTCGATGTTCGCTAATCCCTGTATCTGCTTTGATGCTCTTTACTAGCTCAGGATTTTTTTGTTGCTAGGGGATCAAGTGTATTTTCGCAACCATTTACTATTCTAGTCGGTTCATGAACTAACTGTTGGAAGTAGTTTTCAGAAAAAGAATTCAGAACTAGTTCGGACGATGTTTTATATTTGCCGCCGGTTTTGAATACGTAATTATGTAAACATATCGAGGGTAAATTAAAGTCGCCACAGATTATAACAAATGCTTCGGATACCTATTTGAAATGTGATTCAAGCTTTCTTTGTCCGGATGTCAGGAACAACCCAGACCAACTGACAGGAAGTATCGGCCTCAATTTCGCTGCAGGATAAACCATTTGCAACAACAATAAACACGCCACCCCCTTTTATATTTATTCTATCCTTCTGAAGACGATTAGGCCCTTTGAAAAAATTTCGGCCGAACTTATCTCAGTCGTCAGCCAGCTTTCAGATCCTATAACGATTTATGCCTCAGTACTTTCTATCAGCGTATGGAGCTCTGTTGAAAGGCTAAATATAATACCACTGATTCTCACAAAAGGATAATGACAAGTTTTATTAACAAGAAAAACTGGTACAGTTATCTTTAACTCAAGAGGCACACAACCATTAGGCAGGAGACAAAGAGCAGTAAATCTACTAAAAGTCTGTATATGCATTTACTCTTTGCAAAGAACTATTATGCCAAAGCATAGACAACTGCAAAGTGGACAAAACATAAGACAGTAACACAGTACTTTAAAATAATAATAATAAACATTTTTTAATTGATTATCACAACACTCCCACTTCAATTAACAAATGTTTAACACTTCTGTAGTCTTCTGTCAGCAAGAACTTTAGCATCACCAACATAAAGTAGCTGTCTTATTTTTTCAAAATTGCTTCTAGTGAGTGGTTTGGTAAGAATATCTGCTTGCTGATCTGTAGAGCTTACATGTTCAAGGTTGAAGATTCCCAACTTAAATTTTTCTCGTATGAAATGATACTTCACGTCTATGTGTTTTGTTCGTTTGTGATACTCAGGGTTCTTGATCAACCGGATGGCACTTTGACTGTCCATATACAAGGTGGTAGTAATTTCTTTCTGATTAATAATATTTTGTAAAATTGACTGTATCCATACAATTTCTTTTACAGCCTGACAAGAAGCTAAATATTCTGCTTCAGTTGTTGATAATGCCACCACTTTTTGCCTCTGAGAGCTCCAAGCTATAGTAGCTTCACCAAACTTAACAACAAAACCTGTGGTCGATCTTCGAGTAAGAACATCTCCTGCATAATCTGAATCACAAAAAACAGACAAACGAATATCCTCATTCCTTGGATAATACAAGCCATAAGAAATAGTTCCCTTTAGGTACTTTAAGATTCTCTTCACAGCATTCCAGTGCATCTTTTCTGGTTTTTCAAGATGCTGACTAGCATTATGTACTGAAAAAGTGATGTCAGGTCTGGTTGCCACAGACAAATATAGTAAACTTCCAACAGCCTGACGGTATGGAGCATTGATAATTTTTGAGTCATTCCCCATCTCAGAGTACATTTGTCCACGATCAGCAGGAATAGCTACAGCATTGGTATTTTCCATGTTGTACCGTTCCAGTACAGCTCTTGCATATGCCTCTTGGTTTAAGAAGATGGAGCCATCCTTGAACTGCTCTATCTGCAAACCGAGATAATGATTAACACTGCTGGTTGTTATCTCAAATTCTTGTTCCAAATCACTCATTAGTAAATTAATTACTTCCATAGATTCTGATATGATTAGTCCGTCATCAACGTGAATGGCTAGAATGGTCAAGAATTCACCCTTATTATTGACAAAAACACAGGGGTCTGCACTTGTTTCTGTCAGTCCAAATTTGTTCAACACACTGGTGAATCGTTTATTCCATAGTCTAGAAGCTTGTTTAAGCCCATAGATACTTTTCTTCAGCTTGCATACCTTTTTGGTACCATCCTCAAACCCTTCTGGCTGTTTCATATATATTTCAGTATCTATTTCACTGTATAAAAATGCAGTTTTCACATCAAACTGCCTCATATGCATTGCTTTGGATGCTGCAATAGACAAGATTATTCTTATGGAATCAAATCTAACCACTGGACTAAAGGTTTCAGTATAGTTCATGCCTAATTTCTGTCGAAATCCTCTAGCAACAAGTCGAGCTTTAAATCTATCCACAGTTCCATCAGTTCTCCTCTTCACTTTGAACACCCACCTATTGTCAAGTATTTCTTGGTTTTCTGGGGGCTCAGTCAAGATCCAAGTTTCATTAAGATTAAGAGAATACATTTCTTCTTGCATAGCCTGTTTCCAATTTTCTGCATTGTCACATTCCATTGCATCTTGATATGAGATGGGTTCATAGCACTTCGTTATGCAGGTAGAATTTACAGTAGTATAGTTGGCGTATCTGACAGGCTTTTTGATTTTTGACCTGTCTCGTAGGCTGCTTCTAATTTTATTCTCAGATTTGATGACCTCTTGATTGTCATTTTGCATAGAAGATCTACAGTTGGCTTCAGTATTTGATTCTTCTTCAAAGATTCTAATTTCTTCTCCTGTTTGATTCAGGATTTCCTCTTGAGTAGTCTGCTTGTCATCAGTTGTCTCAGATATCAGGAAAGGTACACATTCAGTATTGAAAGTTTTCTCTGATTGACAGTCCTTATATAATTTGCCGATGAAAACAATGTCACGATATATTTTAACTTGATCTTTATGAGAAAACCAAACACGATACCCCTTTACTTCTGTATCGTAGCCAACTAGAAAACCTTTTTCACCTTTGGAATCCCATTTCTGCCGTCTCTCCTTTGGAATGTGTGTATAAACCATCTCTCCAAATATCCTGAGTTTGGTCACATCATAATCCAATCCATTCCACATTTTGTGAGGTGATTTGCCATTGACACTGCTTGTACCTGTTCTATTCAAAATATAAGTTGCTGTATTAATGGCTTCAGCCCACAGTCGTATTGGCAGCCCACTTGCATGAATCATTGTTCTTGCAGTCTCCACCAAAGTTCTGTTCTCACGTTCGGCTGCACCATTCTGTTGAGGACAATAAGTTACTGATTTTTGATGTGTTATCCCATAATTCTGCATTATTTTTCGCACTTCATGGTTAATGAATTCTAGTCCATTATCAGTTCTGATCACTTTAATGCCATTTTCAATTTGTTTTTCAGTAGTTTTTATGAAAGATTCCAAGTGTTCCGCAACTTCAGATTTATGTCTTAGAAAATACACAGTTCTCCAATGTGAATAATCATCTTTTAACAAAAGAAAGTACCTTGAACCACCAATAGAATCAACTTGCATAGGGCCACACAAATCACAGTGAATCAGTTCACCTGCCCTTTTTGACTTTGAATCACTTTTGTGGAAAGGTAATTTATGAATTTTCCCAACGACACAATCTTCACACAAACTTTTATCTTCTTCCTTAAATTGAATCTGCCTATCTTTCAGAAACTTTTTCACATGGGGAAAATTTTGATGAGCAAGTCTTTTGTGCCAAATTTTAAGATCTTCCTTGGTAGCCACATTTGCTTGAACACTGTCATTTTCACTAAGTGAAATCTTAAATTTCATCCTATACAACCTTTCTTCACGAACTCCCACTGCAACAACATTCTCTCCCTTGAAAAGTCTGCATGTTGCCTTGTCAGATTTAAATTGTATGCCCTTGTCTAATGCTGCTCCAAGTGAAAATAAATTAAACCGAATATCTGGCACATATAAAACATTTGACAAATACTTTTCATTCCACCTTTTACCATCAAAGGCTAGAATGTTTATGTCGCCTTTCCCATGTGAAGTAATATAACTACCATCACCAATACAGATTTGGACTTCACTCTCAAATGGACTGTAATTTACAAACCATTCAATTTCATTACACATGTGATCAGTAGCACCAGAATCTAAAAACCATGCATTTTTATTTACATGATTGGCTGCTAAAATTTTGCTTATCAAAGCATCCCCTCTTAGTTCACACTGATTCCGACCTTGATGCTTTGATACAGTACTTCTGCTTTCTTTTGCACAATGACCGGGTTTATTACACTTGAAACAAATGGTTTTGCAATCTTTAGCCCAATGACCAGGTTTATTACATTTGAAGCACTTACCTTGTTTTCTTGAATTTTTATTTGTAGGACAGGGATTATTCTTAAAATGATTACTTCTTCCTTGTGTACCTGCTGCAAATGCTTCCCCCTTCACGTCTTCCTGAAGATTAAGGCGTTTTTCCTCCATCAATAATCTTGATGTCAAATTTGCTAATGTCTGTTGATCCGGATGTGTTGATTCCCATGCACTCAGAAAATGGTTATAACTTTTTGGTAGTGTCATTAACAGTTTTGTGATCACCATAGAATCTGAAATATTTTCACCTTGATTCCTTAACCGATGTACCAGGTCTTCTAATTGTGAAATATATGTAGCCATATCATTTGAAATATCCTTTTTTAGGTTATACCATTGCTGCTGGAGTAAATGTATGCTTACACTGTTTTTCTGTTCATAAACTGAAAGTAATTTGATCCACATAGCAGCTGAAGATTCACAGTTAATGATATGTAGCAATGGCTTGTCTTCAATTGATGTTCCAATAACTTTCTGAGCTGCATTGTCCAACTTATTCCATCTTACAAGATCTTTTTCATACTTCAGCCTTGCTTCAGTATTCATGTTGTCATTACACTCTGGTTTAATTACTTCACCTGTGACAATGTCCCAAGCTCCCATAGCACTTAAAGTAACACGAACTTGAAATTTCCAGGCAGACCAATTTTCAATGCCTTTGAGTTTTGTAATTCTAGAAATTTCGTTTTCCATCATTTTAACACAGCAGAAATAACCTTAAAACTTTTGCTCACACAAGTTTAATACTACAATAATGCACCCACTATTCAGTTTTACTTTTGTCAGTTCAAAACTTGTCACTCAGTGATTACTGGGCCCATAACCTGTTGAAAGGCTAAATATAATACCACTGATTCTCACAAAAGGATAATGACAAGTTTTATTAACAAGAAAAACTGGTACAGTTATCTTTAACTCAAGAGGCACACAACCATTAGGCAGGAGACAAAGAGCAGTAAATCTACTAAAAGTCTGTATATGCATTTACTCTTTGCAAAGAACTATTATGCCAAAGCATAGACAACTGCAAAGTGGACAAAACATAAGACAGTAACACAGTACTTTAAAATAATAATAATAAACATTTTTTAATTGATTATCACAACACTATCAGCGTATGGAGCTCTGGAACTTTCCCAATACAGCTACGACAATTTACAATTATTATACCAATGGTTTCTAGATCTGTTTTCTTCCTGTGTCTGACCTGCCCCCTTTGAGACACCTATTTTATGTATTCCAGAGGCCCTCTAACCTAAAGAACCGCCCAGTCCACGCCACACAGCCCCCGCTACCGGTGTAGCCGCTTCCTGAGTATTGTGGACCTATTTACCGGAACCCGAAAACCCACCACCCTTTGTCGCAAGTCGAGGAATCTGCAGCCCACACGGTCGCAGAACCGTCGAAGCCTCTGATTCAGACCGTCCACTCGGCTCTGAACCATAGGTCCTCAGTCAGTTCTGTCGACAATGCTGCAGATGGTGAGCTCCGCTTTCATCTTGCAAGCAAGACTGGCAATCTTTACCACTTCTGATAGCCGCGCAAAACCAGAGTATCTCTTCCGATCCAAAGCGACACACATCATTGGTCCCGACATGAGCCACCACCTGCAGCTGGCTGCACCCTGTGCTCTTCATGGGATCCGGAAGGACCCGATCCGCATCTGGAATGACTCCAACCGGTATGCACACGTAGTGCACATTGGACTTCTTTCCCTTCCTAGAAGCCATTTTCCTAAGGGGCTCCATCACCCGCCTAACGTTGGATCTTGAAGGCAGAGGGGCGAGTACAGGACAAGCAACACCATCTGCGTCAGGAACATCTTCTGCCTCGAATCTGTTCGTAAGGCTAACCGGAGAGGCCTTCACTTCGATCCCCCGAGAAGTCTACGCCGCCTGACACGCGTTGAGGAGACCTCACAATCTACCACGGATTGGGGGGCTACCTCCTCGCGGGCAGCGAGCGGGCTGGCCACAGCCGCAGGCTGATCGGAGGGCACAACAGACGCACAGGGCGTCTGTTACACCTCCGAGAGCGGCCTACAACAGCGGCGCCCACCCACCGCAGTCTCGAGCGTTTCCAGCGAAGCCAACGCCGCCTGAAGCTGCGAGCGAAGAGTCACCAACGCTGCCTCCATCCGTTCGCAACAGTCACAGTTCCTAGACATTCTAAAAACCTATATATCTTCCAAATAAGTACGTCTGAAGACACAGAAGTTTGATAAACAGTGAGCTTCGCAAAATATGAACCTAACACTAAACTGTTTATTACCGGCGAATCTGAAAAATATATACGCGAGCTAATAATACAAAATATCAACAAGTGAACTGACAACTAAATGCGATTCTTAATAAATAAATACGCGAGCACACTAAAGTATAAAGAACTGTAAAAGAAAACACACACGAAATGAAAATAAGTCGCTTCTATTAAGAAGCCGGATACCGTACAATGTAGAGCTGCTGCTGTCACGTGTGCATTGGCCGGCGGTCACTGAGCAACTGGCCAGCCGTGGTTCCAGGATAACATTACACTATTACATATATTTTTACGAATGTTCCATATCACGCGCAGCTGAATTATACAGTCTGCGGGGCTTAGAGACTCTCCCAAGAAAATAGACCAACGAATTAACTAGAAGAACAAAACCAAGACGAACAGTGATCGACAGTTTTTTCCTGTTTCACAGGACCCCTAGGGATTACGAAGAACACTTGGAAGCAAAGAGATGTGAAGGAGCAACAAATTAACACGTGGAGTAGCAACGCAGAACAGGAGAGCATTCTAAATCCGTCCACAAGGCCACTCACCGGATCAAAATCCTCGCAATCTTCTTTAGGATACTGTGCAGTAGTTGTAGAAAGCCCTTTGTTCGTTGTCAGTTACGGTCGTCCCAGTGGTGCTCGAAAGTGGTCGTAATGGTAGCGGACATCCAAGCGGAGTCCAAGGAAGATGGTCGCGGAACTCTCTAGGGGAAGAACTGCAGCTGAAGCAACGCTAGCACTCCAAGCAGCCATTACGGAGAAACAGAGAAATTACGTAATTCAAACTGATAGGTTGCGGTTTTTATTGCTACTACTTTCATACTTGCGGTTCACTAAACGAGGTTGTGAATTTTTAACACAGATATGAAAAAGTCATCAAAGTAATGTTACTGTTTCTGTTAACGGCATTATTTAATTGCAAAATGTCATTGCAGTGAAATCTATAAGGTTCACAATGGCTGAGTCGTAATTGTATCGTCTATACACGCTTTAAGAGCAAAAATGAATTGCAACTTAGTAGATCAGATTTTTATATTCTTCAGTACGTTCAAAAGAACCTTGTCCTTGCTTCTGTGCCTTGCGTGTATCTATCATGATATTTTTGATTTTTGGCAGGTTTCAAACTGAATATCTTCAGTTATGTGGCGTGGTGTTGCACACCAGGTCTTTAGCGGAAGTATAGGGGTAAATTGTTTCAAGTCTTGGTTGCTGTAGAAACATCGCGGAAAGGGAACAGTAGCTACTTTGCGTCATACTTACTGGGTAACCTAGAGACAAGGCCTCACAACAGACCGTGCTACGTCACACTGACCAGACCGCGGCCGCCAGCTGAATGGCTGGCCGCTGGGGCACGCCCACTGCGTCGTAGCGGGCAGCCATTAAGCACGGGCTGTTGTGAGGCCTTGTCTCTAGGTGGTGTTGACCAAGCTGATAAGAATGGACGCACACGCGCCGGACTGAATAGTACGCATCATCAGAAGTTAAATGGAACAGTACTAGCTTGTAGTAACACGTCACTTCGTTACGTGAGGAAACAATGCCTAAGTCTAACGCAACAAGGCGTATCCGAAGCGTTCTGGAACTACTAGCTAACCTGGTAAGTTAACACGGCAAGATGTAAAACGCCGACACATTCGTTTGACAGGACCGCATTTGACAGAGCGCATAGGGAAATATCAGCCGCTCCACACACACTATATATGCTCCAGCACTTGAGTTCGTAGGCAATCGGTCAGATGAATCGAGGCCTTACAATTCGTAGCACTCATTCCCTGACATGTTCTAACGTCGGTACAAGTCTGTTATAGAACCTCAGCACTCTTCTACATCAGCTGACCACCGGCGAGATGACGACTCCAGCATAGCTCCGAGTACTGCGCTATAACGCGGAGGAGGTATCTAGGAGGACTTCCATGTCCTGCACATCGAAACTCTAGCGTTCCTAGGAAAGACACCTACCTGCCGGTAGGCCAGGACTCAGCGCACATCACGACCACACGACGACCAATAACGCGGACCAATATGAAGCTGAAGCGACAGCAGTTAGGGTGGGGACCGAGAACCACCAGTCAGCTGTCTCATTCACACGTTCCACTGTACTTCCGTACGATTCCACAACAAACGGCGCGGCAGAGGGGTCGCCTAGCTCCGCACGCCGAACTAGTGTGGACGCAGCCGCAATGTCAGCGCACAGTACGCCGAAAGATCGCCGACGTCATCTACCCGGTCGCCAGGAGTACGCAGCCATGTGTACCATTTCAGAATAAATGTCTTACTGCACAATATTCTTTCATTGCATCAACGGTGGAATCAGAACCGCCCCTACCTCTTCCTGCAGGGCATACCGTGGGGGTTAGGAGTCTGGCGTCCTGACAAATAACCAGCTCTCCAAAGCCACCTGAGTGCACTCCCACCAAGGGGTGCGTCAGCATCCGCTCGAACCCCTGGAGGGCTAATATTAACAGTTTAATCACGGACATATTATTTATCTAATGTTTCAAACTAGTAGCTAAACGCCAAATATGTCGGTATGTAGGTCTATAACGTTTATGAAACTAAGCTTCGTTAACTATTGTGGTTATCAGATCCTAGGCTTACAAACCACTCAACAACAGAAAGACACACACACACACACACACACACACACACACAAACACAAAATGCCTGAAGGAGGACTCGAATCTCCGACGGGGAGCACTCGCGTGCTCCACAGCACGGCACCTTAGAGTGTTCGGCCATTCCACCGCGGGACCAAAGTATCTAAATGAATTGTGCATTGTTTCTTCTATGCTTTAAAGTAAAACTAACCACCATGAATGAATACTTGGTATTCGTAACTCTATTTACCTACTTGGTCAGCATCCTTTGCAAATGAGAGGTTAGCGGAATATATTTTTGAGAGCTGCTGCAATTTATAGCGCCACAAGACCTCATAAAAACGATGGTATTTTGAATGTGCAGCTTCGTTTCAAACCCACATTCATTGCACAACCGTTGTGCGGTGTGTTTATACGAACCAAACTTGTAGCGGCACAGCTGTTTGCAATGGGTTCCTATATAGGAGTATAGGCAAAAATTTTATTTTCCTTTATTTCATAAATTCATTGGCAGATTTTGTGCGCGAGTTGGCGGCAGATACTGTTTATTTAGGGACAGCTTGGCCGTTTGCCGTTACGGCCGGCGCGCCTCTACGAGTCTACGCCGCGCGAATCAAACATCTTTATTACTATTTCCTATTTAACAACGCTTTCGTGGCATACAGACCTTAGTCGCAGACTAGGGATCAGCAGAGTACACTCCTGGCAAATAAAATTACTACATCACAAAGATGACGTGCTACACACGCGAAATTTAACCGACAGGAAGAAGATGCTGTGATGTGCAAATCTTTAAATTTTCAAAGAATTTACGCAAGGTTGGCGCCGGTGGCGACACTTACAACGTGCTGACATGAGGAAAGTTTCCAACCGATTTCTCATACAAAAACAGCAGCTCACCGGCGATGCCTCGTGAAACGTTGTTATGAAGCCTCGTGGAAGGAGGAGAAATGCTTACCGTAACGTTTCCGACATTGATAAAGGTCGGATTGTAGCCTATCGCGATTGCGGTTTATCGTATAGCAACGTTGGTGCTCGCGTTAGTCGTGATCCAATGACTATTGGGTCGGTGGGTTCAGGAGGGCAATACGGAACGCGGTGCTGTATCCCAAGGACCTCGTATCACTAGCAGTCGAGATAACAGACATCTTATCCGCATGGCTGTAATGGATCGTGCAGCCACGTCTCGATCCCGGAGTCAACAGATGGGGACGTTTGCAAGGCAACAACCGTCTGCACGAACAGTTTGACGACTTTTGCAGCAGCATGGACTATCAGCTCGGAGACCATGACTACGGTTACACTTGACGCTGCATCACAGACAGGAGCGCCTGTGATGGTTTAAGAACCTGGGTGCACGAATAGCAAAACGTCCTTTTTTCGGAAGAATCCAGGCTCTGTTTACAGCATCATGATGGTCGCATCCGCGTTTGGCGACATCGCGAATAATGCACATCGGAAGCGTGTATTAGTCATCGAAATACTAGTGTATCACCGGCGTGATGGTGCGGGGTGCCATTGGTGACTACGTTTCGATCAGCTCTTGTTCCCTTTGATGGCACTTTGAACAGTGGCAGTTACAATTAAGATGTGTTACGATCCGTGGCTCTACCGTTCATTCGATCCTTGCGAAACCCTATATATCAGAAGGATAATGCAAGACCGTATTTTGCAGGTCTTGTACGGGCCTTTCTGGATACGGAAAATGTTCGACTGCTGCTCTGGCCAGCACATTCTCGAGATGTCTCACCAACTGAAAACATTGAGCAACTGGCTCGTTACTAAACGGCAGTCAGTACTCTTGATGAACTGTGGTATCGTGTTGAAGACGCATGAGCATCTGTACCTGTACATACCATCGAAGCTCTGTTTGACACAATGCCCAGGCGTATCAAGACCGTTATTACGGTCATTGGTCGTTGTTCTCGGTACTGATTTCTCAGGATCTATGCACTCAAATAGCGTGAAAATGTAATCACACGTCACTTCTAGTATAATACAGTTGTTCAATGAATACGCGATTATCATTTGCATTGCTACTTGGTGCTTCTTGGTGTAGCAATCTTTTGTGCCAAACAGACTATGAATCAACGGAAGTAGGTGCTGATCATTTCGTTTGATGTTAGACTGTGATCCACCGTCCTTTTGCAAGCCGTTAGTGTCCAACATCGGCACCTCGCCGCCAATGGAAAGACGCAGTATCACTGCGATTTACCCAATCTAGTCGCTATGACTGCTCTTTTCTCTTGCCTCAATTCCGCCTAAACTTGGTGCGTACGTCCACGCCAGCTGCCCAATTATTTAAATTTGAAGCCTGACGCTACTACCGATCATGGCACGCCTCACGACGGTTCGTATGTGGACGTAGATTTCTATATTTCTGGAAAATGAAAAATAACACCCTGAATTCGTTGAGGAAGCAGAGGAAAATTTTATATTTTGTTGAGGATTATACAACACATAGTCACACAGACAGAGCCATACGTACGTTAGTACAGCCACCAGAACGTGTCGAATATCGACGCGAGTATCGTGTATACCCTCCTTCTGAAGCAATTCAATGTTCCGTGAACGATCACTAGATAAGAACGGCCATTGTTGAACATGGCCCCCCACACCACGATGCCGGGTGTCAGCTCCGTATGCCTGTGACGTATACACTCCCCTATTTTCGCACTCCCTTGCATGATACTACACAAGCATACAAACATCATTGGCACTGACGCATAAGTGACCCATCACTGAAGACGTCAACAGTAGACACCCTAATGGTATGCATGATCCTGCTGCATGATGTTGTTGTTGTTGTGGTCTTCAGTCCGGAGACTGGTTTGATGCAGCTCTCCACCCTACTCTATCCTGAGCAAGCCTTTTCATCTCCTCATAAGAACGGCAACCCACATCTATTTGAATCTGCTTACTATACGCATATCTTGGTCTCCCTCTGCGATTTTTACCCCACACACTTCCCTCCAATGCTAAATTTACGATTCCCCGATGTCTAAGAATGTGTCCTACCAAGCGATCCCTTCTTTTAGTCAGGGTATGCCAAAAATTCCTTTTCTCACCAATTCTGTTCAGTACCTCTTCATTAGTTATGCGATCTACCCACCTAATCTTCAGCATTCTTCTGTAGCACCACATTTCAAAAGCCTCTATTCTCTTCCTGTCCGCACCGCTTATCGTCCATGTTTCACTCCCATACAAGGCAACACTCCACACAAATGCCTTCAGAAGAGACTTCCTTACACTTAAATTAATATTCGATGTTAGCAAATTTCTCTTTTTCAGAAATGCTTTTCTTCCCATTGCCATTCTGCATTTTGTATCCTCTGTACTACGACCATCGCATGTTATTTTACTACCCAAGTAACAAAACTCATCTACCACCTTCATTGTTTCGTTACCTAATCTAATTCCTTCAGCATCGCCTGATTTTCTAAGACCGCATTCCATTATTTTTGTTTTGCTCTTGTTAATATTCATTTTATACGCTCTCTTCAACACACTGTCCATTCCATTAAACTGCTCTTCCAGGTCCTTTGCTATCTCTGATAGAATTACAATGTCATCAGCAAAACGCAATGTTTTTATTTCTTCGCCCTGAATTTTAATCCCTATTCCAAATTTTTCCTTGCTTTCCTTCACCGCTTGCTCGATGTACAAATTGAATAACATCGGAGAAAGGCTACAACCCTGTCTTACTCCCTTCCCAACTGATGCTTCCCTTTCATGCCCTTCGAGTTTAATAACTGCGGTCTGGCTTTTGTACAAGTTGTAAATAACTCTCCTTTCCCTATATTTTACCCCTGCTGACTTCAGAATTTGAAAGAGTGTATTCCAGTCAACATTGTCAAAAGCTTTCTCCAAATCTACAAAAGCTAAAAATGTAGGTTTGCCTTTCCTTAATCTATCTTCTAAGATAAGACGTAAAGTGAGTATTGCCTCCCGGGTTCCTACGTTCCTCCTGAATCCAAACTGATCTTCCCCGAGGTCAGTTTCTACCAGCTTTTCCATTCTCCTGTAGATAATTCGTGTTAAAATTTTGCAACCATGACTTATCAAACTGATGGTTCTGTAATTTTGCATGATGTAGGAAGACAAATTCTACACTGGTCGTTTTCCACTGGTGGTCATTGAGGGAACATTCACAGTGCACGGTACACTGAAATCATCATTCAACCCGTCTTGCTGCTGTTCATGTACCAACAAGACGATTTGCTTTTCCAGCTGGACATATTATCCGTACCATTCAACGAGCTCTACAAGGGCCGGCCGCGGTGGCCGAGGAGACTCAGGCGCTTCATTCACGGTCTGCACGGCCACTACGGTCGGGGGTTCGAATGCCCCTTCGGGTATGGATTGTGCCGTCTTTAGTGTAAGGTAATTCAAAAGTAGTTTGTAAGTTTAGGGACTGATGACCCCGTAGTTAAGTCCCATAAGCTTAACAAATATTTGAACATTTGATTTAGCTCTACAAGGTGTACAACTATCCTGGCCAGTATGATCCCCAGATCTGTCCCCATTGTTTCCGATCAAATGAAACGTTATCTTAGGACGGTCAGTACACGTCCAACGAATTCTGGGCCAACTGAGGCACTAGGTGGAGGAACATGCATAGTAGGCCTTACCGAAAGACAGTAATCGGCACCTCTATGATGGTCTCCATGGAAAAATTGCAGGCTGCATTGTTGAGCAAACATGGTACTTGCGTCGACATTGTGCAAGCTCTTGTAATTGTACTCTCTTACGTATGGCTCTGTATGTGTGATGATGTGTTGTATACATCCTCAAGAAAGTGTAAGTAACATTTCGCTCTTCTGTCTTGACGAATACATGGTATTTTTTATTTTATTTTCTATGAGCTTATTAGCTACTATGCATATAAGTGGTTGAACTCGAGAGTGGAAGGACAGGAATAGTTAATGCAGCAATGTTTCGTCCAAATCAAATGTTTGTAAATCTATCGGACCAAACTGCGTGGTCATCAGTCCGTAGCTTACAAACTACTTAAACCTAGGTAAACTAACATAAGGACAACATACACAGCCATGTCCCAGGGAGGACTCCAACCTCCACGGCGAGCAACCGAGCGTTCCGCAGCGAGACGCTTTAGATCGCTCGGCTACTCCACCGCGGCATTGTTTCGTCCTAGAGCCCTCAATATGCCATAGCCCAGTGCTGTTCTCCACCAGTCCGCCTATTGCCGGAGACGTGTAATAAGCAGTTCCATCATTTCTGGCTTGTGCCTCTCGACAATAATGCCCCGCTGGAGCAGTCTGCGCAAATCCCCGCGCAGGCAAATCATCCGCGCGGTCACACTCGCACGTGACAGCCACCTGGCGCCATCGCGTGGCGGTCGCTGTAGCTGGCCCCACGCAGCTGGTCCTGCCGTCACCATGACCGCGACAGAGCGCGGGGGGTGAATCTGATATAGGGATTTCCGGTAACACGACGTTGGTTCGCTGCCAGGCCACATAGAGCGCTGCGACTTTTTATTACGCTTTTCTATTGGATGATTTACGCTTTACAGTCCTCCATATTTGTTTGGGATCGTAGGTAGTGTTCTCTGCTGCGGTTCTATAGCAATGTCTTCCTAGTTGCGATCTTGTGTGTGAATTTTGTGTCCCAGCCTCGTCGCCGCTTTTGTGTCTCGTTTCCGTCGTAGGTGTCGGTGGCCGAGTGGAATGAGACCGACACAGGAATAAAGATAGCACGCTTGTGCAGGGCACGAAGGTGAGCAGCCAGTGGGACAGCAGAAACTAGAAACACTAGAGTAAATTAGAACGAGATATATATTGCACAGAATTTATACAATACTTAACTTTTACATAGATCAGTACTGCAGAATGCTGATACATAGCTGAGCTAGAGGCCTGCCTAGTGCCTATCCGATAGCCAAGTCTTCACTGCTGCCTATCTGATTCCGAAGTGTTTTTCTGGTTCCTATCTCAGTCCCAAGTGAACGATGTCGTTCAGTGGTGGCCACGAGCGGGATTGTAGCAGAGGGCGCTCGTGGTTGACGTCGTAAGAACGCCGCGCCGTGCGTGCATGGCAGCGCGCGGCGAAAGTAGGTGGCGCGCACTTTGGACTTGTGCGACACCACAGTGCATTTTCTTTTAATTTGCAGTATTTTGTGAGTTTCATAAATTTCATTTAATTGAGCTGTACAGATGTTCCATTTCAAAAGCCTGAAGAAGCATAAATAGTAATCAACAGAAATAAAAATAAATTGGTTTTTGTAGACATTACAGTGGGCCTACATTCTTGTTTGCAGGACAGTGTATATGGCTGTAAAATTATTTATTTGTACAACCTACTATTCCTCTTTTGGTCACATGAGTGGATATAATTGTGCTGTAGCGTATGTGAAAACTGAAAAATCATTTATATAGACGCATGCAATATCAGATGATTTTTAGTCTGACAAGCTCAAAATCACATTTATTTCCATATGTTAACGCCACACGGCGAAAATCGCACTACCGAGTTTTGGAAACGAACAATTTTACGGTCAAAAAGATTACCACGACGTCATTTACGAAGTTTGGCCGACTGTAAACAACAGCCACAAGCTGTTAATGTTAGTTTTTTTTATTTAAATTTCTCGTATATATTACTTTGCAAGTTCTCAAAAACCTTTCTATGAGGTCCACCCTCAAAGAATAAATGAAAAATATTGTCATCTAAAACCAAAATAACGTTTTCTCATTCGTATATTTAGCAGTAAACATACGGATTTTTCGGATTGAAAGTTCACTGCCAGGCCGCTAGTAGCGCTGCTGTCGTTCTGTGTTTCCGTGTCATAACATGGACTTTGCACTTCTGTTAATTTTGGTGTTCTGTGGCAGGGCGCTCGTACCGTGCGTCGCGCCGACACGTTATCTGCACACACCACAGAGGTTGTAGGCACCGGCCAGAGCGCGGCCCCACACTTCGCTTATGTTGCAGGGAAATAATTGCGACGAGCCATTCACTTCCGGCGACGTCATATTCCAGTTATTTCAGCGTAGTTTTCATCTGTGGCTGCCACCGCGTATTTACGTCCTACGCACCACGCGAATCAAGGCTGTAGTGCTATGCAAAGTAATTACTCCAAACATTCTCTTGCAGTGTTCTGTTTCTACAACGTGGACCCACCACTGTGTAGTCTCTATTCCGGCTAATCTGTCGGCATGTTCGTTGCCACTGACCCCCAAGTGACCAGGGACCCACAATAGGTTTACTCTATTACTTTCCCCTAGCTCCACCAGAACCCTGTGACATTCTGCAACAAGTTTAGACCTTGTTGTAGGAGCTGCCAGTGATCTCAGGGCTGCCTGGCTGTCTGAATAGATATAGATGCTACGATCTTTGTAGCACCTACGCAAATTCTCCTCCACACATGCCCTGATGGCAGTGATTTCGGCCTGGAATACTGAGGCCAGTTTCCCTAGAGAGATGACGCCCTCCAGTCTTGGCTGCACCCCGTATACCCCGGCCCCAACGCCCTGGTCTGATTTCGACCCGTCAGAGAACCAGACAATATCCCCCGTATGGTGTCGAACGATTTTCTCCCACTGCTCCCTATTTCCAATTGTTATACTGAAAGGCTTGTTGAAGCAGTATGGGGTTATAATATAGTCGGTTGGCATTTCCCCAACCTTTCCTATATTTACCTCACTCACTATTTTAGTGTGTGATTCTGGATATCCCAAAGAGTTCCAGTTCTTGACAGACTTGAGTCTGTAGGCACCAGCTGCCGCCTCCATCTTGACACGAAGGTGTAATGGGGGCATATCCAGCATGGTTTTCATCCCAGCAGTTGGTGTGCTGCTAATTGCGCCTGTTATGGCTAAGCAGGCTAGTCTCTGCACCTTACCAAGCTCCTTAGCAGCAACCTGCTGTTCTACCTTCTTCCACCACACGACCGCCCCATAGGTGATCCTGGGTCTAATCACTATGGTGTATATCCAGTGCATACCCTTGGGGCTCAGGCCCCAATTTTTGCCACAAGCTCTCCTGGTACTTACTAAAATAACTTTTGCCTTGGAGAAAATATTCCTAATGTGAGGGGTCCATGTCAGTTTCTCATCTAGGGTAACCCCTAGATATTTCACTGTCCCCTTCACAGGTAGCGCTTCATTGAAAAGCTTTATATTCCAACTTGAGTGCTGGATATATTTCCTTGTGAATAGTACAACAACAGTCTTCTTAGGACTAACCCCCAGATCCTGTTTTCTGCACCAATCTTGCACAATGTCTTCACTGTGTCAGCAAATTTGCCAAGTATTACTATGACAAGATCGTCTGCGTATCCTTGGCAAAAGTACTGCCTAGAGTTTAATTCTCCAATGAGATCATTCACCACTAGATTCCACAATAAAGGCGAAAGAACTCCTCCTTGAGGGCAACCCCTAGTGGTGTTGATTACCATTTTTTCATTCATCATGGAAGCCTCTACCTCTCTTCCACTGAGCATGGCCCTAGTCCACCTACTTATAGTGGTCCCTAGGTCATGCACCTCTGCTGCCCTATCCATGGAATCGAAGGTCGTGTTGCTAAAAGCCCCCTCAATGTCCAGGAAGATACAGAGGGCTATTTCTTGAAAGTGTAGTGCTTTCTCCACCTTCCCAACAAGTTGGTGGAGAGCTGTCTCACATGATTTACCTGGTTGATATGCATGTTGGTTTGAATGTAGAGGAACCATACCTAATCTCCTTTCTCCAAAATGCACATTAACCAGCTTTTCCAATGTCTTAAGAATGAAGGAGGACAGGCTGATTTGTCTCATATCCTTGGCCTTGGTATGATCAATTCTCCCTGGCTTTGGAATGAAGACAACCTTCACTACCCTCCAGGCATTGGGAATGATTCCTGCTGCTAGGCTAACCCTGAATAACCTGCATAGGACTCTAATAAGATTTTCTTCCGCTTGTTGCAGGAGAGCTGGAAAGATTCCATCGGGGCTAGGTGACTTGAACGGTTGAAATGTTCCCATTGCCCATCGGACCTTACTGAAATCGACACACTCCTTGCCCAGATCCCAGTCCTCTTTGCGAATACCTGAGAACCGTTGTCTCTCAGGAATCACATACTGGTCTGAGTTATCCCCCAGAGTATATTGAGGAAAGTGAGTCTTGAGGAGCAGTTCCACCGTTTCATGTGCTGTCTTTGTACACTCCTCATCCTCCTTCCTCAATGTTCCTCCTGGATTAGTTGGTACTCTAGTGAGGATTTTATGAAGTCTCGCTTGAGCAGCCGTGCCCTCCACTTCCTCACAGAATACCTTCCAGGATGCCTCCTTTGCCCGTCTGATGGCAAGGTTGTAATTGACAAGGGCCTCACGATACTTTGCCCATTGTCCTTTGCGCCTCACAATGTTAAACAGTCTTCGTACCTGTTTCCTTTGCATTTCCAGGTTATTATTCCAACAAGGCACACTCCTATTTGTGCACTTCTTCGTGATTGAGCAGTTGTCCTGGTATGAGGTCACTATAGCAAAGGTTACGGCCTCTGCTACTTCCTCGAACTCTGCTGGATTCCTTATCGAAGTTTTAATTTCCGATAGGCTGAAGTCAAGGTCTCTCCTATATGTTTCCCAGTCCGTTTTCCTGGGATTCCTATAGACCATGGTCTGTCTGGTTCCCATTTCAACCTTGAATTTAATATACATGTGATCTGATGAGGATGGCTCCAGGACCACATGCCACTGTTTGACGTAACTTCCAATCATCATGGGACCAAAAGTTATGCCAATTACTTCTTCCCTTCTACTATTCCTGAATGTAGGTTCATCACATCTATTCAGGATCTCCAAGTTGTTAGATAGGAGAAATTCAAGAAGGTGCTCATCTCTACTGTTTGTGTCCTTGCTGCCCCACGATAGATTGTGGGCATTGGCATCACATCCCACCAACAGTTCGTCACCTTGCCGATGGCAGGCTTCCGTCAGTCTCCTCACTTCCAATGGAGGAGATCTGTCTTCGTAAGGAAGGTATGCTGAGGCCAAAACAATTTCCCTCGTGATATCTTCCTCACGTTGCTGCATCCTGATGGTCACCAAGTCCCTGGAACAAAAATCCATCATTGGTATGAAAGGTATTCCATTTCTAACATAAATGCATGTTCTGGAGTTTTTTTAGATTTCTAGCATAAATCAGCTTACCTCCAGTACCACCGAGGCCCGATACACCCCCTTTGTATAAATAGGGTTATTGTATCAGGGCCACATCCACCTCCTGTCTCTTATACGTAACTAAATATATTTTCACGATACTTCATAAGAAAAAACGGTCTCACACTTACTTACAATTAATAGTGGAGAAGTCCCTGATGTGCGACTGTTCTCAATGAGGTAGGAAACATGAAAGACGAAATTGACAACCGCGTTCTGGGCATCTCGTAAAAAGTAGATGAACACCATAAATATATGAAGAACGTAAATAGCTGCCAGAGAAAGCTGTGGTCAGCGATAAGCATGGTAAAGAAATTATTTATCGATTGAAAATTTTTAATGTAATACTACAAAATCCGTATCACAGCCTCTAACTAATAACATTTGAAGTAATTGCCTATAAGAACGCAAGCGAGACTGATTTTAACAAACAAGTGAAATGATGAAACTTCCTGGCAGATTAAAATTGTGTGCCGGAACCGGGACTCGAACCTGGGACCTTTGCCTTTCGCGGGCAAGCGCTCTACCACTGAGCTACCCCGACACGACTCACGATGCCGCCTCACAACTTTACTTCCGCCAGTACCTCGCCTCCTACTTTCCAAACTTCACAGAAGTTCTCCTGCGAAACTTGCAAGACTAGCACTCCTGGAAGAAAGGATATGGTGGAGACATGGCTTAGCCACAGCCTAGGGGATGTTTCCAGAATGAAACTTTCACTCTGCAGCGAGGAGGCAAGGCAGTAGGAGGCGAGGTACTGGCGGAAGTAAAGTTGTGAGGCGGCATCGTGAGTCGTGTCGGGGTAGCTCAGTGCTAGAGCGCTTGCCCGCGAAAGACAAAGGTCCCAGGTTCGAGTCCCGGTTCCGGCACACAATTTTAATCTGCCAGGAAGTTTCATATCAGCGCACACTCCGCTGCAGAGTGAAAGTTTCATTCTGGAAACATCCCCTAGGCTGTGGCTAAGCCATGTCTCCACCATATCCTTTCTTCCAGGAGTGCTAGTCTTGCAAGTTTCGCAGGAGAACTTCTGTGAAGTTTGGAAAGTAGGAGGCGAGGTACTGGCGGAAGTAAAGTTGTGAGGCGGCATCGTGAGTCGTGTCGGGGTAGCTCAGTGGTAGAGCGCTTGCCCGCGAAAGGCAAAGGTCCCAGGTTCGAGTCCCGGTTCCGGCACACAATTTTAATCTGCCAGGAAGTTTCATATCAGCGCACACTCCGCTGCAGAGTGAAAGTTTCATTCTGGAAACATCCCCTAGGCTGTGGCTAAGCCATGTCTCCACCATATCCATTCTTCCAGGAGTGCTAGTCTTGCAAGTTTCGCAGGAGAACTTCTGTGAAGTTTGGAAAGTAGGAGGCGAGGTACTGGCGGAAGTAAAGTTGTGAGGCGGCATCGTGAGTCGTGTCGGGGTAGCTCAGTGGTAGAGCGCTTGCCCGCGAAAGGCAAAGGTCCCAGGTTCGAGTCCCGGTTCCGGCACACAATTTTAATCTGCCAGGAAGTTTCATATCAGCGCACACTCCGCTGCAGAGTGAATGTTTCATTCTGGAAACATCCCCTAGGCTGTGGCTAAGCCATGTCTCCACCATATCCTTTCTTCCAGGAGTGCTAGTCTTGCAAGTTTCGCAGGAGAACTTCTGTGAAGTTTGGAAAGTAGGAGGCGAGGTACTGGCGGAAGTAAAGTTGTGAGGCGGCATCGTGAGTCGTGTCGGGGTAGCTCAGTGGTAGAGCGCTTGCCCGCGAAAGGCAAAGGTCCCAGGTTCGAGTCCCGGTTCCGGCACACAATTTTAATCTGCCAGGAAGTTTCATATCAGCGCACACTCCGCTGCAGAGTGAAAGTTTCATTCTGGAAACATCCCCTAGGCTGTGGCTAAGCCATGTCTCCACCATATCCTTTCTTCCAGGAGTGCTAGTCTTGCAAGTTTCGCAGGAGAACTTCTGTGAAGTTTGGAAAGTAGGAGGCGAGGTACTGGCGGAAGTAAAGTTGTGAGGCGGCATCGTGAGTCGTGTCGGGGTAGCTCAGTGGTAGAGCGCTTGCCCGCGAAAGGCAAAGGTCCCAGGTTCGAGTCCCGGTTCCGGCACACAATTTTAATCTGCCAGGAAGTTTCATATCAGCGCACACTCCGCTGCAGAGTGAAAGTTTCATTCTGGAAACATCCCCTAGGCTGTGGCTAAGCCATGTCTCCACCACATCCTTTCTTCCAGGAGTGCTAGTCTTGCAAGTTTCGCAGAAGAACTTCTGTGAAGTTTGGAAAGTAGGAGGCGAGGTACTGGCGGAAGTAAAGTTGTGAGGCGGCATCGTGAGTCGTGTCGGGGTAGCACAGTGGTAGAGCGCTTGCCCGTGAAAGGCAAAGGTCCCAGGTTCGATTCCCGGTTCCGGCACACAATTTTAATCTGCCAGGAAGTTTCATATCAGCGCACACTCCGCTGCAGAGTGAAAGTTTCATTCTGGAAACATCCCCTAGGCTGTGGCTAAGCCATGTCTCCACCATATCCTTTCTTCCAGGAGTGCTACTCTTGCAAGTTTCGCAGGAGAACTTCTGTGAAGTTTGGAAAGTAGGAGGCGAGGTACTGGCGGAAGTATAGTTGTGAGGCGGCATCGTGAGTCGTGTCGGGGTAGCTCAGTGGTAGAGCGCTTGCCCGCGAAAGGCAAAGGTCCCAGGTTCGAGTCCCGGTTCCGGCACACAATTTTAATCTGCCAGGAAGTTTCATATCAGCGCACACTCCGCTGCAGAGTGAAAGTTTCATTCTGGAAACATCCCCTAGGCCGTGGCTAAGCCATGTCTCCACCATATCCTTTCTTCCAGGAGTGCTAGTCTTGCAAGTTTCGCAGGAGAACTTCTGCGAAGTTTGGAAAGTAGGAGGCGAGGTACTGGCGGAAGTAAAGTTGTGAGGCGGCATCGTGAGTCGTGTCGGGGTAGCTCAGTGGTAGAGCGCTTGCCCGCGAAAGGCACACAATTTTAATCTGCCAGGAAGTTTCATATCAGCGCACACTCCGCTGCAGAGTGAAAGTTTCATTCTGGAAACATCCCCTAGGCTGTGGCTACGCCATGTCTCCACCATATCCTTTCTTCCAGGAGTGCTAGTCTTGCAAGTTTCGCAGGAGAACTTCTGTGAAGTTTGGAAAGTAGGAGGCGAGGTACTGGCGGAAGTAAAGTTGTGAGGCGGCATCGTGAGTCGTGTCGGGGTAGCTCAGTGGTAGAGCGCTTGCCCGCGAAAGGCAAAGGTCCCAGGTTCGAGTCCCGGTTCCGGCACACAATTTTAATCTGCCAGGAAGTTTCATATCAGCGCACACTCCGCTGCAGAGTGAAAGTTTCATTCTGGAAGTGAAATGATGTTTAAAACTTGTCGGAATTCACAAAGTACTCTCATCACAAAACATGGAAGAATGTGAAAGCGGGAGACTTTGAGTCAATTTACAATGTATATTAATTTTTAGCGAATCGCAATTTGCGTATTTTTCGAACTATCGCTCATAAAATATTTTTCAGGTTCAGAAAAAAGGGGAATAAAAAATAAACCCCTTGAAAGACTGGAGATGTTGTAGGTTTCCGTCAGGAGACTATTTTGAGAGAACTTCTACATGTCCTCAGACGAACGGCAATCGACATCCGTTTGTATCTGCTTACTGTATTTGTCTCTCGTTCTCTCTCTGCGAGTTTCACCCCACACACTTCCCTCCAATGCTAAATTCACTATTCCTTTGTGTATATTCTGGTCAGTACCACCTCATAAGTTATGGGAAGTTACCTAATTTTCAGCTTTCCTCTGTAACACCATATTTCAAAAGTCTCTATTCTTTTCCTATCTGAACTACTTATCGTGTATGTTTCAATTCCGTACAACACTCCGCACACATGCTTCCAGAAATGTCTCCCTTACACTTAAATTTATATTTAATGTTCCGAATGTATCTTTCTCAAAACGCTTTTCTTATCCTTGCCATTCTGCTCTGTATTGCGACCATCGTCTGTTACTTTACTTCGCAAGTAAAACCACTTGATTTATCACCTTAATTGTTTCATGACCTAACCTAATACCTTCCGTGTAGTGTCTCCGCTTACTGTTGGTCTGGAGGTCGGTCGTTACTAGCAAGGATGTGGACATGGGCCTGTAACATGAACTTTTATTAACAGAATAAAATGAGTACTTTCCAGTGCTTGTGCTGATACACAGTTGTGCAATGTATCAATTAGAGTTCTGGCAGCGGAATACTGTTTCTGCTTCCGTTGAGATAACTGCACTCGTAGATGGTGCTCTTCTGTTGAAATTCCTGAAACTGTCGAACTCGCGGATGTGCTTCGTACTGACTGGATCTGTCCCATACTCTGTGTGATGACTTGGTGCGTCGTCAATCTAGGCGAGCTGCGGGCACGCCCAGTGACCGTACTATGGAGCGACCTATCGCTCCTTTAAATCCCTTTCAGACCCAAGGTTGCAGGTGACGTGACGTTAATGTAGAGAGAGAGGCGTTTAAGATACAAAATTCATACTGTAATTAATTTCAAAACAGAAAAGAAATTAATATTAAAACTTTTGTACCCACACAATTGTCTCTTTTGGGCCTACACTATAAATTTTTATGGTCTGCACCATCTTACAGACTAGATTAGATTAGATTATTTATTTGTTCCGTAGATCCATATTGAGGGGATCCTCGTGGATGTGGAACATGTCAAGAAACAGTATTTACAAGTTGAATAACAAATAATACTAATAATATAAATACATACACTTATAATATAAATACAGATACATAATTTTTTAAGTTTTTTTTTTGTTTGTTTGTTGATAATATAATAATACTAATATAGTATGAGTGCATGCATCATTTGGTACAATTTAGAAATTCACTAATGGAGTAGAAGGAGTTGGCCACTAGAAAGTCTCTTAGGTTCCTCTTAAACTGATCTTTATTTGTAGCTAAATTTTTTATACTTGATGGTAAATTATTGAAAATGTGTGTTCCTGAGTAGTGGACCCCTTTTTGAACTAAAGTAAGTGCTTTTAAATCCTTGTGTAGATCATTTTTATTTCTAGTATTGTACGTATGAACTGAGCTGTTTGTTGGGAAAAGGGATATATTATTTATGACAAATTTCATTAAGGAATAAATATACTGAGAGGCAGTAGTTAATATACCCAGTTCTTTGAAGAGGCTTCTACAAGACGTCCGTGAATTTACTCCACAAATAATACGTATTACACGTTTTTGGACTCTGAAGACTTTTGACTGACTTGAAGAGTTACCCCAATATATTATACCATATGACATTAAGGAATGAAAGTAAGCAAAGTATGCAAGCTTTGTTATTTTTTTGTCTCCTATGTCTGATAACACAGTAACAAGCCTTCGAAAGACATACATTAATAACATCACAGGATCATATAAAATCAACTGGCAGTCATGTTAGCTTCATATGTCATAACAAAGATATCTACACCTTGTCAACAAGTCTCTTTTGCCGCCATTGTAATTGTACTCGATGTTTGCCGACTGCTGGTACCACACATTGTAGAAACATGGAACAAAAACACACAGCACAAGTTACCACAGTCCATCCTCGATTGTGTGATGCAGGCGCAAACTTCCTAGCGTGAATCACAAAGAAATAACGCGAGCAAAACCAGAACCGCACAATTGTGCGTACAGGGCCTGGTGCAGCGACTTGCATGGACTGCCTGTGTTGTGGCAAAAAGCGACGCCACAACATCCAGCATCGTCTTACTTTTTTTAGACTGCATTCCATTACCCTTGTTTTACTGTTGTTAATGATCATTTTATGCACTCGAAGGAAGTTCGTATTCAAGGGATATGATCATTAGTATGTCTTGAAAAATTTCATTGACCTCGGTCCAGCATGTCTCTTACTGTCGACACCTTGATAACTTGTTTCATGCGGGATGGCCCCGACGTGTATGAGGCGTGAATGGCGTGCTGTGGTGTAGCCATCCATACTACACTCACCAGATACCAAATTGAAGTCTGGAGGTTCACCCTTCATCTCACCACACCCCATATATTTCCGATTGGTGACAAATCTGACGATATACTATAGCACGTCAATAGGCTGACACTGTTAGACACCAGGAAGTCACATGTTCGTGTAGCAACTTGAGGTCGTACATCCTCTTGTTGAATCCTGGCGTCTCGAGTGTCGTGCAGACATGTTATGGTCCATGTCACAGTCTCATGGTGTTACGTATGTCAGACTCGTCACAGTGCCGTAGTCACAGAAACTGTGATTTGTGTTTGTATCCAATAATATACCACCACAGAAGCAACTGAGTTGAAGCAGTATATCTTGTATGAATGCAGTCACTGCGATGCACCCCCCCCCCCCCCCCACCCCACTGCCCGCCTGCAGCAAACCAAACTACGGCCATCATTTCTAAACACAACATGGAGGTGTCTGAAGTTTGATGAAATACATGACCGCCGGGGGCGGAGTGGCCGAGGCGCTATGCTCGGATGCGTGAGACCGTTCCCAGTCGGGGGTTTGAATCCTCCCTCGGGCATGGATGTTTGTGTTCTCTTTAGTATAAGTTCGTTTATAAGTAGTTCGTAAGTATACGGATTAATGACCCCGCAGTTAAGTCCCATAAGGTTAACAAACAGCCGCGCGGGAGTAGCCGAGTGGTCTGGAGCGCTAAGTTACGGATCGTGCGGCCTACCGCGTCGGAGGTTCGAAGCCTCCCTCGGGCATTGATGTGTGTGTAGTCTTTCGGTTAGTTTAACTTAGTTTCAGTAGTTTGTAAGACTAGGGACTGATGATAAACGTAGTTTGGTCCCAATGAATTACAAGCATTTGAACATTTCGAATATCTTCACATTCACAAACATTTGAATTCGTGACCCTACTAACGTCTTTCCAAACCGTCTAACTTCTTTCTACATATTAGTGAAAGGAAAGCGGTGAAGTACGCACCCGTAAGAATCGGCGAATGACTGTATTAAGGTGCAGTGTGCCTAATTACTGTGGGGTAGCCCAGTTGTGTATTCCAGTCTCGGTATGAAATTGGATGCATCGACAATGGTCCATGCCGAATGATTTCTACAAAAGCCGAAACCTATATAATATCCTTTGTCGATGAACAGAGCCTACAGATTTAACATGTGTGAATAAGTGCTACCTAATAAACCCTAACTTTAAAGTACCCAAAACACACTAATCTATTCAAACGAAAGTAGGATCGGTAATGTTTTTCTACTTATTTACACATTGGGTGCAAACATGGACAAAAATACTATTGTGGAATATGACTATGGTGAGCTAGTTTCGAAGAAGAGAATGATCCTCTCCATTGTAATAATTGTATATCTACTACTACTAAACTAGAACAGCGAGAAGCTTGCAGTAGTACTGATTCAGTAGTACCGTTAAAGTTGTTGAACTATTTTAAATCAGTTCACCTAAAGTGCTCTGTTTAGTCTTCCAGCTTTACCTTTATATACGACAGAAGCTGTTGCTTGGAATTTGGTCGATAGCTTGGCAACTGAGCTATTTAATTCGATTGTCTAGTGCAGGTGTGACTGCTGAAATCCTCAAAAATTGCGTTTGCTTCGTTCTCCTGATTTGAAGATGATTTAAATACTTTGTTTCGTCACCTGTAAATAAGTAAACAGTGACCGAAACCTGAGTATGAGTGAGTGTTAACTATTATTTTGAAAGATGTAACATGTTAGGCGTGGTATTTGCACTTTGCAACTTTTAAAACTCCTTGTGATGCCTTCTCAGTACAGGTACTTCAGGCTACCGGGCATATCGCTACAGGTGCTCAGTTCTAGCAATAGCTGGAGAATGAATGAAGTTCAAAATAACAAAGTCATCATTTCTCTGGTTAAATACTCTGACTATTATGGTAAAAAACTACCTTCGCATTGCATATATTCGAGTTGAATTCAAAGTCACGGTTTTCACGATAGCCGTCCTGTTCGGGACATAGCTTAAAGGTTTCTTTCCTGCTCATTATTATTATTTACTGAGATGAAAACACCGCAAAGAGTGGAACATGAGTATTTTTAATAATTCTTAGACGAACTTGAGGGAGCTCGTTTCTGGAAAACAAATAGCTACGTTCCAGGCTTAATTCGATTATGAACTTCGGTACCATTTGCTACGTGGAAAATAAGAAATATGTACGAACTTACAGGATATATAAAAATGTATGTGAAGTAAAAACTGCTCACATTATCATAGAAATGCTTATACGAACTAATATACTGCGTCGTGCTCGAAGGAAAGTTGTTTTCCATATTGTGATAAGGAAAACGTTTTTTGTTTTTATGGAATGGGTTTAAAGACAAGGCAAAGACATATATTAATTCGTATAACTAATAATCACTAACCTTGTACTTAAGAGAAAGAGATAGGATAAAAGAGAGGTGATAACGCTTTAATGGTTTCGGAAAGACGAAGTAAAAAGGTAGCATGTTTACAGAACACATTATAAATCTGTGCTATTTTGTCGTGACGGTAGATAATGTTATGAAAATTGTTTGTCTTGTACTTCAAAATACAGGGGCTCTATAGTGAACGCAAGCACAGAGAATGTGTTTGGTAGCCGAGTGTTACATAGTCGAACAAAATTATCTAGGTATATAAAACGTCAGTTCGTTAAGAAATATTACTATTTCGAACCTCTGAAAAGTGTTGTTTGAAATTATTGTTTTTGTTTTTCTAGAACATTCAGCAATTCTTTATTTCTGTGAAGTAACTACAAATAACTTCTGATTGATAAAAACGTATATGATGAACAAACATTCTTGTAACAGCTATCTCAGACCAAAATTTATACTATACTAGCTGTAATCTCGGCGTTGCCCGGGTAGTTATTTATTTACTTATTTATTCCTGCCATTTTTCAGGTGTATATTCATTTGTATAAGGGCTGTATGTCTGTAAAATCTCTTGGAAATACAATTAGTGGTAAAGAAGTAATAGATTAAAACCTGGTACCTGATGGGGCGGTTTTCCATGAACGTTACTGTTTATGTGCTCATATCTCATGAACTGTGTGTCTTACTGTGATACAATTTACAATGTACATTCAACTACATGGGGTGTATACTGTCTGTAAATGTTCCTGCGGCTACAATTTGTAGTGTAGAAATTATAAATTGTAATGTCAAAACAAATGCCATAGTTTTACTCCATAAACAGTGGAAAAGTAGAAAGCAAGAAACTTCATCCCTTTTATCGTTTTGCTATGGGTAAGAGAGAAAAAGTTTAATAAAGGTTTGAAATTATATTTAAAATTGGTTGCAATTCGCTAAGCACTCTCATTTCTATATAGCGTCTCGCCGTATTATGTGGAAGTTTTTTGCGATTCCTATTGTTTATGACATAATATCTTTTGAACAATGTGACGTACGCGATTGTTAACCCTGCAGCAATTTTTACCTCACGGTAAGGAAAGTGTGTACCAAATTTTGTTGAACTAGGTCCAGTTGGTTTAGGAGAAAGTGATCAGCATTGTCGCTAAATCCATCAGTTTTTCGCGCATCTCATTGCGTATGACGTCATATCTCGTGAAGTATGTATCGTACGTGCTTCTGACACAATCCTCATGGATTGAAGATCAGATGTTTGTGTAGATTATGGGACTTAACTACGGGGTCATCAACTTAATAATACATGCAAAGTATTACCTATGAACTAACTAATACTAAGGACGGCACAAATATCCATGCCCGAGGGGGGATTCGAACCCCCGACCGTCATGGATTGAAGCTTACTTGTACAAAACTCAATAAAAATTGGAACAAAATTATAGAATTGTATGCAACTCGTACACACAAACATACGGACGCTCTGCGTTATATATAAAGATATAATATTTCAATTAGCAAACTATTTCTTGAAACTCAATATTAACACAATATTTACACGAAATAGGAAGACATCATATAGACTGACGCCAATATGCTAATCTCTTCGACCCAAATTGCTGCGACGGCATCTTATAAGCGGAATGGGTCTAAAAGAAAACGAGTTTTTTATTTTCCCTGTAATTTTTACGTTGTTTCTCCCCATAAGAACCTTCCTTGTGCCTTAATAAAAACGTTAAAGAACGAAATAGACGAACTGATCGAGCCGTACTCGAGTTTTACGCTTAGCAACACATTTGGCGATTCATTTTTATTTATATAGATTCACTGTGACTGATTGCTGTGTTTTAGAGGGAAATATTTCAATGTTTTGCCGCTTCGCAAGAAGACAACTTACAGGAAAAGGGATGAAATCTGATTCAACTTAATAATACATGCATAGTATGAAAAAAAATTAATTTCCACCTTACACGACGACATTACGCTGCAGAAGTCAGCGTTCCAGATTCATTGTATCTGGCTTAAAGCAATTATATAGACGGAGTTAGCTTAATTTGAAGAGAGAAAGCAAAATAGAGAGAGAGAGAGAGAGGTGGTGTGAGGGAGAGAGAGAGAGAGAGAGAGAGAGAGAGAGAGAGAGAGAGAGAGAGAGCGAGTAGCAGAAAGAGTGAAGAAGACACTTTGTGCAACGAGAGCCGCTGACACTTAGAATCAGCCGGCAGACGCGAAGTACAATTGCAACGGGCTTTCATCCTAGTGGACTCACGACGTCTTGTGTCCGATTTCTTAAAGCCACTTCACCGACGTCTCTTCCACCACGTAGACTTTAAGCGTCTCCTTTCCAAATTACATTCTGCCAGGCTTCATTTTATATCCGCGCTCGGCAAGAAAACGCACAAGTGAATTTCACTCGGCAGAAAAAAGGAGCACAGTTTTCTTCATCCTTAATGGACGCATTTCTGCGCAAAATTACAAGGGGGTGTGCCTGCCTGGTGAGCGGGGGTGGGGGAGGGCCGGTGGGAGGAGGATAGGGATGAAGGGGAGGGGGAGAGGGGGGTAGGAAGAATGTCTGGTGGCTGCGCTTTAGGGCGAAGGCTGACTGAGGGGGAGATGAAAGTCGCGTTGCTGTAATTTGATTTCAGCCAAGGCTGGCAAAAGGGAAACGATGACGAAAGAAATGAGAAAAGAACCATTTTCGGGGGAACATTCTTTGTTGTCTCTGACGGGAAGAGAGCAATCGCTATATTAATTTTTTTCGAGGCATCAAGCATAGTTTGAAAATTGGCTGCTGAAAATTCATCACAAGTTAAGCAGGTAACGAAAGTATCTGGCGAAATATCGACAGCCATCAAATGGAACAAGAAAAATCAATAAATATATTGGAAATCTGGTGTCATGCAAAAGTGGCGTGACATCCGTTGCGTAATTCGGAAAGCAGGGTCTGGTACAAATTTTCTTGTGTCGTTTATGTCTTCTCGTAACGTCTACAGAACGTGTGGAGTTACTGTAAATTATCTTATGAAAACGGAAACAATCTTGCAGATATAAAAATGAAAAGAGAATTTACTGCTTAAATAATATTGCGATAACCTTGAAATAATGCGATTGCACGTTTCTGTTTTATCTTGTAGTTTTGTCATGTTTTCTCTCCATTTCTGTCGGTAGTAGGACAATACAGAGCGTGAACAAACATAGACACTATATTCAATGGTAAGTTGTCGATCCACTATTGCCTTTGTGAACAGTTGCAACCCTAAGGAAGAGCTGCGTGAATTGTCTAAATGATGAGCGTATGCCTTTTATTGGCCGGTAAATCTCAACTGTGGCTCGTCCGCCTTGTTGCAAGCGGCTGGTATGTTCACAGTGATGAAATGATGATAACATCACACACCACGCAATTCTTTGTAAATCTTTGGGACTTAACTACTGTAGTTATCAGTTCCTAGGCTTACAGACTACTTAAACTAACTGATGCTAAGGACAAGAAATACACCCATGGCCAAGGGAGGACTCGAACCTCCGACGGCGAGCAGCCGCGCGCTCTGCAGCGAGGCGCCTTGACACGCTCGCCCACTCCACCGCGGCAACTCGAAACTTTCTGGTTGATTAATGCAATGAGACACCGACATTTCGATTCATTTCTTTTTATTATTATTAATCAGTTATTTCTTGCCTCCATTAAACAAATATTTTTCACGTGTCAAATCTTTTGACTTAACATTCCACTTGTATTCAAACTATCAGATTTATGCACTTTCTTTTCAAGATGATTTATTTGACTATATTGCTTGTAAATATCTTCTGATTACTAGTTTCACGAAACTCACTCGCCACCTTAAGGTCACATAGGGAATCATTTTTACAAATGCTGCTTTGTCATCTGTGCCGTCCATCTCGATTTTCCTGTTGTATTTTGGAGTCAACATAATTACTTAAATGAGATAAATGAAATGCCTTTTATAACAGATGGAAAGTAAATATCTTGAATAAATTATTAATTAAACTGACAATGACAAGTCAGCGAAGATTGCAATTACGATCTTGATTGACTTGTTATTATTAGTTGTAAATAAGATCGCTGTTCCATAATGTTCTAAAAATAATTCAATAAATTAGTTTTATCGCTATGTGTGTTCGAAATCGGTTTGTAATTAATGTAGCTTAATATTATTTGGTGACCTACGAGATGTGTTGTACAATTCTTAAGTTTCTCTCCTGAACCGTTTTATAACCTTAATTATGCTTCATTTTCTGATATTGTTAGGTAATGTAGAAACTTATTGTTAACTTTCATGTGAGCCTCAATAGTAATTATGCTGTAACATGATGCATCTGATAGTCATTTAATGTTATCGTTTATTTTAACATGATGCAAATGTTAGTTCGTTAGCCAGGAGTAGAATAAGGTGGAACTGTTACGTCAGAAACATTTTGTACAATTTGTTTCCGTACTGTCATCGTTCATATTGAATGTATATGTATCGTAGTAGATAGTACATGAGGAAATATTTAGAATTCTCTCCATACCGTCTTTAGTGGTATTCTTCGTACTGAGCCACACATGATATGAAATTTTGTTTTATTCGGTTGTATTAATGATGTTCAACTTGAAATGCGTTCTATACAACACCATTTAACACAATTTTTTGATGCTTATGAACCATTTTCTTTCAAACACAACAATCTTAGTGTTTCTTTATTTCTTTTTAATTAAAATTGCAGCGGTTCCATTGTAGGTCTTAGCCCGTTCTGATCTTCCTTGAGTATCATCACTTGGCAAATTATTCGATTTGCAGCTAATTTCACGACGTTTTCTGTTGTCTAACGCTGTCGTTAACGTAGATATAAAAGTGTCATTCATGCCTCATTATTTTTCGATCTCGAATCTTCCATGGCCCTTTATGATTTTCTGTCTTGGTAGATCTTATACGTCAGCTGAGCTTTGAACGGATACTCTTTCTGTTTAAATGCAATTATGGTAAACCATCAAAACTTTCATGCCAATACAATAATACAAAGGTATGAAATAACTTTATCTTGCTCATGTCAATAATGAATATGCGCGTTACAAAAGCAATTACAGTACCTTGCCCTCTGTTAGACGGAGATATGGTGTTATGTAACCCATCATATCATAAAGGAATTAGTGAAATGGTTCTACCAAGCTCCGAGGGATAGAATGGCCATTTACGAAGGGTTACAAAGTTGCAGAACTTTTTTAGATGCAGAATATTGTAAATTTTGAACCATTAATATCAGATTCGTAAGAAACTACGGCTTCTGAAACGAATATTCGAACATTATTGTTTCAAATCTGTCACTGATGAATACAATTACCACAGTCTGACACTACTGCTTCGACTGACTGATTTCTGCAGTCATCTATGAAGCGGTGTTACAAATAACGTTTTTAGTTCCAGAATAATTTAAACAATATGTGGCTCACTGTATGAACATTTCGAGCTCTTTGAGAAGAAAATATACTTAATTTCGTCTTTCTAAAAATACTTTCGTTGCATAGGAATTTTGGAACCAATTTTGAAGGGATGATGGTAAGGGCTACGATATCATAGTACAGTAAATACAATTGCAAATAACACATGAAATAATTCAGAAACAATCATGATTAATAGTACCATTGACTGTTAATAATAAGTAGTATGTGGAAGTATTATCCAGAAATAACCGTCGAACAATGTCTAACCTCCGAAGCATTGCCAGCGAATGAATAATAAGACAGTGAAATTTCAAAGCAAGTATCTACATAAGCACGAGATAAAGACGGTAAATAAAAAAACGTAGAAACGGTGTGGTGTATAGCCGACTATGGGCGTGTTGTAAAACTGTAATAATTAATGCCGAAACTGGTAACATTCGCTGTTCTTAGTGGACTGTGAGAATAGCTTACACAAGTGCGCAAGGCAGTCACCTGCATAATTAGGTTGGCTGGGTGCGGAATAGATCGGAACCCAAAGCAAACTTAAAAAAGCACGGCGCAATAATTATATCAAAACGCGGACACAGAAAGCTAAGTACCGACTTTTATATTAATTACTAGCTGAAAACCCGGCGTTGCCGCATACTTATAAAAATTAATACATGCCAGGAATAAATTAATAAGGGCTGTATGTCTGTAAAATCTCTTGGGAATACCATTAGTAGTAAAGAAGTAATAGATTGCAACTTGGTGCGTGATTGGTGGCTTTCCATGAACGTTACTGTTTACGTGCTCATATCTCATGAATTACGTGTCGTACCGTGATGCAATTTAGAAGGTACACTCAACTATATGCGTGTATAGAGTTTGTAAAATTTCCTTCGGCTACAATTTGTAGTGTAGAAATTATAAATTGTAAAGGCATACCGAATGCTGTAGTTTTAGTACATGAACAGCGGAACGTTACTGTTTACGTGCTCATATCTCATGAACTGCGTGTCGGAATGTGATACAATTTAGAAGCTACCTTCAACTATATATGTGTATTCTGTCTGTAAAATTTCCTGTCGCTACAATTTGTAGTGTTCAAGTTATAAATTGTAACGTCATACCGAGAGCCGTATGTTTACTCCATAAACAGCGGAAAAGTAGTAAGCGAGAAACTTTTTTCCTTTCATCATTTTACTATGGTTGCCAGCGAGAAAAGTTTAATAAGGTTTGAAATTATGTTTAAAGTTTGTTGCAAGTCGCTAAGTACTGTCACTCTCATACAGTGTGTTCCGAAAGTCTCGCTGCATTATATGGCATTTTTTACGATTTATATTGGTTATGACGTAATATCTTTTGAATCATGTGCCTTATGTGATTTTTAACAATGCAGACATTGTTACCTCACGGTAAGGAATGTGTGTTCCAAACTTGGTTGAAATCGGTCCATTTGTTTAGAATAAAATGACAGGATTGTGGAAAATGCAGTTTTTCGCGCATCTCATTGTTTATTACGTCATATCTCGTGAACTATATATCGTATGTGATTCTTACACTTACGGCGACCGTCCTCGTGATTGAAGCTTACGTGTACAAAATTTCATAAAGATTGGAACAAAACTGTAAATTTGTTTGCAACACGTACAAACATACGGACAGTCTGCTTTACATATTAGATACAAGATACAAAGAGGATGATGAGATATAATTCGCCAATGGCTTTACCATATACCAAGGGGGTTCAAATGAAAAATATCCGAAAAGTTTTGACAACC
Organism: Locusta migratoria; assembly: GCA_026315105.1. NCBI lineage: Eukaryota > Metazoa > Arthropoda > Insecta > Orthoptera > Acrididae > Locusta > Locusta migratoria. Next base: position 600,995,850 of record CM048746.1, on the reverse strand, counting down.
AAACCGGTTGAAATTTGAATATACGTAGTGAGACATGTCGGGATACAAAGCACGCGTCTTCATTTCTACCCTAAACAGTTTAAGGCTGCGTCCTCAGCAGGCAAGGAGATGCTCACCGTCTTTTTCGACGTCCGCGGTCCGATACTCATCGAATTCCTCGAGCACGGAAAAGCCATCCACAGTGGCGTGTACTGTGAGACACTCCGTAGCCTACGCAAGTCCATCAAGAGGGCCTGGGCTGCACACGGAAGGAGTGATTCTGCTCCATGATAACGTGCGTCCACATGTCTTCACGGTCACACAAAATGTACTGGCCAATTTCAAATGGGAACAGATTGAGCATCCGTCCTACAGCCCAGACATTGCCCTGTATCTTCCGTCTAAATGGTTCGCTAAAAACATCTAAAAAGGAAACCGCTTAATCTCGGACGACGAACAGAAGGACCCAGTAAAGAAATGGCTATTCTGACAGCCACAAGAATTCTGGGGCAGCGAATGCTTCGGCTCGTTTAACAGTGGGGCAGTTGTGCTCGGGCCTCCGGTGATAACTTTTGAATAAAGACTTCAATTATACGCACAGTGTCGTTTCGTATCTTTTCATTTCAATACCCCTCGTATCCGCAAAAAACAAAAGTGATGTCTGTACCTAGCAGTTAAGACTGGTTAAAGGATGTGAATGTTTTTATATATCAATAAAGTGTTAGACGACGATGAGCCATTACAGCTACAGGTCTAACAAGACAGCCATCCAGCAGTCTCTGTGGAAATCGATATTTCTCGGTGACAGAATAACTCTATTTCTTGGCGCCGCTATTTCTCGCAATATCATGAACGAATAACTTTGCGGTGCCAGATTTTTTAATTCATTTTACATTGCTATGAATTACTAGCTCTTTTACTTTGTGGAAACTATATTTGTTTTAGGCTATGCCTAGAAGAACGCTAACGTGTCGAAGTGAAATGTGCAGAGCTAGACAGAGACAATTTTTTGTGTAAAGGAAGTAATCAAAAAATGTTCAAATGTCAGTAATTCTATGGGACCAATCTACGTTGGTCATCAGTCCCTAGCCTTACAAACTACTTAAATTAAGTTAAATCAACCTAAGGAATACACACACATCCATGCCCGAGGGAGGATGCGAACCTCCGACGCGACAGTCCGCGCATTCTGTAACGTGATGCCCCAGACCGTTCGGCTACTCCCACGTGGCAAAGGAAGTAATAGTAATGTGGATATTCGTAGTGACAATGCAACTGCATTGTTGAACAATGCATTTAAATATTAGCTGAAAATAATTCCATATCACGATGAGAGTTAAATTTGAAGTTTAATGAATTTACAGTATAGGATTTGTAACGCAAAAAAGTTCGCATCTGAAGCTTTGCAGACGTCCGCGCCGGATAACGCATTGACAGCATCTGATCCCATAGAAAGCCTCGACTCTTTGGGCCCAGGCACTTGAGCAGTGCTGGATTAGGCAATGCAAAACACGGGAACGCCGCCATGCATCGGGGAGAAAGCTGTAAATAGAGTTAATAACGGCATTCAGGAGAAGCAGTGAGTTGCTGGTTCCCGGTGGGCGTACACCTGATATCCGGTATCCTCGCCCTACCTGACCCGACACTTTGAACAGTTGAATTGGTACCCATTAATAAACGGAAAAGTGCTGAAAACACAACTCACAGATAAAATACTGCATGTTAGATTATGCTAACTTGATTTACAATTATCACTGACTTTCTCCCAAATTTTGATGCACATATGCAGCGGAAAACTCGTATCACTACTTCTTGCTTCATTGAAACACCTATTAAAACATATGAGCAACTAATTTGACGGTTGACTAAGTATCTCTTGTTGTTGTTGTTGTTGTTGTAGTTGTTGTTGTTGTGGTCTTCAGTCCAAAGACTGATATGATGCAGCTCTTCACGCTCCCCTGATGTGTGCAATCATCTTCGTATCTGAATAAGAACGGAAACCTACATCCTTTGGAACCTGCTTACTGTATTCGTCTCTCGGTCTCGCTCTGCTATTGTTATCCACACACTTCTCTCCAGTACTAAACTGACGATTCCCTGATGTCTCGGAATGTGTCCCGCGAATTGGTCTTTTTTTTTTTTTTTTTTTTTTTTTTTTTTTTGTCAAGATGTGCCAGAAATTTCTTTTCTCCTTATCCTGTTAAATACCTCGGCGTCCCAATCCGCACGGCTAATCCACAGCGGCAATTAATTTTAGAATTTTTTAGCTGTGATTTATTGAAGAAATGTTTCTAAATTTTAAACATGGCTGCAATTCAGCAACGGTGGAACACGATCCAAAATCCAACACAGTTTCAGCCGACCAGTTGCATAAAATGGTTTACATGTATAAACCTTTATACATGTAAACCATTTTATGCAACTGGTCGGCTGAAACTGTGTTGACTTTTGGAGAGATGTTTCTGAAGTTTTCACACCTGTCTGCGCCAGTTTTCCTTGGAATGGGGTTATTACTTTTAATAAAAAGGTAGTCTTAGGTTATTTCGCCTTGCACACCGGATGGAATAGTATGGTCATGGCTGGCTCTCCCAGGGATTGCACTAGCTCTGAGTGAATGTCGTCCATTGCAAGGGCGTTGTTTCAAATTAGGTTTATCAGTGAGAATTATTTTGTCACAGTATAGTATGTTATCTTCAGCTACTTCCTCCTCCCTTTCTACAATACAGTCTGGATGTTCTTTTCTTTTGTAGTGGCCCTCTATTCCTTCCACCGTTTTAGCTTTCCCATCTGTTCTTGATATTCGCAGAGTTACTTTCCTTGTGTCCAAATTCAAATGTTTATATAGCTTATAGGACTTAACTACGGGGTCATCAGTCCCTAAACTTACAAACTACTTACGAACTAGCTAACACTATGGACGGCACAAATATCCATGTCCGATGGGGGATTCGAACCCCCGACCGCAGTGGCCGTGCAGAGCGTGACTGGCGCGCCGCAGTCTCCTTGGCCATTGCGGCCGGCTGTCTCCAAATGTCTGTATTGTTATCTACGTTATCTGTTTACCTGTAGTTATACATTCTTCAACAAACTTACATTTGTCCTCTAGTTACTTCTGCTTAGCCAGTTTGCGCTATCTGTTAACCACACTTTTAGTTATCTGTGCTCCATTATATCAGGGTCCTTTACTGTATTTTCATCAATTAAATTCAGTATTTCCTGTGATATGCAAGAATACTTGATCCTTCGCAATCTTCATTACGTCATCTCTCAAAGCTACCCATTCTGTTTATACTGTGTTACTTCTCAGAGTTTTCGTCAATTGTTGCCTAAAGCTTCCTCTGAAACTCTCAGGATCCTCAGGTTCCATCAACTTATCCTGGACCCATTTCTACATTTTTCTGTCTTTCTGCTGCATATTCGTCGTCTACAGTTCACAACAAGTACGATATGGCCTATATCTGCCACTGGAAATGTCTTAAAGTTGATCCGAAAACTATGTCCCATCCAGAGTCTCCTGGTCTCTTTTGATTCTTAAACCAAGTGTTGGTTATTAATAAATTATGTTTGTTCATAACTATGCTAGATGTCTTTCTATTTCATTCCTTTTCCCAGTCCATATATACCTACTATTTTACTTACCTTCCTTTTCATACTAATAAATTCCAATCCCCCATCAGCATAAACTTTTCCTGTCCCTTAATTGTTTGAATAATTTCCTTTACCTACTTATGTGTTGCTTAGATCTCCTCATCACCGGCATAGCTAGTTCGCATATAAACTTGTACCGGCTTTGTTTTTGTCTTCGTATCTATCTTGGCTACAATAAAACCATCACTGTGCTATTCATAGTAGTTTACCTGAATTCCTATTATTTATTGTTGGACCTATTCCTGCTTTATCCCCAACAAATATTGTTCAAAAGAAACTTTCAAATGTCTGTAATTATATGGTACTCAACTACTCTGGTTATCATTTCCAAGACTTACAAAATACTTAAACTAACTGCACCTAAAGGCAACACACCATGCCCGAGGGCGACTGGAAGCTCCGACGGAGAGCAACCGCGCGCTCCGTAGCAAGGCTCTTGCATTCCTGCATTCCACTGCACCAAAGAGTTTGTATTTATAATTACTTATCCACCTGATCAGATATTCTGTTCATCTCTCCACCGAACTTCACTAATTCCGGTTATATTTTACGTCAATCTATCCATTCCCTTTTTTTAAATATTCTAGCCTCCCTACCCGATGATTGGATCTAACAGTCCACGCTCCAATCTGTAGAATGTCAGTCTTTCCTGATAACCAAATCCTCCTCAGTAGTCTCCGCCAGGAGATCCGAATGGTGAACGATTTTTACCTGCGGAACATTTTGCGCAAGATATTGCCGTCATATGTTCATACAGTAGAGCTGCATGTTCTCAGTAAAATTAACGACTGTAGTTTCCCCTTGCTATCAGTCGTTCTCAGTAACTATACGGCAGTGCTACGTCAACTAATGTTACAAGGGCAGCTGAATCTTGACTGTTGCTCCGGAAACTACTGAAAATGCTGCTGCCCCTCTTCAGAAACCACACGTTTATTATGGTATCAATTACGGTACGGCTATCTGTATCGCTGAGGCACGCAAGCCACCCATCTCGGCAATGTGATTGTGACAGGTAAGAGAATTTTCACTCATGTAAGTTTATAAGAATAATAAGAAAGTCCTTAGAGAAGAACAATGTACTAAAAGTTCAAAAATACTACAGATAAAGAATGAAGTACTACAAAAGGAACTGTCGCGGGATATGAAATGTGGTAAATGGCTTTTTTTAGGATTTTTAGGGATTTGTAGAAGCTGGGAGATGGAGGCGAGGCTGACCTAATAGAGGGTGGGATTCATAGGAGGATCGTAGAGAGGTTCAAGCCCCCAAGGTCGGTTTAAGAGGCAATTTAACAGGCGGAGCCGGGAGCGGGCTTTGCATTGGATGGTTAGGTAGATGTCATGGGCCGACGGCGGTGGCCGAGGGGACTGAGGCGCTTCAGTCACGGTCTGCACGGCCACTACGATCGGGGATTCGAATCCCCCCTCGGGCATGGATATTTGTGCCGTCCTTAGGATTAGCTACCTCATACGTAGTAGTTTGTAAGTTTATGGACTGATGACCCCGTAGTTAAGTCCCATAAGCAATAAAAAAATCATGGTGCAGGAAGCGGCTTATTAGAATTTCTTGAAAGGGTGGAGTGAGAGGTGTGAAGAACCACTAATTACATCAGGATGAGGTGGTTTTGGATAGATGCTGGAACTGTTTAAGGTTAGGGCGAGTAAGGTGGTGTCACGAGCACATTGGACAGGAAGGGGTGGTTGAGACATGACTGCGGTGTTAGGAAGGTGAAAGAAAGGGAGAGGACAGAGCTATGGTGCACTCTGTCGAATGGTAGAAGAGGCGGGAATCGGCGACGTAGCAGGGACGACAGGAGAGGAAAAAAGTAATGTGCGAGAGGACATGGTGGGATGTACACACGTATGGAATGTCAAAAGGAGAGTGGAATGCCATAAACGGTCATAGACATTCTCTGCCTTGTGGGACATGAAGATAGCAGAGTGATCAAACTTCAGATGGAAAGAGAAAAGACGGTTGAGGCGGAGGAGCGGTCGTCACAGTGAAAGATGGTCGGAATTTTCAGTATTGGCAATTGGAATGAAGTGATGCTGGTGATAATGAATACCTTTTTGAACTCCGAGCTGAGACAAATGGTATAGCATCTGACGGTAATAACATATACACATTCCTGCAGGGAATGGCCGTGCGTTAAGTTTTCAAATGTCTGTAGAGCTTATGGGTCAACTACGGGGTCATCAGTCCCTAAAACTTACAACTAGCTAATACTAAGGACGGCTCAAATGTCCATGCCCGAGGGGGGATTCGAATCCTCGACCGTAGTGGCCCTGCAGACCGTGACTGGCGCGCCGCAGAACGCTCGGCCACCGCGGTCGGCCGACCGTGCGTTATGAAACGCCACGTTGCGGATCGCGCGGCAGCTCGCGTCAGAAGTTCGAGTCCTCAGTCTGGAACTCATGAATATGTGTGAGTTTTCCTTATTTAACCGGCTATAGTACTCCACCACATCCAGTACTCCCTCTTTTCGTGACGGCAAAATACGAAATTTAAGAAAAATCTCGAAATTTCGTGAATGTGATAGTTACGTGAAATTCGACACTACTAATTGACTCGAACTTCAGTAACACTACCTGACACTGGCTCCGGGAACAGTGGTAATTTCTACGGCATAACGGCAACAATAGCTGCCTACCGACACTCCCAACTCTCCGTAAAGTTCCGTTAGTCTTGTATTTGCCCGCAGGTAGGGGATTGATGACCTAGCTGTTTAGTACACCCCCCTTCCGAAAAAACAACAACAACAACAACCTGCAGGTAGTGTTGAATGCCGATTTATATTGTGAACAACATACGAATATAAGTACCAGCGATCTGAAAATTAGCTCTACAGCATCGTTTCAATTAACAGTTGTCGAGGTCCAACGAATATTGTCTTGCGTGTGGCAGCCCGTAAATTTGAAGTTTTCATATTTCAAGAGTATACTTGTAACAGCACGTGGATTCTGCTAGCCACGGACTGCCACGCAAGAAGAGCATAAACACATGCTGAGTATTGCGATTGAAACTGACACGCTGAATAACATATTGGTTATATAGGGATTTCATGTATAATGTGATAAAATGATTATAAAATTTAGCCCATCCAAAATCAACCAAAGGCACTACTGAATTTTATAAGTTTCCACCTACAGCACAGTCACAAACTTCAATACTAAAATAGTTGAAAATAAGGTGGGTACTATAGCCGAAAAATACGGTGTTTTAAGCCTCTAGGGAACAACGACCTCAACAGTTTGCTCGCAAGGGTACGAACAACTGAACTTTAATTTGTTTTCGCGGCGATACAGGCATTTGCATATCTTTATATGCAAAGCAGGGTGTCTCTATGTTTGTGTGTACGTATTGCATATAAATCTACAATTTTGTACAGATCTTTATGAAATTTTGCACACGTAAGATTCAATCCATGAGGACGGTCGCTGTAAGTGTAAGGATCATGTACAAGACATAGTTCATGAGATATGACGTCATACACAATGAGTAGCCAGAGGAACTACCGCATTACGCGATAATGTTGTACATTTTCTCCTTAACCACTGAACCGATTTCAACCAAATTTTGTTCACACATTCCTTAAGTGAGATACCAATTGCTGTAGGAGTACTAACCACATAAACAATAAACGTTGAAAGAAACAGCCACATAATCCGCGGAAATTTTATAAATACAATAGATGAGAATGACAGCACTTAGCGGCTTGCAACAAACTTTAAACATAATTTCAAACCATTATTAAACTCTTTCTCGCTGACAACTACTTAAAAAAATGAAAGGAGAAAGTTTCTCGCTTACTATTTTCCGCTGTTCATGGACTAAAACTAAGGCAATCAGTATGACGTTACAATTTATAATTTGTACACGAAAAATTGAAGCCGCAAGGAATTTTACAAACAGTATAAACACATACAGCTGAATGTACTTTGGAAATTGTATCACAGTACGAGACGTAGTTTATGAGATATGAGCACATAAACTGTAACGTTTATGGAAAATCGCCCCATCAAGCACCAAGTTTTAATCAATGTGTACTTTACTTCTAATGGTAATCGCAATAGATTTTGCAGATATACAGCACTTATACAAATGAATAAATACGTGAAAAATAATACTATTGCACAACATATAACTCAATAAATATAATCGTACTCATTTTATATGTCTTTTGAATTTTCATTACTACCTTTCTTTGTTTCGATACTGCACTTATAATTTTATACATTATGCGAGACAGCGTTATGTCTTACATACTCTCCGATAAATATAACATGGTTTTGAGAAATAGGAGATGGACGGAGAGAGCAGGGATAGGAGACGTACTAAAGCCGCGCGGGAGTAGTCGAGCGGTCTGGAGCGCCACGGTACGGATCGAGCGGCCTCCCGCGTCGGAGGTTCGAATCCTCCCTTCAGCATAGATGTGTTAATTTAGATGTGTTAATTGAACTTAGTTTAAGTAGTTTGTAAGTCTAGAGAATTATGGCCAAAGTAGTTTGGCCCAATAGAATTAAAAACATTTGAACATTTGATTTACTACCTGGAGTCAGGAATAAATAAATACCCGGGAAAAACTGGGTGTTTAGCTATTCTATATACAGGGTGAATCTAAATTCGCGCGCTCGGGCTTCGCAGCGCGATTCCTCAATGCCAGCAACAAAATATGTATCTCACGAAATTTCGCCCTCGGCATATTTCTGGCAGTAAATGAACGTCAAACACTAAAATACCTCAGTGTGTTTCATAAGTACAGCGACTAACTTGTAGCGGATGTAGAAGGTGTCTTGAGTAACTAAGTGAGCGTAGAAACGCATGCCCGGAAACGTCATCCAACTGAGTTACAGAGCGACGGAGTTGCTGGAGGGGATGTCTAGCGACAGGAGCTGGTGCCTGTAACTTGGACTCTCCGTAGCGACCTTGGATGGCGTTTATGGGCATGGGATTTCATGCTCATTTTGTTCCTCAAGACGCCTTCTACATTCCCTAAAAATTTATTGATGTAATTCTGGAACACACTGACGTATGGAACACACAGCCATCTCAGTCTCTGACGTTCATTTACTGGTGGAAATATGCGCGGGACGAAAATTTGTAACAGTCATTTTTCATTGCTGGCATGTGAGGATCGTGCTGCGAAGCCCGAGTGGGCGAATTTAGATTCACCTTATCTACATCTACATCTACATAGATACTCTGCAAATCACATTTAAGTGCCTGGCAGAGGGTTCATTAACCACCTTCATAACTTTTCTCTACCGTTCCATTCTCTAATAGCGCGCGGGAAGAAAGAACACCTAAATCGTTCCGTTTTCGATCTGATTTCTCTTATTTTATTGGGATGGTCATGTCTCCCTAAGTAGGTGGGTGCTAGCAAAATATTTTCACATTCAGAACTAAAAGTCGGTGATTGAAACTTCGCAAACAGATCACGCCGCAATGAATAACGTCTTTCTTTTAATGATTGCCACCCCAATTCGTGCAACATTTCCGTGACGCTTTCCCCCCCGTAACGTGATAAAACAAAACGAGCTGCCCTTCTCTGAACCTTCTCAATATCTTCCGTCAGTCCCACCTGGTGAGGGTCCCACAAGGGGCAACAGTACTCCAAGAGAGGACGCACAAGTGTGATGTAGGCAGTCTCTTTGGTGGAGCTGGTGCATCGTCTAAGCGTTCTGCCAATGAAACGTAACCTTTCGTTCGCCTTCCCCACAATATTTTCTATGTGTTCTCTCCAGTCAAAGTTGTTCGTAATTGTAACTCCTAGGTATTTGGTAGAATTTACGACCTTAAGGTTTGACTAATTTATCGCGTAATTGAAGTTCAGCGGATTTCTTTTAGTGGTCATGTGTATTACTTCACACTTTTCTTTATTTAGTGTCAATTGCCAATTTTCGCACCAAGTAGAAATTTTGTCTAAATCGCTTTGCAGTTGCTTTTGATCCTCTGTTGACTTCACTAACCGATAAACGGCAGCATCATCCGCGAACAGTCTAAGGGAGCTATTCAGATTATCTCCTAAATCGTTTATAAACACGAGGAAGAGTAGGAGACCAATAACGCTTCCCTGTGGAACGCCAGATATCACTTCTGTTTTACTCGATGACTTACCGTCAATTACAACGAACTGTGTCCTTTCTGATAGGAAATCGTGAATCCAATCGCACAATTGGGGAGATATTCCATAAGCACGCAATTTCATTAGAAGCCGCTTGTGGGGTACAGTATCAAAAGCCTTCCGGAAATCCAGAAATATGGAATCGATTGGAGATCCCTTGTCGATGGCACTTAACACTTCATGTGAATAAAGGGCAAGCTGTGTTTCGCAAGAGCGATACTTTCTGAATCCGTGCTGACTATTGGTTAATAGGTCGTTCTCTTCGAGGTAGTACATAATATTCGAACAAAGTATATGTTCCAAAATCCTACTGCAAATCGACGTCAATGAGATAGGCCTGTAATTTTGGGGATCATTCCTATTGCCTTTCTTGAATATTGGAGTAATTTGGGCAACTTTCCAGTCTTTGGGTACGGATCTTTCGCTGAGTGATCGGTTGTAAATTATAGCTAAGTACTGAGCTATTGCATCATCATACTCTGAGAGGAATCTAGTTGGTATACAATCTGGCCCGGAAGATTTATTTTTGTTTAGTGACTTAAGTTGTTTTACTACTCCAGGAACATCTACTTCTAAGTTTCGCATGCTGGCAGCTGTTCTTGGATTGAATACTGGAGTGTTCACTTCGTCTTCTTTGGTGAAAGAATTTCGGAAAGCTGTGTTTAGTAATTCTGTCTTAGCAGTACTGTCGTCGGTAGTATTACCATTGCTATCGCGTAGTGAAGGTATTGTTTGTGTTTTACCGCTAGTGTACTTCACATATGACCAGAATTTCTTTGGATTTTCTGCAAGATTACGAGGCAGGATTTCGTTGTGGAAACAACTATAAGATTCTCGCATTGAAGTCCGCGCTAGGTTGCGAGTTTCAGTAAAAGATTGCCAGTCTTGCGGATTCTGTGTCTTTTTAAATTTTGCATGCGTTTTTCTTTGTTTCTGCAACAGTGATCTGACCTGTTTTGTGTACCACGGGGGGTCAGCCCCCTCTTTTATTAATTTATTTGGTATAAATCTCTCGATTGCTACTGATATTATGTCTTTGAAAGTAAGCCACAACTGATCTACACTCGCATTTTTAGTTTTGAAGGACTGGAGACTATTACTCAGGAAAGCGTGAAGCGAATTTTTATCTGCTTTATTGAATAGATATATTTTTCGTTTATTTTTGGTGCATGTGGGAATTTCGATATTCAGTCTCGCTACTACAACTCGATGTTCGCTAATCCCTGTATCTGTTTTGATGCTCTTTACTATCTCGGGATTATTTGTTTCTAGGAGATCAAGAGTATATATGCTTTAGATATGCAAAAGCCTGCCACGCCACAAAAATACATTATATCCGTAATAAGCAGTGTTTACGCCACCTACAGTTCTTCATCTTGCTTTCAAATTGCTATTGCGAAATTCTAAATGCGATACTCTACAAATCACATTTAAGTTCCTAACAGAGGGTTCATCAAACCACCGTTATACTATTTATCTCTCATTCAATTCTCGAATAGCGCGCGGGCAGATAGTACACCTGAATCTCTCCGTTCTTGTTCTGATTTTTCGTATTTCATTTTGATGATTTCTGCCTATGTAAGTGGAAGTTAACAATATATTTTCGCATTCGGAGGAGAATGTTGGCAATTGGAGTTTCGTAAGTAGCTCACGCCGCAACGATAAGCGTTATTGTCCTAATGATTCCCATGCCAGATCCTGTATCATTTCCGTAACGCTGTCTCCCCCGTATCGTGACAATAAGAAACAAGTTGCCCTTCTTTGGACTCTTTCGATGTCCTCCGTCTAACCCGCCTGATAAGGATCCCGCAGTGGGCAGCAATACTCCAAAAATGGACGGACAATCGTAGCGTATACAGTTTCTCTTGTAATTCTCTTGCATCTTTTAGGGGTTCTGCCAATAAAACTCAACCTCTGGTTCGCCTTTCCCACGACATTATCTACGTGTTCTGTCCAGTTTAAGTCTTAAGTAACAGTAATTTCTAGGTATTTTATGGAGTTTACGGCCTTAACTTTTGATTGATTTATCTTGTAAACAAAGATTAACGGATTTCTTTTCGTACTCATGTGGGCGACTTTACACTTTTCATTTTTTAGAGTCAATTGCCAAATTTTACACTACAGTTATATCTTATTCAGATCGTTCTGCAGTTGGTTTTGATCTTCAGATGATTATACTAGACGGTAAATGACGGCGTCGTCTGCAAACAATCTAAGAGAGCTACTTAGATTTTCCCCTAAATCGTTTATGTAAATAAGGAACAGCAGAGGACCAATAACACTACCCTGTGGAACGCCTGATATCACCTCTGTTTTAATCGATGCCTTACCATCGATTACTACGAACAGTGTCTTCTCTGACCGGAAATCCCATATCCAATCGCAAATTTGCGGCGATAGACCGTAACCACGCAATTTGATTAAAAGCCGTTTTTGCCGCGGTGGAGTAGCCGAGCGGTCTAAAGCACCTCGCTGCGGATCGCGCGGTTGCTCGCCGTGGAGGTTTGAGTCCTCCCTGGGGCATGTGTGTGTGTGTTTGTCCGTAAGTTAGTTTACATAGGTTTAATTAGTTTGTAAGCTACGGACTGATGACCACGCAGTTTGGTCCGATAGATTTACGGACATTTTTTGAAAGCTGTTTGTCAGGTACGGTGTCAAAAGGTTTCTGGAAATCAAGATACACGGAATCGATTTGCGAACCCTTTTCGATAGCATCCATTACTTAGTGTGAATAAAGAGCTAGTAGTGTTTCGCATGAACGCTATTTTCTGAATCCGTGTTGACCGTGTGTGCCTATGTACTGACGCACAAGGCTACTGGAATACGGCGCTGCAGTAGGCAGTGCGGTCTACAACAGACACAGTAACACTGCAATCCAGCAGACTGCGCCGGGCAGCCAGCACTGGCGGAGGGAACGACAGGCGAGGCGCTGATAGAATTGGGCCGCTCCCAGCTAACGGCTTCGCGGTTCGTTTAGCGCGGGAGGCGCCGGTCCACAGGGGGCGTCACAATCCCGCCGACAACAGTGGCTCTGTGTGTGTGTGTGTGTGTGTGTGTGTGTGTTTGTGCGTGGGGCAAGGGGGAGGGGGATGATGGGGGAGTAGGCGGCGCAGCCACTGAGCAGAGTCGGAACCGATTGTGTGTCCCAGCGCTTGTCAATAGAGGCCGATGGCCAGTAATAATGGAGGCAGCAACGGAGATAAAACGTGTACTTTGCAGCGCCTCCAATGCGGCCTTAGTCCAAGAAACCTTGCGGAGAAAAGCTGTACACTCATGTTCAGCACAAAAACAGAACATCTTGGAAGACTAGGACATTGAAAATTATTTTCACAGGACACATTCATTGGTATTTTCTGAAGAAATAATTAGCATTTCAGTCAGCTTGGTGACTATATTTATTTATTTATTAGGTTATTTAACCTGACCAGATTATGGCCATAGGGCCCTCTTCCAGCTGACCAGGAACATCATAAAAAGGATTTAAAAAGAACACTGTATTAATAACATTAATAATAACATTATATTCTAATACTGATAAAAATAATGATAATAATAACACAAAAATCACAGAATACTAATAATAACAAGAGATATTTACATGGAGATAGATTTTTAACACATTAGAATTATGTTTAATATAAACAGAAGGGAAAAAATGATTAATGAAAGGGGAGAAGATTGAAAAATGGCAGTGCCAGTGGTTATGAACAGAGATCTCTGCTGATGAAAGGAAAAGAAAACGTTTGTGTGATGATGGGGAGGGGGGGTAGGAGGAAATGACAACAGTGTGCTACAGACTGGTAAGTGGAGAAAAATATGTAGTTTCTTAGGCTTTCCCGGCGTAATAGTTCTTCATAGTTTATCCTCAGGATAACTGCTGCTGAAACTCGCCGACATCAGTTGTCGGCCGAAATATAATTGTCAGTTTGACTTCAAAATCTGGTAGCACCCCGCAGAAACTATGGAGGAAAATATGGCTATTGTGGCAGAAGGTGCACTCTTAGCTGTCTTTTGAAATTTGGAATTGATTTTATCTCTCTTAACTTTTGGGGAAAAAGGTTGCACAGACGTGTTCTCGATACAAAAAATGATTTAGAGAAGACTGCAATGTTATGTGATGGTACGAGAGAGTTTTATGTGAGAGCGTGATTTTGTGCTGTGTTGATCAGATCATAGTACAATCGTTGAGGATAAGTAAGAAGGTTGTTCGAAATTTCTTTGGGATTGACAGTTCTGCAGGTGTCAGTTCTGATATGAGAGTTGCCACGTACCACATATTTCTCGCTTAAACACTGGAACTATTTCCTCTATAGTCTGGGACTTGCATCCATGTATTTTGGAAGAATTTCACTATTCTTACAGTTATTACCAGTAGTACACTAATAACATGTCGGGTCTGATGGACTTGGGGTAAAGTGCTCCACTGGAAATGGAAGGATCGCGGGTTCGAAACCCGGCGGACCTCTGATTTTTTCAGTCTGCACTTTAACCCATCCTTCGTCCCTCAACGATGTGAGGAGTCGCCAGAGACGACACGTGATTCGGATTGCACGTTAAGCTGTAAGGCCCCTTCCCCCAGTTGGATAACTGGGGTAGACAAGCGACACGCAAGTCGCCGAAGTGGCCAATCAGCTACACAAAATAATAATAATAATTATTATGATGACTTTTTACGAATATCCGTTTTCTGACTATGTTAGCGAATTTTAGACACACAGAAAACGTATGTTTATTGAAGTTAGGTGAAAGTGTCAAGCAAGGATACGCGGCGCCTGCTTGCAATTGGCTTTCAGCCGATCGCCGCCTTCTCCACGATCGTTCTCTTACGTCTGGTGTGTGGCACTGACTTTACGCCACAACAAGCCTAAAAACATTTGAAAATTTAGTAGAGACACGAGAACTTCCAACCTTTTGAAGTCTCCTACGCTGTTTCCTTCTGGTAGACGGCCGGCCGCGGTGGCCGAGGGAACTGAGGCGCTTCAGCCACGTTCTGCACGGCCACTACGGTCGGGGGTTCGAATCCCCCCCCCCTCGGGCATGGATATTTGTGCCGTCCTTAGTCTTAGCTAGTTCATAAGTAGTGTGTAAGCTTAGGGATTGATGACCCCATAGTTAAGTCCCTTAAGTTCTACAAACATTTGAACTTTTTTTTTCTGGTAGACGATAACAAAGGTGCTATGGTGGACAACATGTTTGTCATCTTACTCAACGGACTTAAACCCGATTGAGCAGGGCTGGGACGCACTTGGCAGACGACCACCTCCCACAACGGTTGCAGAGCTGATTACTGCACGCATAGAAGAATGTCCAAATGTCCTTCAAGAGCTGACTGATACTCTCGTACTGGTCATCCGAGGTGATCGCGAACCATATTATAGGGCAACGAGAATGACATTTTGATTATTATGGTAGCCCTATTTGGCCTCACCCTAAGGAAGCCTCAGGTAAGGAGTCTAAACAGCAAATTACATTTGTAACTAATTTCTGAATAAAATGCGTTATCTCACCTCGCATGGAAGCATGTAACATGCGGAGGACGTCCTGTGGTAAAGCCATCATCTGGTTCAAGTGTCATTTGTGGTAGGGATATTGCAGCGTTGAACACGTTGTTTCAGTGTTATTGAAGTTGTGTGTACACGCTATGTTGCTGTAGATGTATGATCAGATTTTCCTCAAGATATCATCCACTCAGTTCCATCGATAGTAAGAGAAGATAAGTGGTGGAACCACCGCCCTATTAGATTAACATGCTGTCGGGATGAATATAGGTGCTGTGGCAGCCCCTAACCGTATAGAGTGTCCGCATAACAGGCAGCCAAGGCGGGCTGCTGAACTCCCTTTCGTAGGCGCTCACAAGTAATCACATAAACAGCGGCCAACAGCGGAAGAAACGGCGCTGTATGGCGGCACTACATTACGCTCCGACATGTGAGAGTGCCCAGCCAATGAGAGCGGAGTAACCGGTTGTAGCCCTCCGCCGATGCCGGCTTCGTAAGCGCACAGACGGAGTGTGCAGGGCAGTGCATACTCAGCCACCGGCCGCTCCACGCCGGATCCAGCTGCCGCCGCACTCTGCGTAGTTTTCTCTGTAGTGTAGTTGTTTTGCCTTGGCCTAGTGCCACTTGTAAATAGTTTGTTTGTTTATATGTTGGTCACTATTATATATATATATATATTTTTTTTTTAGGAGAGGTAAACTTACCAGATAGGAAGTCCTAAAATTGCACCTCGTAATGGAGGCAAGGCTGAAGAAAAACCAAGGCACATTCGCAGGATATCTCTACTTCGAGAAAACGTTAGTGAATGTCAATTGTTGCAAGATAATCGAAATTCTGAGAAAAATAACGAAATTACGGGTAAAACATAATTCGTACAAATTGATGAGAAAACAATGAGACTGCAACACGGAGAACAAATTGTTCGGTTGAAAACAGGTGATGCAGTGTGTGCGCACTACTTCTCAGTGTGTACATCGCAGAAGCAAAGACGGAGAGGATAGGCTCGAGAGTGTAATTAAATTTCATGCTAGGAGAATAGAAGTGATCGGATTCGCTGATGTGACTGCTGTCCTCACTGAAGGCGAAGAAGAGTTACATGCTCAGTTGAATAAATAAAGAATATGAGTCGAGACTAAAGTCATAAATTAAGAGAGAAAGAAACATTGAGAAATTCTGCTCCTTTGAAGTATACTGACATAAGTGAAGAGGTTCATTCTTGCTCAAGATGAGTCTACTGATGAAAAATATTTGCCTCAATGTGAAGATGAAAGTACTAAAATATCCTTTTTGAGCACGGAATAGTGTGGAAGTGAGATATGGACAGAGACAGAACGAGTATTTCAGATTTGATAATACTGACAACTGTTGAAAGCTGGGTGGACTTGTAACGAATGATGACGATCTCCTCAGAATCCATAATGAACTGGGGTGGAGTGGCTCAATGGTCTAAGGCGCCTTGCTGAAAAGAGCGTGATTGTACGCCGTCGGAGGTTCTAGACCTCCGTCGAGCATGAAATTGTGCTGTTTTTCAGTTACTTTTACTTAGGTTAATTAGTTTGTAAGCCTAAGAACTAACAACCCAAGAATTTAAGACCTATAGATTGACAAAGGTTTGAAAAAGAAATTGAGAGCACTTACAGGAAAAAGGGCCAGGATGACAGGACATGTGTTGCGATATGTTGGAATAACGTCCTTGTTACTAGAGGCAACAGTAGATTATGTGGGAGAAGACGAAGACTGGAATACTTCATCAAATAACTGAAGCTGTGCTTATGCAAATGTCGCACATGGTTATTGTTTTTCCATATCTATTGCAGTTGTCCGCGATGAACTCAAACTTCTTAACTGATCTTAATGGAATGTTCTACAGTTTGTGTGATATGGTCCAACTTAAAATTCAGGATAGTTTTTATCTCGATTAATTGTCTCAATATTAAATCTACTGCTGATTAGGTGTTTTATCCAGGTTTGGTAAGTAACTAGCGCTCTTCTTCAATGTGAAGTTTGCACTGGTGTAAAGGTGTCGGTTTCACACTCAGTGGTATCACGGAGTTTTTATTTTATCTTAGCCTTCACGTACCTGTCGCCAGAAACGATATGTGGTTCAGATTCCAAAATAAACTGCAAGTCATATTTCCCGAATGGATAAATGGGGTTGGCTACGGACTCGTAAGTCACCGGAGGGCGTTCATTTGAAAGACTTCCACTAAGCCACAATAAATTATAATTACATTCGATTTCAAACGTTACTTGATGCTAAAAGTTATTTCACATTACATGTGTTTTCCAAATGTACCTAAGACGAAATTATATTTTTCAAATGTTAGAAACATTACAAATTTGATTTCAAATTTTAGAGCAAATGATTCTATTGCAATTGGGCTACATATTATTTTCAATAAAATGCAACGAAGCTGAATGAGAAGAAAGTCCGCTTCTATGAAATGCATACAAATCTAGAACTTTATACAGAATTGGATGAAATTTGGCACATTTGGCCTTCATGACAAGAGTACAGTCACATCCATATAAAATACCATATTATGGAACATGGCGGAGGGTAATTTGTTGCAGAATTGTACACCTGTCTACAGTTTTGTTGCGTTCTTGCATACTACCTTTAAAGCCAGAGAATGACCACTCTGCACGCAAAAACTCGTACAAAAGACATCGACAGTGTTTGACCGGTCAACGTGTCAGATGGCACTTGCATGCACGTTTCCGGAGAGATGTGTTTAAATATTTCGTAAGTCACCGTAAGGGGAAAGGAGGAGATGATGGTGCCAAAGCTAGCAACGCACACTGCCCACTGCCTAAACGTTGACTGTACAGAACGACATGTACAGAAATACAGAAACAGTATGAAGCCTTTTTTAGTTCAACTTGTGCCGTAAATACACAGAGGAATTACCGTAAAAATTAGATATTAGTCAGCGGAGTTTGTGGAGAAACTTGAAGCCAGGTGAAGGGTAGAAGAGAAATGACGTTTAGTTAGCTTTCGGCGTTGCCACCGCTGATGTATGGCGCCAATGCCAAAGTTCCTCTCTCCCGAGTGATGGAATAGGCCTCATACATAGCTAACGCGGTGGTTCCAAAATATTTTTGCACACAAGCGGCATGTCATATGCAGTCCTTCAATATGAAGTACTTCTAAAGCTATTGGTGGTGTAATGGATACAATTTAATTTAAAATCTGTTTATATGTACAGGGTGGTCCATTGATAGTGACCTGGCGAAATACAGAGTGCTTCACTAAGTGTGTTTGCCTCTGTAACTTATAAAATAATAGGCGACGGGAAATGTTAATGCGGTAGGTCAACACAAGAAATATTACGCTTTCTGCGGAGCTATGAACATAGTTTATTGTATTATTTTCCAAAGAGTTACACCACAAAGATATAATTTTTTAAATGGAACAATAGTTTTTTCTATCGTGTATTGGATTCGTTTAAAGCAGCTGCGTCCAAATCAATTTAAAGTACATTCCTATCACTGTTAGTTTGGGAGCTACAACCCTTCAAAGTTCCGGGGGCGGAGGCTACGATAGCGTAGCTGACTGGCCGAGTGGCTATCCCCTGGGGCACGGCCCACTGTCTCATGACCACCAGCCAGTCAGCTACGCTGTCGTAACCTCCGCCCCCTAAACTTTGAAGGGTTGTAGCTCCCAAACCAACAGTAATAGGAATGTAGATTAAATTGATTTGGACGCAGCTGGTTTCAACGAATCCAGTGCACGGTAGAAAAAACTATTGTTCCATTTAAAAAAAATATATCTTTGTGCTGTAACTCTTTGGAAAATGATACAATAAACTATGTTCATAGCTCCGCAGAGAGTGTAACATTTCTTGTGTTGACCTACCGCATTAAAATTTCCCGTCACCTATTATTTTATAAGTTACAGAGGCAAACACACTTAGTGAAACACCCTGTATATCACGAAATAAGCATCAAACGAAAAAACTACAAAGATCAAAGCTTCTCTAGCTCGAAGGTGTAACCAGATGCTACGGTTGGCCCACTAGATGGTGCTGCCATAGGTCAAACGGATATCAACAGCATGTTTTTAAATAGGTACCCCCATTTTTATTACGATTTTCGTCCAATACGTAAATAAATATGAATGTTTCATTTGGAACACTTTTTTCGTTTTGTGTGATATGGCGCTGTAATCCTCACAGACGTATAAGTACGTGGTGTCGCGTAACATTTCGCAAGTGTGGACCATATTTGCTTCGTGATATATCAGCCGTGCTAAACTGGACCGCTTACCAATTTCAGAAAAGGCCAATATGGTATTTATGTATAGCTGTTGTGATCAAAATGCCCAACGGGCGTGTGCTACGTATGTAGATTGTTATCCTGGAAGACATCATGCAAGTGTCCTGACCTTTCGTTGAATAGTTACGTTATTTAAAGAGACAGGATGTGTTCATCCACAAATGAAACGTTAACCACGACCTGCAACAAATGATGACGCCCAAGTAAGTGTTCTAGCTGTAGTTGTGGCTAATCCGCACATCAATAGCAGACAAAGTGGGTGAGAATCGGGAATCAGTCACCGTCGGAGGTTCGAATCCTCCGTGGGGCATGAGTGTGTGTGTTTGTCCTTAGGTTAGTTTACCTTAGTTTAATTAGTTTGTTAGATACGGACTGATGACCACGCAGTTTGGTCCGATAGATTTACAAACACAAACAAACATAATCGGGAATCCCAAAACTTGCCGGCCGCGGTGGCCGAGCGTACTGCGGAGCGTCAGACACAGTCTGCACGGCCACTACGGTCGGGGGTTCGAATCCCCTTCAGGCATGGATATTTGTGCCACCCTTAGTAGTAGCTAGTACATAAGTAGTTTGTAAGTTTAGGGACTGATAACCCCGAGGTTAAGTCCCATAAGCTCTAGAAACATTTGAACATCTGATTTGAATCCCAAAACCGTCGGTGTTGAGAACTCTACATCAACATAAATTTCACCCGTACCATATTTCTTTGCACCAGGATTTGCAAGGTGAAGACTTTGAACGTCGTGTACAATTTCGTCACTAGCAATAAAATAAATTACAGGCCGATAACAGATTTTTTCACGCGTTCTGTTTAGTGACGAAGCGCCATTAACAAACAGATGTAATGTAAACCGGCATAATATGCACTATTGGGCAACGGAAAATTCAAGATGGCTGCAACAAGTGGAACACCAGCGCCCTTTGCGGGTTAGTGTGTAGTGCGGAATTATGGGAGGAAGAATAATTTTATGTGGAGATCTAAATGGTGCAATATATGCTGATTATTTATGTAATGGTCTATCGATTTTATTATAAGATGTTTCACTGCATAACAGAATGGCGATGTAGGGAAGAATAATTTTATGTGGAGATCTAAATGGTGCAATATATGCTGATTATTTATGTAATGGTCTATTGATTTTATTATAAGATGTTTCACTGCATAACAGAATGGCGATGTACTTTCAACATGATGTATGTCCGGCACATGGCTCGCTTGCATTTGAAGCGATCTTAGATGGAATATTTAATAACAGCTGGATTCGTCGTAGAAACACGTTCACAGGATCTTACACCCCCGGATTCCTTCATGTGGGAAAGTTGAAGGATATTTGTTATCTTCATTCACCGTCAACGCCTGAAAATATGCCTCAGCCTATTTTCAATGCATGTGAGAACATTACTGAAGGCGAACTACTCGCTTTAGAGAGGAACATCGATATCGAGTTTCTAAAAATGTCGTTTTAGCTGTTATAGACTGCCAGAAATAGTACGATAAGTAATGGACGAATACCGTAGTTCTTCCTCGTGGTGTAGTTAGTAGTGCGCTATGTGGTGATGCAAGTGGTCGGTAGTTGGAAACCCGCCGGTCTCAGAAGGGTCTCCGCCACTCTTATTACACTCCTGGCTATTAAAATTGCTACACCACGAAGATGACGTGCTGCAGACGCGAAATTTAACCAACAGGAAGAAGCTGCTGTTGTATGCAAATGATTAGCTTTTCAGAACATTCACACAAGGTTGGCGCCGGTGGCGACACCTACAACGAGCTGACATGAGGAAAGTTTTCAACCGATTTCTCATTCACAAACAGCAGTTGACCGGCGTTGCCTGGTGAAACGTTGTTGTGATACCTCGTGTAAGGATGAGAAATGCGTACCACCACGTTTCAGACTTTTATAAAGGTTGGAATGTAGCCTATCGTATCGCGACATTGCTGCTCGCGTTGTTCGCGATCCAATGACTTTTAGCAGCATGTGGAATCGGTGGGTTCACGAGGGCAATACGGAACGCCGTGCTGGATCCCAACGGCCTCGTATCACTAGCAGTCGAAATGACAGGCATCTTATCCGCATAGCTATCACGGATTTGCAGCCACGTCTTGGTCCCTGAGTAAACAGAAGGGGACGTTTCCAAGACAACAACCATCTGCACGAACAGTTCGACGTCGTCTGCAGTAGCATGGACTATCAGCTCGGAGACATGGGCATCTGTACCTGTACACACCATCCAGCTTTGACTCAATGCACTGTCGTATCGAGGCCGTTAATGCGGCCAGATGTGGTTGTTCTGGGTACAGATTTCTCAGGATCTATTTACCAAAATTGCGTGGAAATGTAATAACTTGTCAGTTCTAGTATAATATATTTCGCCAATGAATACTAGTTTATCATCTGCATTTCTTCTTGGTGTATCAATTTTAATGGCCAGTAGTGTAATTCAATAGAGCTATGTTCTGCAATGTTTAGGTTTGAGAGTGTTCTCTTTAAAATGAGCGTATGATCTGTTTGGTGAATATGCAGTAACATATGTAATAACGAACTGAACACGCATCAACGGGGAGATTTCTGTGATAATGAATATTCTAAACAACGAGCAGATACTGGTTGTTTCATATATAAATGGACACCTTTAATTCTGTTGCAACTTTCGTTCCTTAATAATTACCCGGTTTCAGTTTTTCTAAGCAATTTTTCACTATTAATGGAATAAGGTGAAAGTCATTCATTAGAATCAACGCGTGTGCTAAAAGTTTGTCTTCGCCATGGTTGCTATGGACGCTTTTAACGTAGATTGTATTACCTTTTCTGTAGTTCAGATACGACTTTGTTCATGTTACTTTGTTCTGCCATAAAATAAAGAGCAAATATTGTTACAAACCGTGACTACGTTTTCTTTTACAGCTAAAAACAACATGTGGAATAAGTGTAGCAATATCGAATTCCACAAAGCTCTAATACTTAATCTATATACAAAGTTCCTATTATCATTGTAAAAGTATCTCCCTATTTTGCCTAGATGTGATAAAGAAGTCTATCTTTGTAATTCGTTGGTATGTGTTTCATGATGTTGGTAAAAGTGCATTTTTCGGAGAAAGCGCTGTTACCTTCGAACAACTCAGAAACTTGCAGAATATAGATTTGTCAAGTAACAAGAGTTCCCAAAAACGTTTTACGAAACAAGAAAATGTAGATCGATACCTAGCAGTCGTTTGTTCATTTTCGTTGGTAACTTTGCTCAGGTTTTTATTTTATTTTACTTTATTTTATTTTATTTCATTTTTATTTATTTCTTACAGATGGCGTCGAGCACGCTGATCTACCACGCCGGCAAACCTCTGACCGAGCGCGCTGAGCCGCCGGCGCCCTGCAAGTTTCGAACCACCATCTAACATGTTCGTGCATCACAAACTAATTCGCCGCCCATTATAAATAATGTTCAAATGTTTGAGAAGCTTATGGGACTTAACTGCGTGGTCATCAGTCCCTAAACCTACAAACTACTTATGAACTACCTTATACTAAAGACAGCACAAACATACATGCCCGAGGGGGGGGGGGGCGATTCGAACTTCGCGCATCGCAGCATAGCGCCTCAATGCGCTCGGCCGCTCCGCCGCGGCCCGCCATTTACGCTACGTTGAACAGCTATGAGAGTACTCCGTAATTCTTGTGTGTTGTCGCACAAGTCTAAAGTGCGCGCCACCTACTTTCGCCGCGCGCCGCCATGCACCCACCGCGCGGCGTTCTTACGACGTCAGCCACGAGCGCCCTCTGCTACAACTCCGCTCGTGGCCACCACTGAACGACATCGTTCGCTTGGGACTGAGATAGGAACCAGTTAACACTCGGGAATCAGATAGGCACCAGTTAGGACTTGGCTATCGGATAGGCACTAGGAATCAACAGTAGGCAGGCCTCTATCTAATCTATGTATCAGCATTCTGAAGTCAAACACTATGTAAAAGTTAAGTATTTCTAAGACTCTATGAAATATATATCTCGTTCTAATTTACTCTAGTGTTTCTAGTTTCTGCTGTCCCACTGGCTGGTCACCTCCGTACCTGCAAACGCGTGCATCCTTTATTCCTGTGTCGGTCTCTTTCTAGTCGGCCACCGACACCCAGGTCTACCGGCGGAAACGAGACACAAAAGCGGCGACGAGGCTGGGACACAAAATCTTGTTCCATCGATAGCACGTGTTATCTGCTAACATGGAATTTTTAGACATTAGAATGTAATTCATTGTCCTAACAACGCTGGGTTTATGATAATTTTCAGTTCACCATTGCTTTGAAATGACAACTTCAGTTGTTGTTGTTATTGTGGTCCTCAGTCCGGAGATTGGTTTGATGCAGCTCTCCACAATACCCGATCCTGAGCAAGCCTCTTCATCTCCACATAAGAACGGCAACCTACATCTGTCTGAATCTGCTTACTGTATCCATCTCTTGGTCTTCCCCTGCGATTTTTTCCCCATACACTTCCCTCCAACGCTAAATTCACAATTCCTTGATGTCTAAGAATGTGTCCCACCAATCTATCCCTTCTTTTAGTCAAAGTATGCCAGAAATTCCTTTTCTCCTTTTCTTCCTTTTCTTCTGTTCAGTACCTCCTCATTAGTTACACGATCCACCCACCTAATCTTCAGCATTCTTCTGTAGCACCATATTCACTATTTCATCTCTCTATTTTACCCATTCCTCCTCTACTGTTTTATTTTCCCCTGTTTCTGTCAATTGTTGCCTAAAGCTCCCTCTGAAATTCTTAAGAACTTCAGGTTCCTTAAATTTATCCAGGTCCCATCTCCTTATTTTCCTACATTTTTGTAGTTTCTTTAGTTTCAGCCTACAGTTCATAACCAACAAGTTATGGTCAGAGTCTACATCTGCCCCTGGATACGTCTTACACTGTAAAACCTGGTTTCGAAATCTATGTCTTACCATTATAAAATCTATCTGATATCTCCCGGTGTCTCCTGGTCTCTTCCACGTATACAACCTTTTTTTGTGATTCTTGAACCAGGTGTTTGTTATAACTAAATTATGTTCTGTGCAAAATTCCACCAGGCGGCTTCCTCTTTCATTCCTTTTGCCCAGACCATATTCACCTACTATCTTCCCTTCCTTGTCCTACTACCGAATTCCAGTCTCCCATAACAATTAAGTTTTCCTCTCCCTTAATGTCTGAATAATTTCCTTTAGCTCCTCATATATTTCTTCGATTTCCTCATCATCGGCAGAGCTAGTTGGCATATAAACCTGTACTACTGTTGTCGGTGTTGGCTTCGTATCTATCTTGACAATGATAATGCGATCACTGTGCTGCTCATAGTAGTTTACCCGCATTCCTATTTTCTTATTCATTATCAATCCTACTCCTGTGATACCCCCAATTGATTTTGTATTTATAATCCTGTACTCACCTGACCAGAAATCCTGTTCATCCTGCCACCGAACTTCACCAATCCCCACTATATCTAACTTCAACCTATCCATTTCCCTTTTTAAATTTTCTAATTTTCCTACTCAATTAAGGGATCTAACATTCCACGCTCCGACCCGTAGAATGCCAGTATTGTCTTTCCTGATGATCACATCCTCCTGAGTAGACCCCGCCCGGAGATCCGAATGGGGGATTATTTTACCTCCGGAATATTTTACCCGAGAGGATGCCATCATCATATGTTCATACAGTAGAGCTGCATGTCCTCGGGAAAGGTAACGGCTGTAGTTTCCCCTTGCTTTCAGCCGTTCGCAGTAGCTGTGTGGCAAAGCCACATTAGCTGATGTTACAAGGTCAGCTCTGTCAATCATCCAGACTGTTGCCCCTGTAACTACTGAAAAGGCTGCTGCCCCTCTTCAGGAACTACACGTTTGTCTGGCCTCTCCACAGATACCCCTCCGCTGTGGTTGCACCTACGGTACGGCTATCTGTATCGTTGAGGCACGCAAGCCACCTCACCTCGGCAATGTCTATGGTTCATGGGAGTGGGGTAAGAAAATGACCAAATATACAAACCAAGATGGCCTGCACAAGAGAGAGTTTCGGGCAAGGTTTCGGGCGAGGAATGTCACGTGACTGATTTCCGAACGGCAAATGTTGAGCACCTCCATAAAACGAACCAGACACTTGCCCTATGGTGGTTATTATTCTATTTATATTTTATTGTTCAATAATTGTAAAATAAAGCAGCCCAACAAGTTGCACTTTATTTAGATACTTGATCTAGATTACGGCACCAACTACGGTTGCCTTCATCAGAAGATTAAAATTAATACTCACATGAGGCGTAAAATTATGAGCGATATGCTCAAGTCCAAAAGATAAATACAGTTACAACACGTGCTAGCAAGTCTATGGGACTTAACTAGGGGGTCATCAGTCCCTAAACTTACAAACTACTTATGAACTAGCTAAGACTAAAGACGGCACAAATATACATGCCCGAGGGGGGATTCGAAACCCCGACCGTAGAGGCCTTGCAGACCGTGACTGGAGCGCCTCAGTCCCCTCGGCCACCGCGGCCGGCGCTGCCGTACTGCTCGCCAGTCAACTTACTATTTTCTTGCTAACATGTGTTCTAACTATAGTCATCTTTTGGATTAGAGCATAAAGATAATACTTTTCCGACTCAATTTTCATCTTCTGATGAAATCACCCATAGTCGGTGTCGAAATCTAGATCAAGTATCTAAACAAAGTGCAACTTGTTGGGCTGCTGTATTCCACAATTATTGTACATTTAGTACGGTTACAGAAATTTTAACAAGATATGTTTGAAGTCGTTATATTTCACTGTTTTAATCTTGACCAACCATCCATTTTTATCTGACTGTCCACCAGCACATGGTTTTCTATATAACCATCATCCAGTACACCTACTTGATTTTATGTGTAGCACCTTAATAAGCAGTTGAATGTCAATCAGATCAGATGATGAGATCACAGAGTATCGAAGCCGGTCGTCTTGAATAAATAAAATAGAAATTGTGATCTTGGCATCTATCCTATTTATACAATAAAATCGTTAACCAAAGATGAGTGAATTGCGTGATAATGAAAATGTGGGACAGCTATTAGTTTCAAGAGGTAGTAGTTCAAAACAGAGTATATTTGTAAATGGTCAACTCAAATATCAAATAACTTGGGGTCTATGTTAAAAAAACGGCCAGAAAGAAAATTTTGTTGGGTGCATAGATATTGTCACAATAGTGGAGTCGTCATCGTATCATTCATCAAAGTTTATTATTTATTTTTTATTATTATTGTTGGAAAAGTTTGGAAAAATAATAAATCTACAGGCAAATCTTAAGTGGTCCATAATACACGGCAGTGCATTTTTTTTTTCATATATAGGGGTGGCATGGAATAAAGATACAGGAGGAGATTAGCAGAGATCTGGGGAGGTAATGGCAGAGTTAGGGGGATGGGTACGTGGATAGAGAGGAGGAAGAGATGAAGGAAGACAAAACTGAGGTAGTTGATCGAGTAAGAAGGAGGAAATGGACAGAAAGAGGTACAAGGAGTTACATGAAGCAGGGCGCGGTAGCCGAGCGGTCTGTGGCGCGCCAGTCACGTTATGCACGGCCGCTACGGTCGGGGGTTCGAATCCACCCCATAGGGCATGGATATTTGTGCCGTCCTCAGTATTAGCTAATTCATAAGTAGTTTGTAAGTTTAGGGACTGATGACCCCGTAGTTACGTATCGTAAGCTGTACAAACATTTGAACATTTTTTGAGTACACAGAGTATTTGAATATCGGAATGAATGAACACCAGAGCAACGTCGGATTTTGAGCTAGTTAATACAGTGGAGGACAAAGAGCTAAGAAATTGGCAAGTGAAAGGGAGATTTATGAAAATAGTGTTGAATGCATATGCATTTCCCATGCAGGCTTAGCAATAGGGTTTTTTGACTGTTTCCGGGAAATCGTTTTAAATTGTTAATTATGTCATATTATGGTCTATGCATGCTTTTTTATCTCGTGGATTTCAGTACATTTTTTTTTTTAAAAGAAATGAAATTCAAATAATTTGAAACCCCGCTAAACCGCTACATTTGAGTCACGTGATGCCTGTGACGTCATACAACACGCTGCTGCTGCTGCTGCTCTCGTAAGATAAACAAATACGCGGCCAACGGGAAATTTTCTCGCCGGCCACGAACAAATACATGTATATTGTTTGGGCCTAGGCCTCGTGTTTGGGCGTTAACGTTTGCATAATGACCTACAAATATTGCTTAGTTCCGCACTGTACCAATACATCTGTCAAGACTCCAGAAAAATTGTTCTTGCAAGTACCACATGAATATTGTTGCAACCCACTATAAAAATATTCAAATGTTTGTATAGTTTATGGGACTTAACTACGGGGTCATCAGTCCCTAAACTTTCAAACTACTTATGAACTACTTACGAACTAGGAAGGCACAAATATCCATGCCCAAGGGAGAATTTGAACCCCCGAACGTAGTGGCCGTGCAGACCGTGACTGAAGCGCCTCAGTCTCGGCCACCGCTGCCGGCTATAAAAGTATAGCACTGATTATTTACCTCCAGTAAGTGCAATTGTCCACTCCCATGAACCACAGACATTGCCGAGGTGGGGTGGCTTGCGTGCCTCAACGATACAGATAGCCGTACCGTAGGTGCAACCACAGCGGAGGGGTATCTGTGGAGAGGCCAGACAAACGTGTGGTTCCTGAAGAGGGGCAGCAGCCTTTTCAGTAGTTACAGGGGCGACAGTCTGGATGATTGACTGAGCTGGCCTTGTAACATCAGCTAATGTGGCTTTGCCACACAGCTACTGCGAACGGCTGAAAGCAAGGGGAAACTACAGCCGTTACCTTTCCCGAGGACATGCAGCTCTACTGTATGAACCTATGATGATGGCATCCTCTCGGGTAAAATATTCCGGAGGTAAAATAGTCCCCCATTCGGATCTCCGGGCGGGGTCTACTCAGGAGGATGTGATCATCAGGAAAGACAATACTGGCATTCTACGGGTCGGAGCGTGGAATGTTAGATCCCTTAATTGAGTAGGAAAATTAGAAAATTTAAAAAGGGAAATGGATAGGTTGAAGTTAGATATAGTGGGGATTGGTGAAGTTCGGTGGCAGGATGAACAGGATTTCTGGTCAGGTGAGTACAGGATTATAAATACAAAATCAATTGGGGGTATCACAGGAGTAGGATTGATAATGAATAAGAAAATAGGAATGCGGGTAAACTACTATGACCAGCACAGCGATCGCATTATCATTGTCAAGATAGATACGAAGCCAACACCGACAACAGTAGTACAGGTTTATATGCCAACTAGCTCTGCCGATGATGAGGAAATCGAAGAAATATATGAGGAGCTAAAGGAAATTATTCAGACAATTAAGGGAGAGGAAAACTTAATTGTTATGGGAGACTGGAATTCGGTAGTGGGACAAGGAAGGGAAGGGAAGATAGTAGGTGAATATGGACTGGGCAAAAGGAATGAAAGAGGAAGCCGCCTGGTAGAATTTTGCACGGAACATAATTTAGTTATAACAAACACCTGGTTCAAGAATCACAAAAGAAGGTTGTATACGTGGAAAAGACCAGGAGACACCGGGAGATACCAGATAGATTTTATAATGGTAAGACATAGATTTCGGAACCAGGTTTTACGGTGTAAGACGTACCCAGGGGCAGATATAGACTCCGACCATATCTTGTTGGTTATGAACTGTAGGCTGAAACTGAAGAAACTACAAAAAGGTAGGAAAATAAGGAGATGGGACCTGGATAAATTGAAGGAACCTGAGGTTCTTAAGAATTTCAGGGGGAGCTTTAGGCAACAATTGACAGAAACAAGTGAAAATAAAACAGTAGAGGAGGAATGGGTAAAATTGAGAGATGAAATAGTGAAAGTAGCAGAGGACAAAATAGGTAGGAAGGCAAGACCTACGAAAAATCCTTGGATATCACAGGAGATACTAAATTTAATCGATGAAAGGAGAAAATATAAAAATGCAGTTAATGAAACAGGCAAAATGGAGTACAGACGACTAAGAAATGAGATTGACAGGAAGTGCAAAATGGCTAAGCAGGAGTGGCTAGAAGGCAAATGCAAGGATGTAGAGGAATGTATAAATAGGGGAAAAATAGATGCAGCCTACAGGAAAATAAAAGAAACATTTGGAGATAAGAAAAACAGCTCTATGAATATCAAGGACACGGATGGAAAACCAGTTCTCAGCAAAGAAGGGAAAGCTGAAAGGTGGAAAGAGTATATAGAGGGGCTCTACAAAGGAAATGAACTTCGAGACAATATTGTAGGAAGGGAAGAGGATGTAGATGAAGATGAAATAGGAGATACTGTACTGAGAGAAGAATTTGACAGAGCCCTGAAAGACCTAAGTCGAAACAAGGACCCTGGAGTAGATGATATTCCCTCAGAGCTACTGAAGTCTCTGGGAGAACCAGCCATGACAAACCTGTTTCACCTGGTGTGCAAGATGTATGAGACAGGCGAAGTACCCTCAGACTTTAAGAAAAATGTTATAATCCCCATTCCAAAGAAAGCAGGTGCAGACAGGTGTGAAAACTACAGAACCATCAGTTTAATAAGTCATGGTTGCAAAATATTAACACGAATTATATACAGAAGGATGGAAAAACTGGTAGAAGCCGACCTCGGGGAAGATCAGTTTGGGTTCAGGAGAAATGTAGGAACTCGGGAGGCAATACTAACTTTACGGCTTATCCTAGAAGATAGATTAAGAAAAGGCAAACCTACATTTCTAGCTTTTGTAGATTTGGAGAAGGCTTTTGACAATGTTGATTGGAATAAACTCTTTCAAGTTCTGAAGCAAGCAGGAGTAAAATATAGGGAGCGCAAGGTTATTTACAACTTGTACAAAAACCAGACAGCGGTTGTCAGAGTTGAAGGGCATGAAAGGGATGCAGTGGTTGGGAAGGGAGTGAGACAGGGTTGTAGCCTTTCTCCAATGTTATTTAATTTGTACATTG
The DNA here is from genome assembly GCA_026315105.1 of Locusta migratoria. Lineage (NCBI taxonomy): Eukaryota > Metazoa > Arthropoda > Insecta > Orthoptera > Acrididae > Locusta > Locusta migratoria. The sequence continues at coordinate 600,965,315 of CM048746.1, read as the reverse complement.
AACAAGCTATAAAGGAAAGCAAGGAGAAATTTGGTGAAGGAATAAAAGTTCAGGGGGAACAATTAAAAACATTGCGTTTTGTTGACGACATAGTAGTCCTGTCAGATACAGCAAAGGACCTGGAAGAGCAATTGAACGGAATGGACAGTGTGCTGAAAGGTGCATATAAGATGAAGATTAACAAGAGCAAAACTAGGGTAATGGAGTGCAGTGTAAGAAAATCAGGTGATGCTGAAGGAATTAGATTAGGTAACGAAGCAATAAAGGAGGTAGATGAGTTTTGTTACTTGGGCAGTAAAATAATAAATGATGGTCGCAGTACAGAGGATATAAAATGCAGAATGGCAATGGGTAGAAAAGCGTTCTTGAAAAAGAGAAATTTGTTAACATCGAATATTGATTTAAGCCTAAGGAAGTCCTTTCTGAAGGCATTTGTATGGAGTGTTGCCTTGTATGGGAGTGAGACATGGACGATAAACAGTGCGGACAGGAAGAGGATTGAAGCTTTTGAAATATGGTGCTACAGAAGAATGCTGAAGATTAGGTGGGTGGATCGCATAACTAATGAGGAGGTACTGAACAGAATTGGGGAGAAAAGAAATTTCTGGCATACCTTGACTAAAAGAAGGGATAGATTGGTGGGACACATTCTTAGACATCAAGGAATTGTGAATTTAGCATTAGAGGGAAGTGTGTGGGGTAAAAATCGCAGAGGAAGACCAAGAGATGGATACAGTAAGCAGATTCAGACAGATGTAGGTTGCCGTTCTTATGTGGAGATGAAGAGGCTTGCTCAGGATAGGGTATTGTGGAGAGCTGCATCAAACCAGTCTCCGGACTGAAGACAACAACAACAACAAGTGCAATTGTATCACCAATAGATCTTAGTCAAACAACCGTTTCATACATCGACAACGCCCTTTTGGTTACTTTACAACAAAAGTAGTGACACATTCATATCAAACCAAATCTTGAATATGTAAGAAAATACTGATATGGATGACAGGAAGTTTACACACAATCGCAAACATTCACTCACAAAAACAACAAACCAGAAAAGCACTGTAATTTAGGCGCTATAAATTTATTCCATCGTGTCTCGCTCGCAATGTTTACGTGAAAGTGACATGCCTTTGGCTACGCGAAATGTGAGTTGCCAACCTACGAGCGATATGAAAACACCGCCGACGCACCCGCTGTCCCTTTTCTAGACTATAGCTGTATTGTATAACTATACACAAGGCATTTTTGCTGTATTTTACAGGTTTTGATGTTTCACTTTGTACCAGTATTGAAGTAGTTAAATAAAATTACTCCCTTAACTGCGTGCTTTATTGGGTTAAATTTTACTAACTACCCCGGCGGCTTCCTGTGACTATGTTGGCAACAGATGCTGAATAGCGAGAATCACGAGACGTCGCCATTAGCCAATCGCATGACAGCGCCAATATTTTGTCGTGAAACCTTTTGATTTACGAGGGCAGTTACTTTTACTGACCGGACAAGGGTACATACAAGAATCATTGAGCAGGAACAGCATTATTTATTTACTTCATGGTTTGTACGATACACTAAACTAGTCATTCTATGTGGTCTGAATATCTGGACAAAGTTTTTCTATCGTGTTGTTGATGTTGCCAACATAATCACTCAAGGGCGCTTGGACAGGAGATAAAATTTCACCCTTTATTGCATAATATCGTGACTTCAGATTAAGTCTGCTGACATCAACAAATAGGGTACTTTTTTACAATGGCATAAAATATCTCTCGAAATAATTAGCTTTAAAATGTAGGCATGCGTTACTTACAATGCAGTTTTCACGTTTCTTATTTCTGGCACGTAAAAATTTGGATTGTTTTTAAAGATGAATACACCATAATTGCATCAACTTTATGGAGGTTTCCGCTGTCAGCCTTCACATAACCATCTTCCATTGTGGCATAAAAACGGTAAACGCGTTTAGATCACGAAAAAACTGAACTGAAATCTGCGAAATAAAGAAACGCGTACAATAATACAGCTCCGACTTCTAGTTGCCGCGTACGTGTTCTATGACGTCACCAGTACTTCAGCCAATAACGGAGTGTTTTCGATCACGTGATCTAATCGTGAAATTTCATGATTTTTATGATTTAATTACGTAAAAATAACAAATGTTTTGAAACTTCCTGGCAGATTAAAATTGTGTGCCGGAACTGGGACTCGAACCTGGGACCTTTGCCTTTCGCGGGCAAGCGCTCTACCACTGAGCTACCCCGACACGACTCACGTTTCATTCTGGAAACATCCCCTAGGCTGTGGCTAAGCCATGTCTCCACCATATCCTTTCTTCCAGGAGTGCTAGTCTTGCAAGTTTCGCAGGAGAACTTCTGTGAAGTTTGGAAAGTAGGAGGCGAGGTACTGGCGGAAGTAAAGTTGTGAGGCGGCATCGTGAGTCGTGTCGGGGTAGCTCAGTGGTAGAGCGCTTGCCCGCGAAAGGCAAAGGTCCCAGGTTCGAGTCCCGGTTCCGGCACACAATTTTAATCTGCCAGGAAGTTTCATATCAGCGCACACTCCGCTGCAGAGTGAAAGTTTCATTCTTCAACAAATGTTTTGTAAGAATTATGAGCGAAAATGCTGTCTGAATGTTATAATCATTCAGAATAACAACAATTCGAACCATATTTTTAACACAGGAAAATATCCTATTGCGAAGCATCGCCAGTTTTACAGGTTATATGGAAAGTTTGTCCTTAAATTTCGTGTTTACTTATGTGTATTCATGTGGTACCTGTTATTTCCTGCGAGTCAGAAGCAACCCATAGCTTTACATCACGTCTTGTGTCGTGCTGTCGTCCTCCATCTGTAGATGGCCAGTGCTGTAGCTGTAATAGTCCGGCAGTGTGCTGGGACAGGTGAAGACTCTTTTTCCCTTGAAGCAGCGTCGCCGCCTGGCGGCGCTGTAGGGGACGCGCAGTAATTGGGAGCGCGTCCGCAGCGGCTGGCGCGGCGCCACCGTCGCTGACAGCCGCCGCCGGCAGCGCTCGGCCCAGTGGACGGCAGGTTGATTAACGACGCGCGCGGCCACGGCCGCCGCTGCCGCCGCCGCACGGCGCGTCACGCGGCCTCCCACGTCACGCCTACGCCGCCGCTACTGCGCTGCACGCGTCGTTTGTGGCTGCCCGCCTCACTTCTCCTCACTCCGGACCGTGAATTTTGCAGCAGCGCAAGCGTGTCTCTGTTTGTTTGCGTTGTTTTCGTTCCGCCGCAACCCACGCAGCGTCGTATTCTGCCTGTGGTGGGTTAGCACAGCACTGCCAGGATAAGGCAGCGATTCTGTAGAGGACAAATGCGAGGCGGAAGAGCACAAAGTTCTAGAGTACTGTACCGAAAGTCTGTTGTACAGAGACTGTGGTGCTGATGGTCGAAGTACGTTCTGTTAACTTTCCAACAAGTAGCGAATGCTTTTTTTTTTTTTTTTTTTTTTTTTTTTTTTTTTTTTTTTTTTTTTTTTTTTGAGCGGTTGCGGACAAGGTTAACGTAAAGAGAAGTTACATTAATTTTACGTAGACAAGCAATGATATTATGAAAACTTTTGCTGCTTTTATTCAGAGGCTGATTTCCACTGAAGCCCCTTTTACTTTACCGAGGTACAGCATTTTTGTTGTTGAAATTTAATATATGAAGCAGAGTGTCCGCATATTTCAAAATGTTCAAATGTTTGTTAAGCTTAAGGGACTTAACTACGGGGTTATCAGTCCCTAAACTTACAAACTACTTACGAACTAGCTTATACTAAGGACGGCACAAATATCCATGCCCGAGGGGGGATTCGAACCCCAGACCGTAGTGGCCGTGCAGACCGTGACTGGAGCGCCTCAGTCCCCGAGGACACCGCGGCCGGATCCGTATATTTGTACGTGTTGCATACAAATCTACACTTTTGATCCAATGTTTATGAAATTTGGCACACGTAAGCTTCAATCCATGAGGACGGTAGCAGTAAGTCTAAGAATCACGTACGATAGACAGTTCAGAGATATGACATCATAACCAATGAGATTCGCGAAAAACTGCTGCATTTAGCGACAATGCTGCTCATTTTCTCCTAAACCACTGGACCGATTTCAACCAAATTTGGTACACCCTTTCCTTACCGTGAAGTAACAATTGCTGCAGTGTTAAGAATCACATACGACACATGGTTCAAAGATATGACGTCATAAACAACAGGAATCTCAAGAAACTGCCACATAATGCGGCGAGACTCAAATGTTATTATAGCTTATGGGACTTAACTACAGGTAATCAGTCCCTAAACTTACAAACTACTTATGAACTAACTAATACTAAGGACGGCACAAATATCCATGCCCGAGGGGGGATTCGAACCCCCGACCGTAGTGGCCGTGCAGACCGTGACTGGAGCGCCTCAGTCCTCTCGGCCACCGTGGCCGGCAATGCGGCGAGACTTTATAAATACGCTCTATGAGAATGAGAGTACTTAGCGACTTGCAACAAACTTTAGACATAATTTCACACTTTTATTAAACTTTTTCTCGCTGGCAACCATAGTAAAACGAGGAAAGGAAAAAAGTTTCTCGCTTACTACTTTTCTGCTGCTCTCGGTATGACGTTACAATTTATAATTTGAACACTACAAATTGTACGGACAGGAAATTTTACAGACAGTATACACATATATAGTTGAATGTAGTTTCCGACACCTTCCGACACATAGTTCATGAGATATGAGCACGTAAACAGTAACGTTCGTGGAAAATTGCTCCATCCGGCTGGAAGCGAAATTAGTTTACTTCCATAGAGCTACAAGGAAAGGAACGGAATTAAACCGAGCACACCCAACGAATACCCATTATATCCCACAAATCTACCTTCAAGAGACTGCAGTTTCCATTGGAACTTGTATTTTCTATTACGATTAATAAATTACAGGGCAATCTATTAAATACTTCGGAATGGATTTGGCATCTTCATGTCGGGGGCGGGCTCACCAAAGAATTTATTCATATTAGAGCCTGGAAGATATACATGTGTGTGTGTGTGTGTGTGTTTTATATAGAGGGGGAAAGATTATTGCATTCGTAAAAAATAAATCTTAAAAGTACTTTTATTTCAAAATTTTCAATGTTTGTTACGGTCATGGGACTTAACTGCGAGGTCATCAGTCCCTAAACTTATACACAACTTATGAACTACCTTATAGCAAAGACGGCACAAGCATGCCCGAGGGGGGGGGGGGGATTCGAACATCGACGGGGAAAAGCCTCGCGCATCGGAACATAGCGCCTAAATGCGCTTGGTCACTCCGCCGCGGCTTCAAAATTTCGCAAGAAATATGTAAATAGAGAAAAAGTTCTTGGCTGATTTACTTTAAATTTTTACATATTACTCTAATGAAGAAGACAGAAAATTACGAAAGTCAGATGCTACGAAATAAATTGTGTTGTGCTAAACTGACTAATTCATACCATGTCAATAAATTGCTGCGCAAATATTCGTCTTGAAGATAGTACCATCAGTCGTCACTAGATCGCGAGTCTGATCACAAATAAATCAAAGTCCTAACAGCATGCCGTCCCCTCAGCATGATTCGGCGGATTACTTACTTCCACAGTCATCGGAGCCAGAATGAAGAATAAAGACTAAATCTCTAAGGCATCGGAAAAACCTTCCCCCCCCCCCCCCCCCCCCCCATACACCGAATGTAGAGCGCGCTAAAAACGACGCAGATTACGTTTAGAGACTGGTGTTTAAGAACCATTGCTGCCTGGCCAAGGCAGTTCCCTCTACAACCGCTCACAGAGAGGTCTCCTGTCACCGCTGTCGTCCAAGATTAGGTTGATACGACACTAAGAATACGGCCACCTCGCCATCTTGCCAAGTGAGCTTGTCTCTTGCCAACTATCAGACGCCTAGCGCAGACGACAAACGAAGCCATGCGTTCTTAACTACAGCAAAACGAGGCCTAAAGCGGCAGGCGGCGACTGTAAGCCATTGCGCGGCAGTCAGTCAATATTAAGAGCAACCTTCCACATTCATACGAACACGCAAGTTCAATCACACTGGTGGAAACATATATAAATTGGAGGGCAAACATATATAAATATGGGGCATTGATCATTAATAAAAAGAAGTTAATTAACACACAAATAGATAGCGTTAATGTTGCGAAAACACTTTAGGTTAATTAATCAATGAAAATGTAACACGACCACACATTTAGTGGACGTGTTTTACAGTTCTAAAGTAGAATACCTTCCAAACTTGAAAGAAAGTACTGTGAAAGAAGCATACAGTTCTCTAAACAAAATTCTGGCTAGATAGTTTACTATTTTTATTTATGGAACTGCACTAAATTAATTGACAATCCCTATCTATGGATCTTAAATAACATATAAAATAGTGGCAATGGAAACGCGGGTTAGTCTCTCTTCTCCAGAATGGAGCAAGAGACAAGATGTTACATTTGAATACACAATTGTTTTTATAAAATACTAGCTGAAAACCCGGCGTTGCCCGGGTATGTATTTATTCCAGCCTTGAGTTAGTACTTCTCCTCTCCTTTCTCTCTCTGTCCATCTCCCTTTTTTTTAATATCATTATTGGAGAATAAGAAATATGACGTTTTCCTTTTCTGAGGCAAGTTGTCAGAATGTGATCTATTAAAAGTAGATGTACTGTTGTAATGTGTGTAAAGTAACGCAATGCACATTTATCTACGAAGTTTAAATAACAATTTCACTCATTATTGAGGAAATGTCACTGATAAAGCGGAACTGAAAAAAATTCCTATTAGTTTGCAGAAGTCTATGCCCTTGCCGTTTATCAGGAAAGTAAGTAGTCTAGATCAAATCACAAGTAAAAATGCACTCGTTTCGAAGAATCTAACCACGAAATTCAACAATAATGATTGTAATAATATCACAGATCGATCACTTGATGTAATGCGCGAAACGTCAAATCGATTTTTTAAAGAGGTGTATTAAAAGAAATTTCTTTTTTACTGCTTTATTTATTTATTCTTATATTTCCTTATTCGTATGCTTACCCTTACAAAGAGCTGAAGACATTGTAGCTCGTATAGACCAAAGATATGGTCTGTGGCATCACGTTTCGCTGTATGTAACCTTCTTGCTATAGAGTCGCAAACGTCATCGCTGGCCTTCAGTCCGAATTTTTTTATAATTTGACGACTTTCAACCATCATATCTTCCACCCTTTATGGCGCATAGAACTGCTATGGTGTACAACGGGAGACTTCGAACAACAATTATATCCACACCATTCGTTTGTGTTCTGTAGTTTTTGCAGAGCGAAATAATAACACAAACACACATGTAGAATTGTATAACTTTCCATCCCAATATACTCCACCCTTTTATCATTATCAACCCTCAAGCAACAATGCAACCAATAAAATCATTTTCGAAGAGTAAATATAATTTTCAAAGAGGTATTATTGTTCCACATTTCGAGTTATATTCCTCAAATTACTAAATATCTATCAGATCGCTATAAAACCGTGCCGAAAACCTTCCTCAGGTATAAATTAGTAACAGTACAAATATTTAAGTTTTTGCATCTTGTCGTTCGGACGTGATAAGCGTACACCAAACAGACATTCACATTTATAAAAAAAAATGTTCAAATGTTTGTTAAGCTTATGGGACTTAGAGATAAATAACTACCCGGTCGCAATAAAACCGTGCCTGAAGCCTTCCATGGGTAGACATCAGTAACTGTACAATTTTTTAGCTCTTTATGTCTTGTGATTCAGACGTGATAAACATACACCGAACAGACATTCGCATTTATAAAAAAATGTTCAAATGTTTGTTAAGCTTATGGGATTTAACTGCGGGGTCATCAGTCCCTAAACTTACAAACTACTTGTCAACTACCTTATACTAAGGACGGCACAAATATCCATGCCCGTGGGGGGATTCGAACCCACGACCGCAGTGGCCGTGCAGACCGTGACTGGAGCGCCTCAGTCCCCTCGGCCACCGCGGCCGGCTTCGCATTTATAGATATAGATATAATTTGGGAGAATTTAAATTAGGACAAAGGGTTGACATTTAACAAAATGATTTATTGTGTAAGGCATAAACAGTAAAGGGGGAGAGACGGGTTTAAATATACTAAACACACACCTTACAAAAGAATCCACATTTACAAAGATTATATGTCCCTAATACTGCCCACCTGCAAAAGTAGTACTAGCGTAATTAATAATGATTACTTTCAGAGGGTAGAGGGGAGGAATTGATCCACATTCTCTCACAGATACATGCGACAAGCTATGCAGGTACTCACCAGCACCGAACACACACACACACACACACACACACACAAAAGAAACGCGGTACGGAAGAGCAGATTCACTCGCGCACTAATATAAGAAAAGCTGTGTTCCGTATTGTATAATCTTTTGGCTTAGGCTCAGGGTAGCTCACAGCGGGAACTAATGCATGTGTTATAAGACCATGTGGCGATCGATACATCGCGAAGTTTCCAGAGAAATGCAAGATACCGATTAAATAGAAAAATCAGTTCTTAAAAACCGGCGTTCTGGCGTTAGTTTTGTGCAGGGGAAAGAGGACTACTGAATAGTAAAGGTTCAAGGTCAAAACATCACTCTACAGGGTCGCATCTTAAAATCCCAAAATAAAAATAAAATAAAATAAAAATACCTTTAGCACAAGTAAGACCGCAAGATAGATTGTGCAGCCATTCGTTCTTCCTAGAGAATGATATCCATCTAATAAGCAAGTTTACAAAAACCATACAGTATTTCTTGGGGTTGGATCACAAAAAGTTGGGAAAAGGAAAACTTACAAATTCGAAAAAAATAAGAACGCGAGATATGTCGTGTAATATTTCATTATACTCAGGAGAGGAAGAGGTATCTAACAGGAATGACTACGGTATAACAACACGCTATTTGTGCATCTTCATGGTTTCGCGGGGCAATGGCTGTTCAAAGAAGTTTCGGGCGTGCAGCCGCATAAAGTTTACTTCTTATAATATTGAGGCTGAGAAACGCTCAGCCATCTTCAGAGAGAGTCTAAGACTGACGCCCCAGCACGCGCTTCGTGTTTATAAACGCGCGGTCCGCGCTACTGCGCATGCGGCCATAGATACAACAAGGCGCCAAAGATCTTTGTAATTAAAGAAAGTGCCACATTCCAAGATTTATCTAAACTGAAGCCGCTGTCGCTGTTAATTAAATTCGTCCCCAAGCGAATTTCTATTGCTTCTTTCACCACCGAGTCCCAGAAAGGTGAAGTGGAGGCTAAAATTTTGACGTTTTCGTACGTCATGGAGTGTCCAGTATCAATACAGTGCTCTGCCACTACCGATTTATTAGGTTGTAAGAGACGGGTATATCTCTGGTGTTCCGTGCATCTTTCCTGGACTGCACGTGTCGTCTGTCCTATGTACTAAAGGCCACATTCACACGGGATCTTGTAAACCCCGGCCTTCCGGAGCTGCAAATCATCTTTGATAGAACCCAAAAGTGCTGCTGTCTTTAGTGGAGGGGGGGGGGGGGCAAAAATTACTTTAACTTCGTGTTTTTCAAAATTCGTCCGATTTTCGACGACAGGCTCCCAAAATATGGCAGAAAAGCCATGGATTGAAAACTTTCTGATTCATCTTCTGTATTCTTTAGACGTAGCGTTGGCTTGACTTCATACGTAGTGTCTTATGTATCTGTTGTGGAGAGTACCCGTTTGCTTCAAAGACTCTCTTCAGGTGTAGAAGCTCGTCCTGCAGACTGCTCTCATCAGCAATGACGTGTGCTCTATGGACCAGTGAACATTCATCGTCTGGGATGGATGATGGCAGCTATTTGCATGTAAGTATAAATCAGTATGCGTCGGTTTCCTGTATACTGAATGTCCTAAGGTGCCATCATCTTTGCGTCGTACCATTACATCCAGAAACGAAAGGCATCTTTCTTTTTCGACTTCCATTGTAAATTGGACTGCACAAACGGAATCAGTCGGAACATATCACTGCATGCGCCATTACATATGGGGCCTCATAAACAAAAAAGTTGAAATTTAGAATTATGAAACACAACAAAATTATTCCAATTTTGGACAAAAAAAATATCTTGTACATCTGGTATCTCGCATCTGATATCTCCAATGGAGTCTCTGGCTACACTAAAAAATGTCTGAAAGCCATCAACATTTATTTAGTGTGGATAAAAAAAATAGAACACTCTGTATGGACGTGTTTCAACAGCAGTAACTTTCAGCGACAAAGAAAAGGCAGTGAAATACATGTTAAATGGAGGACGGAAAAACTGTGAAGGTAAGCAGAGTCCCAAGGCGCTTTCGTTTCGTAAAATCTGAACGTGAACTTTTTAAGTGGAAGAATGAATTACGTGAAGTAAGAAATATGCTCCAAACGAAAACTCGAAAAGTTCTGAAAGAAAAAAATGTTCGAAAGAATTAATCCTGCTCGTGAGAGGTAATGCACCGTTACCGATGCATATCTGTAAGACCCCTCCGAATTGCACCTGGCATCAATAGTGCTAATTTCCTGATGTTGTTTTTAGTAGAGCTTATGGGACTTAAACTACGGGTTCATCAGTTCAGAAACTTACAAACTAGTTATGAACTAGCTATTACTATGTCCGGCACAAATATCCATGACCGAGGGGGGATTCGAACCCCCGACCGTAGTAGCCGTGCAGACCGTGACTGGTGCTCCGCAGACTGCTTGGCCACCGCGGCCGGCTAATTTCCAGACTTTATCGATATGGCTATACAGGTTCAAGAAATCTTACATATAGCAAGTCGCAAAATTACCGTAAGATTGGAAAGTTGCACAGGCCACACCTATATTCAAGAAAGGCAGTTGGGGTAACCCACTAAACTACATGCCTATTACATTGATGTCAATTTGCAGCAGGATTTTGGAACATATCCTGTATTCAAATATGATCTATTGACCACACAACTAGCTCTTTACTCACACGAAGTGATGAGTACTATCGACAAGGGTTCTCAAGTTGATTCTGTATTTCTTGATTTCCGGAAGGCTTTGATACCGTACCTCACAAACGGCTTTTAATCAAATTGCGTGGTTATAATATATCGCCCCAAATTTGCGACTGGATAGGGGATTTCCTGCCAGAGAGGATGGTAAGGCATCGACCATAATAAAGGTGATATCGGGCGTTCCACAGGGTAGTGTCATTGGTTCTCTGCTATTCCTTATTTACATAAATGATTTGAGAGAAAATCTAAGTAGCTCTCTTAGGTTGATTGCAGATGGCGCCGTCATTTACGGAGGACATCGAAAGAGTCCAAAGAAGGGCAAGCTCGTTTCGTATTGTTACAATATATGGGAGACAGCGTTACGGAAATGATACAGGATCTGGGGTGGGAATCATTACGACAACGGCGCTTATCGCTGCGGCGTGATCTACTTACGAAACTCCAATCACCAACATTCTCCTCCGAATGCGAAAATATATTGTTGACTGCCACCTACATAGGTAGAAATGATCATCTGAATCTCTCCGTTCGAGCTCTGATTCCTCGTATTTTATTCTGAAGTTCTTTCTTCCCGCGCACTATTCGAGAGTGGAATGGGAGATGAATAGAATAAAGGTGGTTCGATGAACCCTCTGCCAGGCACTTAAATGTGATTTGCATAATATCCCATGTAGATGTAGAATATTATGACAAATGAACTACTTAATAATTAAAACATAAAATAGCCTAGGAATGAACAAGGATTGAAACCATGATAATCAAACCAGATTTTTTTTTCTTGTGATTATAAAGAAAGGAACGCAGGACGCAGGAATGGAAGTAGGTAGATCCATGCTGGTGAATATAAAGCTGGCAGGGTCGAATGCTAAGGCCCGGATATGATGCCTCCCTCTTCTCGTCATTATTTTAATACTTTTAAATTTTTCGGTACTTTCATATTTTTTGGGAGAAAAATATAGTGCAATATATCTGGAAAAAAGAATACAGTAGGAGGCTCATTGTTTCGTTGTCAGATCACGACTGACTCGTTTAAGCAACACTGAGCCGTGGTGTCGCGGGTTCCTTCGACCTTCGAGGTTGGCACGCCTGGGTAGCCTGAGCTGGTATGAAAACCTCTTTACCTCGGGGAACTTGGTAGAGACGTGGCGCCACCAGTGATCTCTATATTACCTGGATGTTGTACTACAGATAGCTGAGCATGCCAGACAAAGATGTTCACATTCTGTTTCTTGACTAACAACAACATGGCCGCTATGAAGTATTACAAGAAAACGAAAAGGAAATACGTTTCGATTCCGTACTCACGAGATTCGAGTCTGTTCGTTCATATATTGACATAAATTTCAAATCCAGAGGTAACCTAGCAGTTATTTGTCGTGTATTGACTGATGTAAATTCGTTTGACTAATTACAATATGGCGGACAATGCAAATTCCTGTGCAAAACATATGCATGAACAGGCACGCTACAGTTCTATGCTCAGACACCAGACAGCAGAGTTATACATCCAGGTTATATAGAGATCACTGGGGCGAGGAGACCGGCCGAGATGCGCACGAGTGTTGACATCGTCCTCGTCTGGAGGAGTGTCTGGGTATCGGCTTTGCTGCGAGCGAGAAATCCCTGTCTGACGTCTCCTGGTGTGGGACAACATCCTTTTTTCCGGCGGCGTACACTGTTGGTGTGGTAAATCCGTATAACGGAAATCGTTAGTGTTGTGATCATGACTTGGAGCTGTTTACCTTTGGTTTGGCCGCCCTCGGTGGCCGAGGTTGTGGTGTCGCACAAGTATAAAGTGCGCGCCAACTACTTTCGCCGCGCGCCGCCATGCACACACGGCGCGGCGTTCTCACGACAGCCACGAGCGCCCTCTGCTGCAACCCCGCTCGTGGCCACCACGGAAAGACATCGGCGACTTGGGACTGAGATAGCAACCAGTTAGGACCTTCGTAATCAGATAGGCACCAGTGAAGACTTTGCTATCGTACAGGCACTAGGCAGGCCTCTAACAACTATGTATCAACATTCTGCAGTACTATGTAAAAGTTAAGTATTGTTACATTCTGTGCAATATATATCTCTTTCTAATTTGCTCTAGTGTTTGTAGATTCTGGCTGCTCGCCTCCGTACCTGCACCAGCGTGCTGTCTTTGTTCCTGTGTCGGTCTAGTTCCACTCGGCCACCGACACCTACGACGAGGCTGGGACACAAAAGCGGCGACGAAGTTGGGACACAAAAGAGGTGACTGAGGCGCTCCAGTCACGGTCAGCACGGCCACTACGGTCGGGGGTTCGAATCCCCCCTCGGGCATGGATATTTGTGCCGTCCTAGTTCGTAAGTAGTTCATAAGTAGTTTGTAAGTTTAGGGACTGATGACCCCGTAGTTAAGTCCCATAAGCTTAACAAACATTTGACCTTTGGTTTGCATCGCAAGTGAAGTTGCTAGTTGCTCTTCTGCGTGTGTCTTTCTTGTTTCAAATGTTAAAATGTTTGTAAATCTATCGGACCAAACTGCTTGGTTATCAGCCCCTAGCTTACAAACTACTTAAACTAAGGTAAACTAACCTAAGAACAATACACGCACTCATGCCCCAGGCAGGACTTGAACCTCCGACGGCGATCAACCGCGCGCTCCGCAGCGAGGCGCCTTAGACCGCTCGGTTACTTCACCGCGGCAAATAGGTTTTCTGTGTTTATAATTATGCAGTAGACTTCGTGGGCCCTGGGTCTCTGCCTTGGGCTAAAGTCAAGTGTTTGACAAAACTTGTTTGGTATTTTAATAGTGGTCAATGTGTTAAAATTTACCGTCTGAGAGAAAGTGTATGAAACTATATCTTTCCTTTTTCTCAAGCGTGATTTACTACCAGGCAATTTCATGTTTGTTGATTGTATCTGCCGTATGTTAAAAGATTAGTTTTTCAACATATTATAGGTAGTTCTTCAAAAACGTTCAAATGTTTGTATAGTCTATGGGACTTAACTACGAGGTCATCAGTCCCTAAACTTACAAACTACTTATGAGCTACTTACGAACTAGAACGGCACAAATATCCATGCCCGAGGGGGGATTCGAACCCCCGTCCGTAGTGGCCGTGCAGGCCGTGACTGGAGCGCCTTAGTTCCCTCGGCCACTGCGGCCGGCGGTAGTTCTTCATTAGAGACGATTTCTTAAGGCATATAGTACTGGTACTTGTACTGCAGTACCTATTTGCTATAAAGCGTAAAATCTGCCATCTGAGAGACTGGTTGAAATTAATTTAACTACATCTGTTCATTCGCTCAGATGTTTTTATCAGTAAATTTTACGTTCCGCTGGTTGCATCTGTTTTATGTGAGAGAGATTAGATTTTGCATTTATTAAGAACCTCTCTTTCTAGAGATTATTTCCTACGGCATATTTGCAGCTGCTTGCGCCAGTGTTGTTTCATGTTGCAGCGCTGTCACGCCCGTGGGTTCAGTTCGACCGGTGGCGAGCACGGGCGGTGACCTGCACTAATATAGGCCTCCAGCGTATTCAGTCCATCAACGGGCGTTCCCGGTTGTGTGTTGTGTACGACCGCTAGTGGCTTTGGCCTGAGCTAAGTATTTGCTTTCTATCGGCACCGGGTTCTCGTCTCCTGTCGATTTAAACTTTAGGGGTTTCTCTGTTCATTGTAAATAAAAAAGGGTTAATGAAAAAAAAATGTAAATATCTTCTTAAGTTATTTTTATCTCTCATTGTCCTTCTTCTATTTAAAAAAAATCTTAAAGCAATAGTTGCCAACGGTTGAACTATGCTTGTAGTTAAAAATTAGTAGTTTGTATTTATTATTTACTGTTCATTTGTAAATTTGTTTAGAGCACAGTGATCTTGCTTGTGCCTTTCCTGGTAATAAATTTGGTATTGTTAAATTCACTGGGGCCTGGCAGTGCTCCGTTTCCCTACGTCTTGTTTGATTCTCAGTTACCTAACGTATTCAACGTATCAAACACCCTGTCTAGTGTATGAGAGCTTCAACGTGTTTGCAAAAGTGTCCCTATAATGATGTGAATATAATGTATCCCAGTAAGACGTGAACATGATAAAACGACAGTTCTTGTAAAAAAAGCCAGTCCATTTCGCATCCAAAGCCAGTTTGCCAGATGACCACAACATTTAAAAATACGTGGGCGCGTGTCTAAAACCCATATCGACTACACATTACTGCGCCATAAAAGCGAATATGATGTAGGCTTTAATTAATATATATATGAAAATCACTCTGCATCCTACCAAGAGGGTGCTATTTCCATCAGGAAAACTGGGAGACTGATACAGGATCATACAACTTTCCCGTTGAGTTATCTGGTAACAAAAATCCAACGGGGGTTGGGTGGAAGCACGTTGTCTCAATGATCAAGCAATAAAATTTGTCGTGACCACTACTCAGTCGGTCATCCGGCTTCCCCACTACTGTCATATTCTCGTTCCATACCGCTGCGCGGCGTTACGCCTAGATATTTAATTGACGCGAGTTTGTCGTGCACCACACTGCTATCGCTATATCCGAACATTACGCGATTGTTTCTCCAACCACCTGCATCACCCTACATGTTTCTACATTTAGAGCTAGCGGTCTTTCATCACACTACCTACAATTTTTGTTCAAATCATCCATATCCTGCTACAGTCGTTCAAGACGACACCTTCCTGCACACCACAATATTGTTAGAAAACAGCCGCAGATTGCAACTCACTCTGTCGGTCAGATCATTTATACAGATAGAAAGTAACAGCGGTCCTATCACACTTCCCTGGGTACAACTGATCAACACTCGCCATTAAGCAGTCTCCGAGCCAATCACGTATTTAGGTTTCTATTCCATATAATCGTACCTTCTACAGCAGTCTGTAATGCTGTACGAGTTAAACGCCTTTCGAAAATCGAGAAATGTGCAGTCTGCCTGTCGGCCTTCATATATAGATCTGCGCAACAAACAGCCATCTCTTCAGCAGCAAGTGAGGTGGAGGGGTGTTAACTTGGAACACTGCAAAAACCCTAAATACTGATATGTAAACAACATTGCCTTAATACCAAACTGAATGTTTGTGGTCGAAATAACATTCTGAGACGACTGACGGGTTCAACCTGGGGCGCAAGACCAAAGGTTGTAAGAACATCAGCCCTATCTCTAGCCTACGCCGCTGGCGAATACGCTAGCCCCGTTTGATGCAGGTCAGCACACGCCAAACAAGTCGACCTCGCCCTCAATGAATCTGCCAGAATAGTTGCAGGATGTTTGCAGCCAACCCCTGTAAATAAAATCTATCACCTTGCCGGTATTGCACCTCCAGCAATTCGAAGAGAACAAGCAGCGTATAAAGAGAGACAAAAATCTATAGTCTCCAAGTGGCACACACTCCATGACTACAGAACAACAGGAGAACGCTGGAAGGATTCCGAAGCCTTAGCTGCTGGACACAACGAAAGCTGGACAACGTGGAAGTCTTTGAACGGATTACGCAGTGGCATAGTAAGGTCTAAAGTGAACCTAAGCAAATGGGGATATCAAAATGATTCCACCCTCTGTGATTGTGGAGCCATTCAAACAACTTCCCGTATGTATAACTGCCCGTTCAGTTCATCACACTGTACCTTTGAGGAGTTAATGTCGGCACAACCAAACGCTATTGACGTAGCCCTCTTCTGCGCTAAGAATGTGTAGAAGCCTTTTTCTACATCTGCATAATTTTTCTGTTTTTAATTGATATATATATATATATATATATATATATATTCGTGTCAGAGAAAACCTAAAATACCTACACACACACACACACACACACACACACACACACACACACACACACGAGAGAGAGAGAGAGAGAGAGAGATCTCAAGGTGTCATGGGAGGAAAGGGCAAACTAAATTTTGCACATTCCTAAAGCTGAACTGATGCACGGACAGAGGCTTCCCCATCTCAAAGAAATTTACTATATTTGAGTTGAGAATATGTTCGAGAAATCTACAGCAAACTTACGTTAATGATGTAGGTCTGTAATTGTGTGGGTCCGTTCTTTTGCCTTTCTTATACACGGGAGGTACCTGCGCAATTTTCCAGTTCTTCGTTACTTTGCAAAGGATCAAACATTCGTGCGCGATAAATGCAAGCTAAAAGCCAAGTAAGTGGCCAATATCGTGCGGGTTTGTAAAATAGGATTGGTTCCTCGTCTCGATCTGGCAACTTTCTGTCTTTCTTTATTTTTTTTTTTTTTCCAATTCTTTCAGCTGCTCCTCTGCGCGGGCTGTAGTGGGACAAGATAGTCGTACTACGTTTTCCTATGTCAGCCCTGTTTCGAAGTTATAAATAAAAAGTGAAAGAAAACGAACCTTTTATTTAAAATTCATACGTATTTGATGTTTAGGTAAATATTATTTTTTATAATATGATTCTTAAAATGTTTTGTTTCTATATGTTTCATGTACGATCGAGTCGCCGCAATCAACAAGTGCAGCGTCGTCGCTGCCGCAGCCAACATTGCACCAGACGGCCACTATGAAAATTTAACCGACATCTACGGGGCTACGAATGCTGCTGCGCCTTCTTTATTGCCGCGCTTCAATCGTTTCAAAGAAAAAAAGAAAAGAATATTAAGTTATAGTTAATCTTGTTTGAGATTCAGTCCAAGCTAGTTGTCTATGTTCACGTCTCTTGCTAAACTGATGCTGTATTAACATGAAGAATAAATATTTGTTAATGTTGAAAGATATCTTGCATTTATGAAGATTCATTTATGGTCAACAATATTTTGTAGCAAGAGAAATTTGATTCTTGTGAAGAATCCCAACTTATTTCAGAAAACAATTTAATTCTGATTGAATCACTACTAATTAGCTTAGAATGTGACATTATATTTGTATTTAGTGTAAATGTGGAAAACCAGTGTTTAGAAGGCAGCGGATTATTAATATTTTTTCAGTACGAGCTAAGAACAGAAAATAGAAGTGCCTATGTTTAACTTTGATGAAATTTTAGTAACGGCTACAGACTATTTTGCATACCCCGCTCGTACAGGAACCTTATTTATTTTTGATTAACTATTTAAAGCAATTATTCCTACAAATTTTAATTTATGTTGTGGTGCGGGACACTTCGGACGAAGTATAGAGAATTTAGGCGGTTAGCTTATAACAGTTGGTGTTTCTAGGGAACAGCGAATCAACAACGTCCTAGCAGCTGATCAATTTCTAGTTCCGAATAATTTCAGGATGAGAGACTAAAGAAGAATATGAATAACAATATAAATCATCGCAGTTATCCTGTTGCCGTTCCACTACACGGCTATGCCTATTTTTATATCCCGCATTTGGAAGATAGTGCGACCATGCCTCGGTGGAGTGGCCGAGAGTTCCAAGAAGCTTAGTTGCGGAGCGCGCAGCTGCTCGCCGTCGGAGGTTCGAGTGCTCCCTCGGCATGGGTGTATTTGTTGTCCTCAGCATAAGGTACTTCAAGTAGTTTGTGAGCCTAGGGACTGATAACCAGAGTACATAGTTAAGTCCCACAGATGTTTAAAAAAAAAAAAAAAAAAAAAAACGCGTCCATCAAATGAAGCTAAGTTTGTATGGTCCTCCTGCGTGAATGAATTCTTTAAAATTGAAACTTCGGCCTTCATTTTGCTGTATTCCGTTGCCACCCCAGATAAATCAACGGCTGGCTGGATAGAGGCCTTTGATCCATATATCGATTTTACATGGGGCCAGAATACTTTCGGATTTTCGGAAAGATCCTTTGCTAAGGTATGACGGTGATGGTTATTGTATGCTTCGCACATTGTTTTTATAGACGCGCGAATCTCTAATAACCTTTCTCTAATTTAATTTACTCGACTTTTTTGAACTGGTAGTGCAAGTGCCTTCGCTAACTCAGCATTTTCCGAATATTAACATTGAATCACGGCAGGTCTTTCCAAACTTTAATCATCTGAGTCGACACATATTTCCCCAGCGCTTCAGTATACTTAAATTTTGTCCATAATTCCTCTACGTCCACCGTACCAGGACTAGACATCGTCGATTCATTTCTTAAGTGGGACGCTAAACATTACTTCTTTCTAGCACAAAATGTCTGCTAGGGTTATTAATCGATTTATTAACTTTGGTGGTCATCGTCGCTTTGACGATATCATGATTACTGACTCCTGTCACTACAGTCCCCCACTGACAAGACTGAACTGTTTGTAGCTATAACGTATATAATATTTCCATTTCGTGTGATCAGACGATTTAGTTGCTCAAATTAGTGTTCGGAAAACGTACTCAACAGTAGTTAACAAGACTGCTTTTCTGTACCCCACTCCCCCCAGTAGTGAAAGTATACTCGACATGTTGAAGTCGCTGCCAAATAACAATACATAGTCCGGGTATCTTCGCACTACCGAGGTAAACATCCTTTTAATTTCACTGGCACCGTGACGGTGGAACCGTGTGGCAAGTTATAGTACACAACCATTTACTTTTCTCGCCTATACCTGATACACGCCTCCAAATAACCTCACAGTCGCGCGGGAGTAGCCGAGCGGTCTGGAGCGCCATTTTGCGGATCTTGCGGCCCCCCGCGTCGGAGGTTCGAATCCTCCATCGGGAAAGGATTTTTGTGTTGTCTTTAGTATAAGGTAGTTCATAAGTAGATTGTAAGTTTAGGGACTGATGACCCCGCAGTTAAGTCCCATAAACTTGACAAACATTTGAACATTTTGAACATAACCTAACAGTTACTCTCGACTTCGACTTCACTAGAAAGAATACTTTTGTGGACTGCAGTGAACACACGTCCTGCAATTCTACCTGATCTATCTTTGCGTAATATATGCCATTCTTCGCTAAATGTTTCGGAGATTCCAACGTCGGGATTCAGCCTACTGTCAGTCCCGAGAATTATTTGAGCATGTCATCCTTCGCGCAATGCAGTAAATTGGCGAACCTCGTTTCTGATACACAAAAATTTACTGCTCATATTTTGACAGTTGAAGAGTCCCCACTGTGCTACCGAGTAGCTGCTTCCTGTGTGTTGTGCACTTCTGATCAAGGGGATCCCTACAATTCCGCACCCGATTACACAGGTCCTGAAATCTGTCACGAAGCCTTTGGTCGCAACCCTCCACTCAGCTCCAAACCAAAGAACATCGATCCACTCTGGGAACAATGCTGCAAACTGAAATCTCTGCTTGCACTCCATGCGCCGCGCCAGCAGTCTTCAGCAATTGCACGAGCCGCCCGAACGATCTGAGGAAGTCCTATGAACCCAAGTGACAGGAGTCATTGGCGTCGACATGATCAACAACTAGTAGAGGCCTGTACCCTTACGCTCAGTAGCCGCCATCAAGGTCGCCTTCACTTGTCAAATGACCCCCCCCCCCCAGCAGACATACTGTGTACATTGGAACTGTTTGCAGTCCTGGACACTACCTGTCTAAGGGTCTTCATAACGCGCCAATTACTGGAGCTTCCAAACGAACCCCTCCTCCCGTGTGCCTGCTCGGGCCCTGCTGAAGGACCGGTCACTTGTCCACTCGGAAGATGAATGGGAGATGTCATACGGCCAGCCTCCACATTGGCTCTCCGCCTTAAAGAATGCTTTACTCGCCCCTCACTATACGTGTATACCCGGGCCGCTGAAACATTGCACTTCACGTTTCGCGTTACGGCGAGTTACGTTGGCTACACTGCTACAGCGAGGTTGCAACATAGCCTCTATACACACAGCAGACGAAACGGGCTTCAGTTGCATCTCGTAAATGTAAGCTATTGAGCTGCTACTACAAAGCAGCAATTAATTAACGGCATAGTAGACAAGATGACAGCAATGCACACGCTTTCAATAACGGAGCAAAGAAATATAGAATATAAGTATTGGATCTTGACAGATACTAAATAAACAATAATCAAGATAGTAACTTCTCTCTCAGCGTTTTATAATCACAATGTTTTTCACTAAACAAATTACGACGAAAATGGTGCAGTTCCATCCAGCTTCCCATCGTCGCTGTTGTCGTCACTGCCAAAATCGTCTTCATCACCAAGACAAATCATTAACCTTGATCACTGACGTGCTGGACCTTTTTTTCGAAGATACAGCATCCACAATGGCAACAGCTTCACGCAACAGCCTTTCCACCTCTGTTATTGTTAGAGACTTATTATTGTTCCTTATGTAATTCAAAATGTTTCAAATGTTTGTATAGTCTATGGGACTTAACTACGGGGTCATCAGTCCCTAAACTTACAAAGTACTTATGAACTAGTTACGAACTCGGACGGCACAAATATTCATGCCCGAGGGGGGGATTCGAACCCCCGACCGTAGTGGCCGTGCAGACCGTGACTGGAGCGCCTCAGTCTCCTCGGCCACCGTGGCCGGCTTTATGTAATTCTTCACGTCACTCCATAGTAATTCTGTAGGGTAAAACTGGCAGTGATACGGGGACAGCCTTATTAGATTGAGACCCTGCGCCTTTGTGATTTCGTCTACTACATATGTGGGCGTAGTAATAGCCTTGTTTCACAACTGAATATGAAAGAAGTTTTGACATTGACACATCTGCAGCAATATTTATTCCTCGTAGCCACTGCGCTATAACTTCTTTCCAATCGTCTGAAGCGAGAATGAACTTCCTGCTCAGAGTATATGCTTCCAAATTTTTATTCCTACGAAGTTGATAAATTACTCAGAGAACGACACTAGACAAACGTCTTTTCGATGACATTATCGAATTATTTAAACTCGAAAAGTCAAGTTAAACCACTCACAGTAAAACAAATCGCAGCGAAAAAAGCACACACAACGTTAACGCGCAGTAGATACGATACACAACGTTGTTTACGGTAGCATGCGCAGTAGACACGATACACAACGTTGTTTACGGTAGCACTGAACAAATCCGGCTACGCGGGAACTTTGACGTCGGGGCACGTGACCAGCGGAAGAGTTTAGCGAGCTGCGATTAGCGCCTCGCGCTTTTTGCTCTTCACTTGTTATTTGTAAACGTCAAGTGCAAAGTTTCAGGGCCAGGGTATAGGTGTCGACGAAACACACACAGACGATCCACGCGACACCGCCGCCTCCACATCCCGAGACAGCAGCCTGAAGACGGCTGACCGTGGCGGAAAGCACGTTTAGCTGTTCGCGCATAGTTGCCAATTCTTCCTCACACAGCACGCTCACACCATATCGATCTTACTAATGCTACTAAAGTACCTAAAGAGTGGAATCAAACAAAACTGCTAAATAACTCGCTTCTACCCTGGTGAAGAAGGATGACTGAAGGGAGACACTCCTGACAGCAAATGAAGAGGCGTCTTTTCATCAAATGGAGAGGGGTTTTGTCATTTAATGAAGTAACCTTACCGCATTGCTAAATACTGAACTCTTAACAACAACTGTAAATGTATTGCCCTATTGTCAGGATGTTAAATTTTAACTAAAAATTAAAATTCTGTTCTCAGGATAGCATTTACAAGGAATCTTATAAACATTTGGGATGTGGGATCCTTTCCTTGCCTCGGGTATTAGGCGTAAATGAAACAGCATTTACACAAAATACATTTATTAAACAGTTAAACCATACATTATTCTTACTGTGAACTAGTTGGCTCGGCGAGTGTCGGTGGGTGTAATGCATGTAGCGGCGAAGAGCCTTTTCGCAGTGTCCACTGTGGTTCTCTAGTTCCGCTGGCGACTATCTCCTTCTCGCTGCCTGCTGGCCACTAGAACAGCGCTTGGCGTAGAATTAGCAATGTGAGCTAACAGGCCGTGAATTCTGCTACGACCAGAGGTAGCGGTGCGGCGTGGAGGTTTTGCCCCCTGGCCCTGGAGTCGAACCTGCCGTCATCAGGCTGCACGTCTTCGACTGGCAGAAACTTGGATGCAGTTCACAGGCGACTATCACGACCAGATCGCATCCTAACGTTAAGACCACTCATCCTGGGTGAGTGAGTACCTTTGTTATTGTTGAACTTCTCGAACACTGTACTGGCGACCAGATTCTTCCAGTCTGACGATACTACTCTATCAATCTGCATCTATCTGTCTCTTACTGTCTCACTCTTCTCTCTCGCGGCGCCGCCGTCGGTGGCCGAGGGGACTGAGGCGCTCCAGTCACGGTCTGCACGGCAACTACGGACGGGGGTTCGAATCCCCCTCGGGCATGGATATTTGTACCGTCCTTAGAATTAGTTAGATCATAATTAGTTTGTAAGTTTAGGGACTGATGACCCCGTAGTTAAGTCCCATAAGCTATACAAACATTTGAACATTTTTGTCTCACGGCGTCTTCTTGGCTTTGGTATTTATTTGATGGACCTGACTGGAGGTGTTGTCTTCTGTCACGTTGTACAGTTTCTAGAAAAGTCGACCTTCACGTTGGTCTGAGGGTCAATACACTTGGTTATTGGCTTCTGATCACGTTGCTTGGCGAAGTTCGAGACTACCACGTTCTACAGACTGTGACTACACGTGGCGCAGTCGGTCGATGGCCAGATCGCTGAATCAACGTCTTCCGCTCGTGGAGAGAGCGAATGACTACTTGGCACGCGTGAATGCTTGGCGGGACAGTGACATGCTGAATGTGAAACGTTAGCTGGTCGACACACTGTCGGAATGTAGCGTAGTTCTGCTGTTTTACTCGGCTGTGCCCTACTGAACTGAACAAAGTTCTCACTTTTATTTCACGTATTATTCACTTTCATTTATTATTACATTTTATTTCACTAATTTATTTACACACTCAAATTAGTGCTTCCCTAATGGCGCCTAGTAGCTGATTGAACTTTTATGAACCACAGTGTAAACGTTCATAATTCCTGAGATATCAGTAATATTTTGTGAAATGGAAAACTTTACTGAGATAAAATTATGAACGTATACTTTGTACAATAGTTTTGACGAATATGCGCAAAGATGTTCTTAAAACAGAAGCACGAATCAAAGCCATATCAGAAGAGCTGTGCGCACTAAGGCGACCAGCTGCAGTGCGCGCGGCCGTTCGCCGTCTGAGGTTCGAGTCTTCCCATGGACATGGGGGATGTCCTTAGCATAAGTTACTTTACGTTAGTGTAATTAGTTTATAAGCTTGTGGACTAATGACCACTGTACTTCAGACTTACGTCCCATACATTTACAAACATTTGAATATTTCACTAATGAAATATGACAAATACGCGAGAATAAAGCTCTTAATAACAGAAGCACTAACAGAATTCAAGAAACAGATTGATAATGAAAATGTAAAAATGTTAAATTATGTACTTGGAACTGTCTGACACTGGCAGCAGCAGAAACTTGAGTGACTGATAACTAGCAGCAGCAACGGTCTCTAACTTGTTCTGAAATACACAAATCACATGCGAAAACTTTACACGACAGGACTCGCCAAATACGCGCGAAGAAGCTCTTAAAACAGAACTACTAAATAAATATGCCAAATACACGTGAATAAATCTCTTGAAAATGTATTGTACCTTGTCCAAATGTGTACTGCTTGAGTACTCTGAAGTCAATACTTTGCTGTTGTTGATCCATTTTAACAAGTGTGCGCTGAGTTCATTTTAGAAGTGGGATCACTGTTTACGGTACATACTAGTTCATTTGTTCCGACGAAGTATTAGTAATATTGTAACATATATCGAACATTGTGAATCGTAGGTCCTGTCCCGCTTTGCCGCCACTTTAGTAGATATAAATGGTTGGGGGGAAGATGTTCAGGCTTTAACAACAGTCTATACGTTTGAGCTTACCAGTATATGACATTTAGTTTCCTATGTCTTGGGTTCGCCACGCATGGGTGGCTTGATTTCGTGTATTTGTATGCTTGCTTAAAATTGTATTCTAATGTGTGTTTTCGAAACAGGTAATCTGTGGTCATCGTGGAGATATTGTGGGTCTACCCCGATGTGGGTGACGTCAGAAACCGCATTGCTAGTCTCGTCAGTTCGCGGAACAAGTCTCAGAATACTATGATGGTCATTGTCTGAGAAGGCTTTGTTTGTTATTAAACGTTGTGTATATGTCACACAACTATTTTGTAATCAATGTAGTCTGCTCGTTCTATTTTAATTATGAAACTGCTGTAATTATATAACATGGTGGTTTCTACTCATTTCATATAAAGATTTTAAAACTATCTCGCATGTAAAGTCAGACAGTAGAGTGAACTCGCTGCTTTTTTTTTTTTTTTTTTTTTTTTTTTTTGTAAGTGAACGTATTGTTGAGAGGAAGGTTTCCCTAAATGGTATCCACATAGGCTGAAAATTGACAAAACGAAACTGCTATAATCCTGTAATACTCTCATTTATGGAACTGACATATTTTTTAAAAGTAAAATTCACCAATAAAAGCTATTCATTAGTTATTGGTTTGTTTTTAATCTAAACTTCACCAGTTGTCCAATGTCAAAACTGCTGTTTATTAAGACGTGAGTAACAAACAACGCAAGGTTCAATGATCTCAAACACTCCCCGTTGGTTGATTGTGAAACCGATGTCTTTAGACGCGAAATTACACAACCAAATCGCTCAAAATCCTACTTCTCCTAATCCAAGCGGACTGCTGTACTCAAACGTGGAAATGATAAGAGTAATACATAACGATTATGGGTGAGGAATTCATTATTATAAGAGGACAGGCCGGCCGCAGTGGCCGAGGGGACTAAGGCGCTTCAGTCACGGTCTGCACGGCCACCGCGGTCGGGGGTTCGAATCCCCCCCTCGGGCATGGATATTTGTGCCGTCCTAGTTCGTAAGTAGTTCAGAAGTAGTTTGTAAGTTTAGGGACTGATGACCCCGTAGTTAAGTCCCATAAGGTTTACAAACATTTGAACATTTGAAGAGGACAGGTTCATTAATTAATGAGGAGAGATCGTCACTATGTGAAAGAATTGAACCATCTATACAACTATGTTGTGTTGAATAGCATAAACGGGATGAAGTTAAGCATTATCAAAGTGTCCACTAGTTTTAATAACTGACATACTACTGACCAAAGTGCTCTTCAACGTATATGTACGAAGCGTCATACAGAGGCGATAAATGCACTATGGAAAACGCAGTATTAAAAGAAAAAAATCTAAATTTCAAGTTTAGTGTTGCTGAGGAATGTGAAAAATTAAGGGATGAATACAGGGCGAGGTAAGAAGAAAGGTACATACTTTGATACTACTAGTAATTGTGAACAACAACTTTCCAATAAACATATGCCCCTTTCTTAACATTTTCCAGGTAAATGAATGAAAACAACTAGGAACTGAAAAAGTGTAGCGTCTTTTTGTTGTCTCACCACGCAGTTCACTTGCGCGTGGTACACTGTTCTCAGACCGACAGTTTTGTGTCTCGTTGCCGTCGGTTGTCCTAGGTGTCGGTGGCCGAGTAGAGAGAGACCGACACAGGGAAATAGGATGCACACGTGTGCGGGTACAGAGTCTATGGTGACCAGCCAGTGGGACAGCAGAAACTAGAAACACTAAGCTAGATTAGAACAAGATATATATTTCGTAGAGATAGTACAATACTTAACTTTGTTAACTGAAGACTAGTGGAATGCAGATACATAGTTAAACTAGGTAGAGGCCTCCCTACTGATGAGTGATCTAGTGCCTATCATATAGCCAAGTAACCGATCCAGTTCAGTGGTGGCCACGAGCGGAGTTGCAGCAAAGGGCGCTCGTGGGTGACGTCGTAAGAACGCCACGCCGTGCTTGCATGGCGGCACGCGACGAAAGTATGTGGCGCGCACTTCAGACTTGTGCGACACCACAGACAGTGCTTATCGTAATGCACAGTACTACTGAATACCAAATCAGCGGTCCAGTTGTGTTAGATAGCCGTCCTAATGGAACGCGATGACTTAATTATCTTCAAAATTTGTTAGAATACGTTGAGGATATCCTTTTACCAACACCCCTATATATTTTAAGCATGACGGAAGTCGTACACATTCCGTACGGCCAGTGGTAACTGTGTCCCAACACAACACATCATCGACGCTGGATCGGTTGCCCTGGCGTCATTCCTTGGCCTCAAGGTCACCCGATATCACCTCATCAGAGTACTGTTTGTGGGGGTGGTTGAAGAGCGAAATGTACAAGCGGAGAGTGGACACTAGAGAGGAACTTTCTCGCTCGTATTTTACATGCTTGTGCCCCAGTAAAGGAATGCAGAACTGAACAATCGGCAACACCACACCTGTCCACAACAACAGCAAATTGCACTGAAGTAGACGGTGGACTGTTTTAACCTCGTCTGTAAGGAAACTTATACAATTAAATAAACCATAACATGACAGTATCTTAATTTACTATCACCTGCACTTTTCCTATTCCTAGTTTTGTCAAACGTTTACCTGGAAACGGATAAGAAACAGTAATATGTTTAATATAATTTATCTTTGCTCCTGACTTGCTCTGTATAATATGAAACAAGTGAAGTTGTCTAGTACATAATTTTTTGTAACTATGAAGGAGTAGTCCTAATTGTTAGCTTTGAAGTAATTAACATGCCCTTGAAGTAGAAGAGACCAATTCGTGAGATAAATCAACCATCATAACATGCAGACCAAACTATAGAAACTTTTTGGACTCTATTTGAAGAAATGTGTACATGTCACAGAGAAAATAGTCTAAAGACGAAAACAGATACCCCCTAGATCCATTGTTTGTAGCAACTCCGTTACAATAAATCGATAGTTGAAAATGTACTGTCATAACACGTACCTCTTGCGTTTCGGTATCACAGGAATTTTTCCAATAGTATTTTTTATAATCTCATTAATCCATCACTTTAGGTACATGTGGTCTGTGTCACAGAAACTGAAGAGAACGTTTCTAGTAAGATTCCTTGCGTGCACTGTGTTTGTTGTTTTCTACATAAGAGAGGAAAGAGGTCGGTGTTCGATAAACATTGTTCATCGGCAATTTTCACATGCTCAAGGATTGACGTTAAGCAAGCAGGCAGGAGAAAGTGCATTCCGTCTGAAATTCTCCAGTCTACCAATCTACAGCTATCCCAGAGGCTTTACGACGCGAAAGTCGCGTTCCACCAGAGTACGGCATTTAATGGGGTGGCAAAACTGCGCGTTCCGCCGCTAGAGGAAATTGTGCCACACAGGGAACGGGCCGAGTAGTTTCCACGCACGAATGCTCCAGCGCACAGAAGGAAATTGGCTGTCGAAATTAAACGATGTTGAGATTCAGTTCCAAGTTTTAAGCAGAAGGTGTTGAAGAATCATTAAAGTTCTGCAATGTATTTGCCTGCAAAGAAAGGTCGAGAGCTAAATTGCGATTTTGGTAGTCCTAACTGGAGTGGAAACATGAGGTGAAATGTTTTTATCTCCGATTCAGACTCCCCAATTGAATAGCCATTAGAATATCTTACTGCAGCAGTTTTACGGTGTATAAGCAAAGACTGAAGGACGCACTGGAGCTCGTGCACGTTATGCAAGAGATAAAGCTGCCTATTTGTCAAAAGGTAGCATTTTTTTGTGAATCATTCGGTTTTGTTCTGAGGCTACGTGTAAAAAACGGTTCCCCGATGAGGTAATCGAAGCGGTTTACTTATGCTCTTTAAACATTCTGGGGATAAATGGGAAAAAGGGTAAAAGATTGATTTCCTCAAATATTCCTCATCCTTTCGAAATACGATGGTTTCAAGCCAAGTTAAGAAATAACACAATGTTTTTTAATAAAGAATTGTAGCTTTTATGTTTTTATTTAATATTTATTTATTTATTTGCTTTATTGTGAATCGCCCGGAGGGACAGGCTGTCGGCGGCCTCTTATGTCGCTCTGCAGCCAAAAGAATACAATGACTGACAAGGTGACATAACAGTAAAGTTAAAAAAAATTGGTGAATATATAAAGGCAAGGCAAAATGTAGGCGACGTCATAAAAACAATGAAGTTTATAACACACATGGAGGAACACTAAATGGCTATGGTGGCTGAAATCAGAGACATAGTTTGACGCAAAGCAGGGAGACGTTGACGTTATAACATTAAAATGCCCAGGCATGCTTGTTCTGCCGCAAGCGGCGGTTGCAATACGATAAAAATGGAGATCGCAAACGACAGTAGACCATGAAGCACAGATTAAAATGCGATGCACTTCACTTGGGTGACCCATCGGGGGAGGGAGGGGGGGAAGGGAGATGCAGAAAGAGGAGGTCAGGAGAGGGGTGGGAAATGGGGTGTGAAGGATGAGGAAGGAGGAAACAAGCGTAGGGAAGGATAAGAAGGGGAGAGGTGGCACGAAATCTATGGAGATTGGAATAGAGCTGGTAGAAGGACTAGATTTCAGTAAGTGATGTGGATGCGGGTGGGAGAAGAAACAAAAGGACGCAACTAACAGAAGAGGTGTAGATTTTTCGTCGGGGACCTGAAAGCTATATACAGTTGTATGCTTCTTCTACGTCAAGAGAGACAAAGAAAGCGAAGCAGCGGGAATTGAGCTGGGCAGACATGAGGTGGTTGAAGTGAAGGAGATGGTCATCAGCTGAGAAGCTATATTGAGGGTGGGGAAGGAGAGGTCGTGTTGACATAGGTGCCCATGACTGCGACGGAATAGGATGGTTTCCAGGACATTGCTGAACACCGAGGTGAGGCTGATAGGATAGTAGGAGTAGGATGTGGAATGGCGCTTGTTGGGCTTAGGGATCATCAGGGTACGGAACGTTTTCCATACATGTTTATTTTTATAATACAAAAATGTTAAGCTACTAGCTAAACTCTGCTAACGCTTGAAAATGGAACTAACT
Organism: Locusta migratoria; assembly: GCA_026315105.1. Taxonomy (NCBI): domain Eukaryota; kingdom Metazoa; phylum Arthropoda; class Insecta; order Orthoptera; family Acrididae; genus Locusta; species Locusta migratoria. Next base: position 600,935,536 of record CM048746.1, on the reverse strand, counting down.
GAAACCAGTAGCATTGAGATAAAAAAATAAACAGCTATGGTTAATATGTCATTCTGCTATTATTTTAAAGCTGTTAAATCCAACCTGTTCATCTTTCGAAAAGAAAAATGTTCTGCCTTATTAGCATTATCAGGAAAGGGTTGAAGGAGAGGCTATTGGGGGGCAGGATGACTGCCAGTAAGGCGGTGGGAAATTCACCAATACTTAGAGGAGTTTACAGGAGAGCAGGTAGGATGCACCTTGTAGTGGTGTTCATACATTAGGTGGTCGATGGAGGATGCCGACTCCGTGAAGATTCGCATCTGACATTGTTGAGGTGCTTTGCGGATCGGATGGACAATTGGCGATGAGAGTTATCTGGTTCAGTACCTTACCTTCCGTGATTACTGGGCTTAGCTTGGCGGTAGAAGGTGAACCAAAGGGAACCAAAATGGATTATGGAAAGGCTGGTTGTCTTTATGAAGACAGAGTTTCTGCAGGGAATGGGCTGGATGATTGGATGATGGGGGTGATGTGGAAGTACTTCCAGATTTTCAAGGGCAAGGCCTAGTTGTCCAGGAAGCGGTGATGAGGATTGGTAAAGACATAGTTGGGGATCGCGGGATCAGTGTAGTGAGAGAGGAGTGGGGATAGTGTCCATAGCAGTGGCGGAAGTGATGGAGGGATGACGCAATGCTTAGGTGGGAGGGCTTCCTGGGGAGAATGGCGGCGGGTTCCTCACCAGCCTGCGTGCATATGGATTTTTTGATTTTGATAGTAGAGGAAGGGTGGGGGATGGGTTCAAAGAGGATGCAGCGGGTAATGGGCCTGGCTCTTGGTAATCCTGGCTTGGTCTCTGTGGCATGGCAATGGTGGATTCGTGTAAGGAAGAGGGTGGGGAATTCTTGGTGTGAAGGGCGAGAAGAAGCTAAGGAGGTATCCGGGTAGGCTGTTGCAGTTGGGGGTGGGGGGGGGATGGCGGCGAAGGCAGTAGCGGTGGTGGCTGATAACGAGAGAGGGAGGTCTTGTAATAGGTGATGGTGCGATGGTGTGGTATACGTGATGGAGACCTGTGGGAAGGTGGGGTTTGCGGAGGAATTAGGAGAAAAGATCAGAGCAAATAAAGGGGGCGACGGTTTAATTTCACGACAAAGACTCGAAGGCGATGAGGTGGCGGCGAAGGTCGGAGGTGACACGAAGAAGAAGACGCAGCAGCAGCTGCGGTGAGGGCTGGGCAGTGCAGGGCTCCGGTATCAGGCGGTGAAGGCAGTGACATCAGACGACAGCATGGTGGGAGGCGGGGCGCGTCGTTAACAGTGACGGCGAGCGACGGTGCCGGGGCCATCTGCGGCTGCATCGGGAAGGCGGCATACCGCGGGCGGCAGACTGCAGACCGCAGGTGGCGAGCCAGTGGTCGGCTGACCTGTTAGGCGGTATCGGCAGGCGGTGGCGAAGCGTTGCAGCAGTCTCGGCTGTTACTAAACACAACGGCTCGGCCTGTAACAACTCACAAGGAAAGTACCTGAGAGTAACCCTGGCTAATCTACTGCTGGGCGTTGGATGACGAATTGTAGTTGATTCTCCGACATAATGGTAAATGGATTAATTCCTTTCGGAAAGCGTCAGTCCCTTTGAAACTGCCACGCATAATGGCGGTAAAAGTCTCAATCAGCGGCATGGCCTCATGTATTTACGTGACTGAAGCGGCAGTGTTGGCAACAATCGCTGTGGATGCTGGGATGAATGGCGGCAGACAATGTTTACAAGATGTAAAAATGAAAGTTAACATCGCGTTTGAATGATTGTATTTTCGAAATGAATCACAGCGTTCGAATGTAGAAGATCGCACACTACAGAACTACTTTCCTCCACGTGCACTGTATTTCTGTTCAGATGTAACACTTTGTTGTTATGTAAATCGAAATACGCGTGTCTGTCTCTCAAATGATAAGAATTACATTTTTTTTTTTCAGTGTTAATAATTTGGCGCTTGCTACAATTTAATCTGTACTCTTCAGTTCCTGCCAAACCACTTCCTTTAATATAACGACATATTCCTAAAAATCATAACATTCGCTCACAACAATTTAAACTGTACTCTTCGGTTCCTGCCTAACCACATCCTTTGAAATCATGACATATTCGTAAAAATCCTGACATTCGCTCACAATAACTGAAGCTATACTCATAGGTTCCTGCCTAACCACATCCTTAAATATCATGATTTTTCGTAAAAATCATAACATTCGCCCACAACAATATAAACTGTACTCTTATGTTTCTGCCTAACCACAACCCATAAAATCATGACATATTTGTACCCTTGTTCAGTCAGTAATTGAATTATCGTACACGCAATTGGCTACTCGAAATGTACTAAGTTGCCAACCTAACACTGCTACAGGCACACCGCGACGCTCCCCGTGCCGCTGATCGAGCGAGACTTTAGCCCATAATGACACCATCTGTAGGCGTACCCATTTTTGTACATATAAGAAATAACTGTATTTATGGGAAGTTTTTGTAGCACGTCACTAATACACTTTAAACCTTTACCATAACCTATACGGGTAGAAACTGTGATTTCTCTTCTCCAAACACATGGACGGCGATGTGCTACAATCGCTTTCGCGCTGTTATGTTTATGTTAAAAGCCAAATCATGTGCATCTCTGTTGATTTTTGGATATTTACGGTTTTATTAGAGGAACTGTGCAGTGGGACACATTGTTAGTGATATTCCATATTACGTTAAATCGAAAGACGTGAGTGTCAAGTAAGTATCTGGATTGGATAGGTGTCCAGTTTACTAAACTGATTTGTGCCTGGTTGCAAGCTAGTATATAAAAGTTCCAAGTATTAAAGGCTTTCCTTCAGCCTACCAAAGATTTAGAAAATTTTAACGAATGGAGAAAAGTTATCTCAAGTAAATACAAGGAGCTAACTCGTACATTTGTTATGCTCACTTTGTTTAAAATTTAGTATCAAAAACTGACGCATTTGTTATTGATGGAAAGGAAGCAGACCCGCCGTGAAATAATTGGCTCTTTGTGAGACGGGGGCTGGAATTAGTCTATTTTTCATACTAACCTTGTGTTACTGTATCTTTCTCTTTACGCTTATTATTGAAATATGTAACATTTTTCACTGTAGATATTTCTTTATTTTGATTTCTGTGCCTTTGGGGACACATCAGGGGTGATGGACTCCTGGGATTGTAGTACATTCTATATGTGTATAAAATTTCGGGATTTTAATGTTTATTGGCGCAGCTTGGCTGCTAAGAAATGGTTTTCCGTGTTGGGTACGGTCACGCCGCGCAGAGCAGAGAAGCTCTTGGGGGTCTCCCCCTGCCACCTCCTTTCGCTCGCCTTCGGGGAAGGACGAGAGGGGCTGGCTTGACCTGCTGGGCGCCGACGCTACAGGCGGCGGGCGGAGTAGCCCCTGCCGCCGGGGGTCTGGCAATTTTTTCAGTGAGTGGGACTTTTTACACAATGCTGGACCGCAGTTGACGGTGGGCGATAGCGGGGGACTGCCTTCTGAGTCATTTGGCCGTTCCGCAAGAGAGGAATTTGCCAGATACAAACAATAGCAAAGTGCTCTGGGCCCCGGGCTGTTTATGGAGACGTATTGCTCTTAGGCGTTATCTAAAAAACTTCCTTGAAGGCAGCAGAGTTTGAACATAGTTAGTGTGAGGAATGGTTAGGTTGAGAGGAAAACTTTCTGCCTGTCTGGCACCAAAGGATTTGGCTCTAGTGGCTGTGTATATAGCACAACGTTAACATTTTTAGATCGTGTGACCGTAGCTAGGAGCAAGGTGAAACTCCTTGCAGGGCACGCACCCTGGGAACGGTGAAATCCGCGGGAAGCTTTGGTGGCGTGGGCGGAGCCTATTGGCAACCGCAGAGAAAGCGTCCTGATTCGGCAAATTATTTTAGTATGACAGCTAAACAATTTGTCAACGGTGTTATACCATTCGATTGGTTTGACTATTAGCCGTTAACAGAGATTGGCGCGTCTTTTGCGCATGGGTGTGGCCGCCCGTCATTTGCCGTGAGCTGCAGCAGAGCGCGAGGAGGCACGAGATGTGACCGTGTGAGCGTCCGAAGTGTACGGACCTCGGGAGACACGCAATACTCCGTTTAGATTTGCGGGGAGGACATCGTCTTAAACAGTCCTCTGGTTAGACTTGTGTTTGATTCCGAAGATTTGGACCTCGTAGAACTTGTGTTTACTTCACGGACGTTACATTGTCCTTTGGTTACGCTGTGAGCGGCCACAGTTTAGTTTTCCTTTTGCTAGAAGTCTCTATTTGAGCATTCAGGCCTTTGCAAATCTGGCACTTTTTTGCAGATCTTATTACGCAAGTGACTGATCGATTTGTGCCAAATGGCCTTCGTGTCACCTATGCAAAATATTGATTAGTCAGCAAGCGTGATAGAATCACACAGCAACTGCCTAGCGACGCCAACGCTAGTGACGTTGTGTTAAGTTACATGTCGACCCTGCTTAACAGGTCGCAGAAATTACGGTCGGATAAAAATTTCAGCTCATCCGCTTCCACCGCCTGCTGCCTCCGATCCTGAGACGCTGCCGTCAATAATCATCTGTGTGGGTAAGAAGACGCACTTGCTGGGGGATTATATGAATCAGACTTGTTGAATTCTGTCCCTTATTTTATTCTTTTGAGATCTGCATATTTACTCTGGGTTGCCTAGCGCTAATTTCAAGCCCCTGTGTAGCCAATCTAATAGCATTCTGTTTTGCAAATACTCCGACCTTTGACTCAGCCAGTTATTTTTGTGTCTCAATATTTTAACATTTGTAAAAGATTGTTTGAATACTATTATCTGTTTTACATGATAGGAAATGTCATCTGATTTATTTTTCATGTTTAATTATAATAAATTGATTTTGAGCAGATCGTCTTTCATTTAAGAACATTCCTTTTTCACTATTTTGGAGGGGAAACAGAAAAGTTAAATTCCACAGTTTACCAATAATTTTTCAAGTACATTTTTCCTTTTTGATACAACTGATAGATTTCAATACAGTAGGAATATTTATTATATGTTTGAAAATATGATCACAACACAGCTGATCAGCAACATTTTAATTTTCCATATTTTTGAGAAATATGGTGGCGACCCGAGATTATTAATTGCTGTCACAATTTGAAACCACATTCAGGTCCTCACATTTTCCCAGTTGCCTACTTTGTTTTAGCTAAGAAAATCTCCAAGAAAATCGGAATTTCTATGATAGCACTTCTGATTTGGCCAGAACCCCGTTGTTAAGTAGGTCTAAATTTGCCGATGACTTGAAGGCAATAAAAAGTAGCTTGGGCAGGGCAAACGATAAAGTCAGAGAAGGCTAGAGTAACTGTGTTGCTGATGGCACACCCCATTACAGTCACTTCTGTGTAAGCAGCATTTTTGTGTCTTATGAAGTATTGATGCCGATGCATTCTGGCTTTACTACCTGCCAAGAAAATCTAAATCCTGACTCAAAAGCTAGAAAGTAATAGTTGAAAATAGAACACAGGGAGATAGTTAAAGATAGAATGTTCTACACTCTAGTTTATTTCCAGCAATATTAAAGGTGAGTTGTTAATGTGTTGTATTTTGTATTAGATTGTATTACCACTGTTTAGTTGACCTACTGTTGCAACGTGAAGTGAAATGGAAGGATAGCTATTATCACTGTTGAATTTCATTGTTTTCTCTCTTCCTTTTAATAATACTTAAATACACAATCCAAAAATTTATTTGCGCGTGCGCGTGTGTATGTGTGTGTGTGTGAAGTCGTGCTCTTCCGTTTCTCCTGTTTACATACCAGAAGAATTAAAAAAGGCAATTACCAATATCGAGTCGGGACCCAAGTAATTTGGTTTAAGTATGATCCCAAATCATATATGAGAATCGCGACTTCATACAACGGAAAGGCACAACAGGTGGACTCTACAAGTGGTCACACTTTTTACCGTCTATTTGTTATTCCTTTATCAATGAGTTAAAACACTTCGCGCAGGTATGAGGCACACTTAGAAAGTAAGTTTCCCTATTTTTCTTTTTTAAACTAAAATGTCATAGTTACTTTAAAAAGTATGTGAAAGTAGGTAAAGATAATTTTTGACATGATCATCAAAAGAATGGGATACGTCTCATAATGTGACATCAACTTCCCTGTGTCGTAGAAGTATGCAGTCTGCCAATGGCCCTAGCATATGAGAGTGGAACATCTTCTCATGCACCTAAAGAAATTCCTGTCAAGTCAGAGTTCCGATAACGGGTAAAAACTGAAGACGACTGCCACACGCTGATACCATTCACAGGTGGCAGATATCCGTGACACAGAGATACAGAAGTTGATCCCACGGTATGTAAAATGCCTTAATTCTTTCGGTGTCTATGTCGAAAAATAGCACAAATATAGCTGTACCTGTTGCGAATGAAGTTTTTCGTGTAACTATGCTGTCATTGTGTTTTAAAATTATAGGGAAACTTTTCTTTTGGATGGACCACGTAGATAAATAGATAAAGGCAAAATTAATTTTTCATAGACTTGCCACTATCCTTTGTCAAGATATCGTAGTACGAAGTCCAGCAAACTTCGCCTTTACTAGAAACTCTTCGGATATATAGACACTGTTGAACTTGATGGTATTTTCTCAATTACTTACCGTTTCATTGTTTGTGAATAAGTTGCAGTAAGCTTTTAAGTAAGTGAAGTAAAATTATCGTATTTACGGCATTTCGTTAATTTTCCGTGAAGAAATTTTTAAAACGTAATACAAACTCCAAGTCAACTACAACAGCTAGTGAAAAGAAGATGGGATCTATATGTAAAAATGTGTCTATTTCAGCACAATTGAAGGAAACTTTGGCCCGGCCAAAGTCAAAAATGGAAAACAGGGGGACTGGAATCTCGACTTATCTGGTTGCAAAAAATATTTAAATAAAGTGTCTGGATGCATATACTTCGTTTTTACGAACTAACCCTTATTACACAGTGCAGTGACCTTACGAGAGACGTGGATGTTGAATAACAAGTATCCCTGAGTTGGGAAAAATCCATCCTAAACGTCAAATTCTGCGCAATTTCAGAAATGCTTTGTTGGAGGTCATTATGCTATGTGTCATGTTGTACGACATGATTTTATGAACCGTGTCACTATACATGTGCTTGGATATGTCGACTTTTTAGATTTAAATTTCATTGAATTTACCAGGTAACTGAAAAAGTTCTCTTCCTTTAGCGTTGGGGCAGCATGTATTTGCCTTCTGTTGTACTCTAATACGAACATTTTTCATTGTGGTAAACGTATTCTCATTTCGAGTAGAGAAGAAACTGCACAAATCCTACTTCCTTCCCTCTGCACCAACCTACATCAACTAAACGGTGTGGGTAAAATAATATTAACACCTAACAGAGACAAAATATTGATTTATTTGTACTGAGTTCCCTCACCGGTGGCTTTGAGAAGAGCAGAAACTCTACGAGGAAAAGTGTGTCTTTAGTTTCGAAGTGAATGTTATCCATTCTTGCACCAAAGTGTCCGCTAATTACTACATCGATTGTAAGCTGTGTGCTACTGTGTAGAAACTTCTTTACTAATTGTGTGCGAATTTTGTTGACTGCAACAGTACTCAGTATGCAAATTATCACTTGATAAAAAATCTTGAATTAATTTTTTAATTTGTAGATATCAAAGTGATATTACAACATTTTTTGATAATTAAATTTGGGCCGCCACCATGTCTATAAAAACTTGGAATATTATAATTTTTATTGACCTCACTTGCTCGATGATGTATGATATGGTCAAACACTTTTATTTTATAAATTCTTCACTAATATCACAATTAGAGGTACCACCAATGTAAACCAAATTTACTCGGTACACTCCTACATTAACTAACATCTGTTTGCTACTTCAAAAGTATGAATGATAGGGAAGTTTTCAATTGAAAGAATATACATACTTCAGGTGCAATTTATTTACCATGAACAATTCATCCGTTCATATGACAAAACTAAGGGCAAACTACACAAACTTTGAAATAAAATGAGATCCTATATGCAAGAGTTAAAGAAAATTGACAATTAACATCAAGTTACATTGGCTATTTATATTTGGATCAACAAACGACTTGCTGGGTCAAGGAAGAAGGAAACCTATTCATGAAGAATAGTTATCCAAATTATTACCGCAGATGCACGAACTCAAAGGGCAGATGAAGTTTCCCAATTTGAACATAAATCCCTGGTTACGAAAATAACGAGGAAAATGCTTCAAAAACAGCGATATACTAGCCCTAGCATTGATACAGGCGACACTTTACGAAATATTTGGAGCAGACAGGAGTCGGAGCGGCACGTGATGAATGCAGATCAGAGTTGAAATACAACGCGAGCGTTTTCTCACTTCATTCTCTGAAACAGAAACCTTGTTTAACTAACAGCCTCTCTAGCGTCGACGCTGCTATATAGTCAATGGCTGGACAATTTTATATCGCGAGCAGACAGGTCGGTCGTAGTGTACTTCTGATACAGTGTCCATAAGTGCAAATCATCAAGTCAAACTTGCAACACAAAATCTTAATATAAGCGCGATCCGCAAAGTACGAGTGCTCAAAGTGAAACTTACAAAATATCTAAGTCAACTGTGGCCGCCGGAAGCGAATCTACAGAACAAAAATCAAAATACAGACAACAGCACAAGTAATCCGCAAAATGAAAATGTCCGAGCACTTCGGAGTCTTCGACGCAAGACCTCAGTCGAACCGCACACTGTGGAGACCTACAAGCGAAACCCCAAAATACCTCTCTCCACGCCACAGTTATCGGTCGCGACCCGCAACCCCGCCTACGCGACCGGAGCGCTACAGTTATTACATACAGCTAATAGCCTGCCCAATGATATCGCGAGAAGCCGCTGACAGATTACAAAACTGTCACAATCCTAAGCTTTGGCGAATCACAGAGCATTCTGCAGATGTCCCTACAAGCTCCTCCTACACGAACAAAGTTCCCATAGAGGCGTTACCGCACACATGTCCACGACCTCTCCGGAATTTTTGAACGTTCTCTTTCGATCCCTCAAAATACCTAAAATTTTATGACCATAGGCGCCAAGACCCCGCTGGACCAGGCGACCGACTATGCGCCCAACAAACTGCTTAACATTCGTCACGCAGGAGAACGTTTCCACAACCAAACACCTCGGTAATTTCTCAGAAACCATGCAGGCATTCATAACAATAAAAACGACACACCGCTCTGGCGAGGGTGCTGTTCAGATATCTGGAAACTTCGCCCTGAAGCGGGACGTCAGATTGTGTTGTAGTAGCTACAGTTTGGCGAGCAACCTGCAGTGCGTCTGCAGAGCATTGTCCTGCTCTACCAGTAATTTCAAACAATACCTCGCAGGTAGCCGCGGTCGGCCCTCATCGACCGCTCTCCCCATCCACTGCCCACCGAACGGGACCTCCCAGGTAACAGGCCATTGACAGGACTCCCTCCCTTCCACAGCAGAGTCGGCAGTCTCGCAACAGAGCAATTCTACGAAGGCAAATGAACAAACACGCTAATTTATGGACCACAACATGCCAACTGTCGAGGCTACATGATAGAAGGCATGTTCCCTTGCTGTCACGAGCTTGTCCACTGGACAGTAGAGATTGGAAAGAATTGTAGAAAAATTCATTAAGAAACTGCTATACTTGAAGAACTTTTCCTTAGACGAAATTCCTCAATGGAAACAGAAGTGGTATCGAATCTAAATAGTGTATCAAAACGATACTGAACTTCCCAATCTGCCCAAAGACGAAGAATAAAGGAATATAATTGACTACAAATTAGAAAATAAATATGCAATAAAAATATGTGTTTCTGTTTATTATTTGAAAAACACTGCAACCCCCCCCCCCCCACACACACACACACATGCATTCCTGGAGGTGGTTCAAGACTGTGAAGATTTGCGCTACTATATAGTATTGCCTGCAGTCGAAATTCAACCAGTTGTGTTTGCAAAGTCATAAAAATGAAAAAAATGAATTTATTGAGCACTGCAGATTTATAGGTTTTATGTGAACGCTGTGAAAACAGGTGAAAGAAAGGGCAAATAGGAAACACGACGGAATAAAGACGTAAACGGGGTAATTAATCGCTTTATTGCAAAATTTAGCATTAGAAAACTCCAGTAAAAACAACATTGTTCATAAAAATCGTTTTATCATTAGTTAAATCTTCTCGTTCTCCATGTCCGCAAATATATAATCACGGTTACTTACTTCGAATACTGGAGATGATCAGTTTCAATGTCGAGGCTCATAGGGTGTTATCGAACTTGTTCATGGGCATTGTGGCTTCAGTAGTTGTCAATGGGCAGCTGACACCCCTGTTTCTCAGCGAACAACCCAGAATTAACGTGAGAAAACGACCACAAAGCATCGATCTACCTGAAGAAAAAAATCCCGCCAATGGAATCTGAATCGACTTGCTTCCTAAAAGGTTGTCGTACACTCTTGTTAATTGACACAACTCTATCCCGCAAGATTGTGAGTTGTTCAAAGGTAACAGTGCTTTTCTGAAAAGTGCATTTGTTCAACTTTGTGAACGTATCATGAAATACATACCAGCGACGTAATGTTAATAGCTAGTAACTTTGTATATACAAGGTGGTCCATTGATAGTGACTCGGCCAAATATTTCATCAAAAGAAAAATACTACAAAGAACAAAACTTGTCTGCCGGCCGCGGTGACCGAGCAATATGCGACGTGCTAGTTACGGTCTGCACGGCCGCTGTGTTTGGGGGCTCGATTACCCCCTCGGGCATGGATGTTTGTGCCGTCTTTAGTATAAGTTATTTCATAAGAAGTTTGTAAGTTTAGGGACTGATGACCCCGTAGTTAAGTCCCGTATGCTCTACAAATATTTGAACATTCGAACAAAACTTGTCTAGCTTGAAGGGGGGAAACAGATGGCGCTATGGTTGACTCGCTAATGGCGCTGTCAGAGGAAACGGATATCAAGTGCATTTTTTTTTAAATAGGTGCCCCCATGTTTCATTACATTATTGATTACATTAATACAATCTACGTTAAAAGCGTTCATAGCAACCATGACAAAGACAAACATTTTGGTAGAAGCATTTATTCTAATGAATGACTTTCAACATATTCCATTAATAGTGAATAATTGCTTAGAAAAAAAGAAACCAGGTAATATTGTGGAATGTATATACTTCCCTTCCGTCTCAATAAGGAACGATAGTTGCCACAGAAATCTAAAACTCGATTTATACGTGAAACTACCAGTATCAACACGTTGTTTGGAATATCTATTAACACAGTACGCTCCCCGTTGTTGTGCAAATTCTTCAGAAGAGCAGTGTTCATTTCGTTGTTACGTATATGACGCCATATTCACGAAATAGAACAAACGCACTTTTTAGAAGGAGCAGTCTTACATCTACAAAACTCTAAATATTGCAGAAGATAGCTCGATTTAGTTAATAAGAGTGCCGGAAACCCTTCAATGAGCCAAGGCGGAAAAATAGTTGCGGGTTTCGAACTACTGACCACATGCATCACAACGTAACGCATTACCCACTAAACCACGGACAATTACAACATTCTCCGTAATTCCTCGTACTATTGATGGCAGTTGTTAACAGCAAAAATGACATTTTTGGACACAATATTATAATTTATAGTACTATGAATGACGTCGATTTCTAAATTCTTCAGTGTGCCACTGCTTTGAAAAGACAAGACGTAAGTTATAATAAGAAAATCATCAAATACGGTAAGAAAGATGGCGTATGCCAGAGAGAGTTCTGGGCGAGGAATGTCACGTGACATTTCGTAATGCCTGGTTTGCGTAAAATCAAGTGATGCTGTCGAATCGCCGTTATTTTGCAAATATCTATGTTACGGCGCGAGTTACGAGAAAAGCGTAAGAGAGGGAAGTTGTAGAGAATTTTCTCATCTACAAATACCGTTATTTAATTTTCGTGTCAGATGAACGGTTTACTTGCAATTACAATTACATTACAAACGGATTTTTATTAGTGTTAGTAACGTATTTTTCGTCCAAAGTATTTGAAAAAGGGAGGTTCTGGCCTCTGGCAGCGAACAATTATGTCTGCAAAATTTGGTGCCTATCAGTTGAACTGTTCGACTTAAAAATTGGGAACACGTTACGGACAGAAAGGCAGACAGACGGACAGACAGACAGACATCGCGAAATAGCCGTTATTTTTGAAAATATCTCTGAAACACTCTGATGGTACGGTATAGGTTACTTTGGACTTTTCTTTTTGGATGTGAGAGCCGAAGGCGCTAATTTTTGGGCTCAGACTTGTGATCAAAAAAATGTTCAAATGTTTGTAAAGCTTATGGGACTTAACTACGGGGTCATCAGTCCCTAAACTTACAAACTACTTATGAACTACTTACGAACTAGGACGGCACAAATATCCATGCCCGAGGGGGGATTCGAACCCCCGACCGTAGTGGCTGTGCAGACCGTGACTGAAGCGCCTCAGTCCCCTCGGCCACCGCGGCCGGCAGACTTGTGATCCATGGTACATTCTGTTATCTGATAATTTACGAGAATAACTACGGATTATTTATCTACAGTATATAAGTATTAAGATAACACCTATACTGGTTTTCCGACGTGTTGATGACGTCATGGATCAAAGAAGACGAGTGAAATCGCGACGTAAAATATTGCCAGCGTATTTATATAATTTACTAACGAAACTACACTCGCCAACATTCTCCTCCGAATGCGAAAATATATTGTTGACTCCCACTTACACAGGTAGAAATGATCATCAGAATAAAATACGAGAAATCAGAGCTTGAACGGAGAGATTCAGGTGTTCACTCTTCCCGCGCGCTATTCGAGAATGGAATGTGAGGTAAAATAGTATAACGGTGGTTCGATGAGCCCTCTGCCAGGCACTTAAATGTGATTTTCAGAGTATCCCATGTAGATGTAGATGTAGATGAATGTCTCTCTTGGAGGTGAACAACTTTACTAGCTACATTTTGAATTCGATTTTTTCTAAATATAAAAATAAATAAATAAATAAATCAATAAATAAATAAAAATAAAAAATAATAAAAAAGCAGTTGTCAGCGCCTCACCCTGTATATACATGATTTCCCGAAATTTCTAAAAAAAATTCCATTTTCGCAATGTTTTTCTGCGTTATCTTTCTTCAGAAATTCCAATGTACCGGTTTCCTTTTCTCCGTATCCGGTAACGGCTGAGTGTAATGCACCGCTGTGGGTTTTGTCCGACGCGAAAGGAACAGAAGCGCCTCATGCGATTTTATTGCCGGTGGCGGAATGTATTACTTGTGTGTGAGAGACTCCTGAAGCACAGTGGATAATCGCAAGTGGTCCCCGCAGGCCTTGGAGTAGCGCGGTGGCCGTTTTTTCCCCTCGCCCCCATCATCAGTCTTGATTAGCCGATTCCGCCGGCCAGCAGGACAGGCCGCCGATAAAAGTCGCCCTCCCCGCCCCCTCACCACCCTCCCCCTCGCCCCCTCTGGAGTGCCAGGGCGGATTCTGCCCCCAGGCCGCGCTCGCGCCAACGCACCAGAGGGCGGCCGGCCACAGCCCGGGCACGTGCGCGCAAAGGCGGCGCGTGACGCGAATGCCCCCGTCTTGCGATGCTGGGCCCGCGCCGGAAAACCAAATTGTATAACTCCATTTAGTAGCGGGAGTTCCTAATGTCTCCTAACAGACTCCACCGCTGTCTGCCGAGGGCTGGGTACAAGCAGTTTCTAATGGGATTCCTTATACGAGAAAAGCGTATCATGAAAGTGTAAAATTGTTCCGTCTTGTAATAAGGACCATCTACTGCTTGTACTGCAACAAAATTTTACGAAATTACTGAAGGAACGGCTACGAAAGTGGCTTGACCTCGAAAAGGCCTTTGACCGTGTGCCACAAAAGTTAATTTGGCTTGCCATGCTACAACTACATGAAAAAAAAGAGGAAGGAAGAACGATTACACACTGACATAGACGACAGTATGGCTTTCGTTACCCAAGAGTTATAAACATTTCGATTTCGGGTTATTGAAAAGAAGCTTTATATCTCGGCGAGAAATGGAAAAAAAAAATCTCTTCCGTATTCTCTTTATCGAGTAAGATGCAGAGACGGAGGTTTGGAAGCGAGCCCTGCTTTGGCCGTTGTAATAACTTCCCTACTGACGGTACCACTAAGAAATGTGGAAGCGACCAAGGTACAGATGTCTGGACACCGTCCACGCAATTCTCGTGTCCGGTGGAAGGGTGGGGGGGGGGGGGGGGGGGGAGGAGGAGACAGGGCCACGCGACCTTTCGGAGCAGGTAAAAGTGTGACAAATGTCCGGCGTAGCAAGTGTCCAGCGTGGCAAGTGTCCGGACACACTCGCGTCGGAGGTTGCAATCCTCCCTCGGCATGGATGTGTGTGTTGTCCTTACTGTTGGTTAGCTTAAGTACTTTGTAGGTCTAGGGACTGATGACCAACATAGCTTTGTCGCATAAAAAAAGAAAAAAAAAAGAAAAAGGAAGAAACATTGTCTACACTGTCCCATTGCTTCTAATGAAATTGCGTGCTTATGGAATATTTCCCCAACTGTGCAATTGGATTCACAATTTCCTGTCAGTAACGACACATTTCGTTGTAATTGACGGTAAGTCATCGAGTAAAACAGAGGTGATATCTGGCGTTCCCCAGGGAAGTGTTATAGGTCCCCTACTCTTCCTTGTGTTTATAAACGATTTAGGAGACAATCTGAATAGCTCCCTTAGATTGTTCGCGGATGATGCTGTCGTTTGTCGGTTAGTGAAGTCAACAGAGAATCAAAAGCCACTGCAAAGCAATTTAGACAAAATTTCTACATGGTGCGAAAATTGGAATTGACACTAAATAAATAAAAGTGTGAAGTAATACACATGAACTTCAATTACGCGATAAATCAGTCAAACCTTAAGGTCGTAAATACTACCAAATACCTAGGAGTTACAATTACGAACAACTTAGACTGGAGAGAACATATAGAAAATATTATGGGGCAGGAGAACCAAAGATTACGTTTCATTGGCAGAACGCTTCAAAGGTGCTCCACCAAAGAAACTGCCTACATCACACTTGTGCTTCCTCTCCTGGCGTACTGTTGCTCATTGTTGGACCCTCACCAAGTGGGACTGACGGAGGATATTGAGAAGGTTCAGAGAAGGGCAGCTATTTTTATCATGTTACCGGGGGGAAGCGTCACGGATATGTTGCACGAACAGGGGTGGAAGTCATTAAAAGAAAGACGTTATTCATTCCGGTGTGATCTGTTTACGAAGTTTTAATCACCGACTTTTACTTCTGAACGTGAAAATATTTTGCTAGCACCCACCTACTTAGGGAGACATGACCATCCAAATAAAATAAGAGAAATCAGGTCGAAAACGGAACGATTTAAGTGTTCTTTCTTCCCGCGTGCTATTAGAGAATGGAACGGTAGAGAAAAGTTATGAAAGTGGTTAATGAACCCTCTGCCAGGCACTTAAATGTGGTTTGCAGAGTATATATGTAGATGTAGAACTAAAAAGCTGGTTAGATGGGTCAGACAGCACTACCATGACCGGATACGATCAGCTGCTGGGCTATCAGACGTC
Source organism: Locusta migratoria (assembly GCA_026315105.1). Taxonomy (NCBI): domain Eukaryota; kingdom Metazoa; phylum Arthropoda; class Insecta; order Orthoptera; family Acrididae; genus Locusta; species Locusta migratoria. The sequence continues at coordinate 600,919,873 of CM048746.1, read as the reverse complement.
TTCCCTATTTCAGTGGGAGTACACCTGGAATCTGCCATTTCACTCTTCCTACTCATTAGTCATGGATACCGTCACAATCGATTTGCACAAAACCGCACCCTGGACGTTACTATACGCTGATAATTTACTACTGGCGTCGGAGGACAAGATTAACATTCAACTTGAAACCTGGAATGACCGCGTTGCAGAAGTAGGACATCGGCTCAGTGTATTGAAAACATATTCTCTCTCCACAGCTTTAGGACCCTGTTAGCATAAAAATCAATGGCCTTCACCTCCCAACAGCAAGAATCTAAGTACCTGGGCTCGATAACTGAAGCAGACGGAAATCCCAGTGCAGAAACTTCCACCCGCCTGAGCAGTGCGTGGCTTAAATGGCGTTCTGCTACTGGAGATCTGTGTGACGGGAAAATTCCCAACAAGCTAAAATCAAACATTTACCGATCGGTAATCGCCCAGTTGCACTGTATGGGCTGAATGTTGGCCTTCGACAAAAGAAGTGGAACAGAGATTTGCTATAATGAAAACAAAAGATGCTCAGGTGGACATCAGGATTAACGCTGCAGGACCATGTCACAAACAATGAAGTTCGTAGGCAATACGAGATTATTGCTATAGTAAATAAGATAAGCGAAAAGCGCCTACGCAAGTTGTTCATAAGTAGTTAAGGGACTGATGACCCAGTAGTTAAATGCCTTAAACTTAACATACATTTGAACATTTGGACAGACGTCACTTCCGAGCCTGCAGTTGTTAATCTTTCATATTCAGAGAGTATATGACATCAACTGTGAACGGGAAAAGCTGAAAATGTGTACCCAGCCGGGATTCGAACCCGGGTCTCCCACTTCCATTAGGCGGTAGGGGTGGACAAGTTTGGAGCCCTTACTCATACGGGAATTAGTGCAAAGTGACTACAGGTCCCGGGTTAGTACACATATTCAGTATAAAATGCCAGTGACGGGCAATGATCCTTTCGTCAATGAGGAGGGTTTGGCAAGTTTTGAACCCTTACTCTTACGGGAATTACTTAAAAGTGACTACGAATTTGAGTACTGTGGGAAGGGTAAAGCTGGAAATTTGTGTCTTACTGTAAGCGAGCTTAGGTGTCCCCAGTGGTGTAGTGGTCAGCGAAACTCCCTAGGAAGCTGGAGACCCGGTTTCGAATCCTGGGTGGGTACACATTTTCAACTTTGCTCGTTCGCAGTTGATGTATGTTCTGCGGCAATAAAGCGAAACAAGGGTAAGCAGGTATGCTTAAAAAGTGAATGCTTCAAATTTAGCTACTTCATTTTGTTACACAGTTGACACATTTATATTGAGTTTTCTCTGTACACTTTCCACAAACCGTCATCTTACAAACAGTACACTTGAAAATAATTTTATTACATTTGAAGAACTTGACAACTACGGCGTTTTCTGTAGCGTATCTTCTTGAACTTTATTCTTTCAATCTTTGTCTGTGGTGATATGAGGAAAGCGATTCTTGACTTAGTGTGCAGTTCATCTGCAAGTTGCTAAATAAAACTTTTTCTTATGATCTTCCAGTTACAGCCCTGAAAATTATATATGCATTTTTTCCAGCCAGATCAAGGATATTGTAGAAGCAGTGCACTGGCCGTCATATTGAGGAAGCCTTGACTGAATACTGCCTGAAAATTTTGTCTCACATGGCAAGCACAATTTCTTTTTAATTTATATTTACTGTAGCACCAGCATGACGGCAACATATTACTAACGCATTTATTTTATTTTTATTTTTTTACTTTCCTTCCTTGATAGACTGTCAGGGAAATATCATCATGTACTAAAACTTTTTTTGGAATTCAGAGGACACTTCAAAGACCTTAGTGTATGTGGTGTTTCTCTTCCTGTCCTATTTACTTCTCCCACAATGGAGGTTGATCTTTCTTTCAATTTTTTGGCTAGTTTGAGTGAATTGAAGTAATTGCCTACCTTTGCCCAGAAATTGTTCCATAAAACGCATCAGTAAATAATCTGAAACCCTTTCGTCTCGTGATCACACGGTATCCTTGGCAAGATATGGGAAACCATTAGGTATATATTTATTTTCAACATCCACAACTAACCATTACCCATTAATTTTGTAACATGACACCATGTTTTACATGGGAAGTGTTTTGGCGTCGATGTTCGCCACAATGCCGGCGGTCTACACACGTCGCCGCGCCTCTTCAAGAACGGCAGTAAGTCGCTCAATAGCACTTCGGCCGCCGAGGGCGCTCCCACAGTCTCGGTACCTCTTTGTCTGCTTCGCGCGCCGGCCAATAGTAAGAAAGGAGCTGGCCTAAATATGCCATCACACCACAGCAACGACGGAGTTCCAGTGAGTACGACGGAGTTTCAGTGAGTATGACAACGACGGAGTTCCAGTGAGTACGATTACGACGCTTTTCCAGTGAGTACGACTACGACGGAGTTTCAGTGAGTACGACTATGACGGAGTTCCAGTGAGTTCCAGTGAGTACGACTACGACGGAGTTTCAGTGAGTACGACTACAACAGAGTTCCAGTGAGTACGACTATGACGGAGTTTCAGTGAGTACGACTATGACGGAGTTTCAGTGAGTATGACTACGACGAAGTTCCAGTGAGTACGACTACTACGGAGTTTCAGTGAGTACGACTACGACGGAGTTTCAGTGAGTACGACTACGACGGAGTTTCTGTGAATATGACTATGACGGAGTTCCAGTGAGTATGGCTATGATGGAGTTCCAGTGAGTACGACTATGACGGAGTTCCAGTGAGTACGACTACAACGGATTTCCAGTGAATACGACTATGACGGAGTTCCAGTGAGTACGACTATGACGGAGTTCCAGTGAGTACGACTACGACGGAGTTCTAGTGAGTACGACTACAACAGAGTTCCAGTGAGTACGACTATGACGGATTTCCAGTGAGTACGACTATGACGGAGTTCCAGTGAGTACGACTATGATGCTTTTCCAGTGAGTACGACTACGACGGAGTTTCAGTGAGTACGACTATGACGGAGTTCCAGTGAGTTCCAGTGAGTACGACTATGACGGAGTTTAAGTGAGTACGACTACGACGGAGTTTCAGTGAGTACGACTATGACGGAGTTTCAGTGAGTACAACTATGACGGAGTTCCAGTGAGTACGACTATGACGTAGTTCCAGTGAGTACGACTACAACGGAGTTTCAGTGAGTACGACTAACTCGGAGTTTTAGTGAGTATGACTATGACGGAGTTCCAGTGAGTACGACTACGACGGATTTCCAGTGAGTATGACTATGACAGAGTTCCAGTGAGTACGACTACGATGGAGTTTCAGTGAGTACGACTACGACGGAGTTTCAGTGAGTACGACTACGACGGAGTTTCAGTGAGTACGACTACGACGGAGTTCCAGTGAGTACGACTATGACGGAGTTCCATTGAGTACGACTATGACGGAGTTCCAGTGAGTATGACTACGACGGAGTTCCAGTGAGTACGACTACGACGGAGTTTTAGTGAGTACGACTACGACGGAGTTTTAGTGAGTACGACTACGACGGAGTTCCGGTGAGTACGAGTACGACGGAGTTTCAGTGAGTACGAATTAGACGGAGTTTCAGTGAGTTCGACTATGACGGAGTTCCAGTGAGTACGACTATGACGGAGTTCCAGTGAGTACGACTACGACGGAGTTCCAGTTAGTACGACTATGACGGAGTTCCAGTGAGTACAACTACGACGGTGTTCCAGTGAGTACGACTACGACAGAGTTCCAGTGAGTACGACTATGACGGAGTTCCAGTGAGTACGACTATGACGGAGTTCCAGTGAGTACGACTATGACGGATTTTCAGTGAGTACGACTACGACGGAGTTCCAGTGAGTATGACTATGACGGAGTTCCAGAGAGTACGACTATGACGGAGTTCCAGTGAGTACGACTATGACGGAGTTCCAGTGAGTACGACTACGACGGAGTTCCAGTTAGTACGACTATGACGGAGTTCCAGTGAGTAAAACTACGACGGAGTTTCAGTGAGTACGACTACGACGGAGTTCCAGTGAGTACGACTACGACGGAGTTCCAGTGAGTACGACTACGACGGAGTTCCAGTGAGTACGACTATGACGGAGTTCCAGTGAGTACGACTACGACGTACTCTACTTAGAGATGAATTTGACAGAGCACTGAAGGACCTAAGTCGGAACAAGGCCCCTGGAGTAGATGACATTCCCTCAGAGCTATTGAAGCTTCTGGGAGAACCAGCCATGACAAAATTGTTTCACCTGGTGTGTAAGATGTATGAGATAGGCGTAGTACCCTCAGATTTTACGAAAAAAGTTATAATCCCCATTCCAAAGAAAGCAGGCGCAGATGGGTGTGAAAACTACAGAACCATCAGTTTAATAAGTCATGGTTGAAAATATTAACACGAATTATTTACAGAAGAATGGGAAAGCTGGTAGAAGCTGTCCTCGGGGAAGTTCAGTTTGGTTTCAGGAGAAATGTAGGAACACGGGAGGCAATACTCACTTTACGGCTTATCCTATAAGATTTATTAAGATATGGGAAATTTACATATCAAGCTTTTGTAGATTTGGAGAAGGCTTTTGACAATGTTGATTGGAATAAACTCTTTCAAGTTCTGAAGCAAGCAGGAGTAAAATGTAGGGAGCGTAAGGTTATTTACAACTTGTACAAAAACCAGACAGTGGTTGTCAGAGTTGAAGGGCAAGTAAGGGATTCAGTCGTTGGGAAGGGAGTAAGACAGGGTTGTAGCCATTCTCCAATGTTATTCTATATGTACATTGAGCAAGCTATGAAGGAAAGCAAGGAGAAATTTGGAGAAGAAATGATAGTTCATGGTGAAGAATTAAAAACACTGCGTTTTGCCGACGATATAGCAATTCTGTCAGAGACAGCGAAGGACCTGGAAGATCAGTTGAACGGAATGGAGAATGTGCTGAAGGATGTATATAAGATGAACATTAACAATAGCAAAACTAGGGTAATGGAGTGCAGGGTAAGAAAATCATGTGATGCTGAAGGAATTAGATTAGGTAACGAAACAATAAATCAGGTAGAGTTTTGTTACTTGGGCAGTAAAATAACAAATGATGGTCGCAGTACAGAGGATATAAAATGCAGAATGGCAATGGGTAGAAAAGAATTCTTGAAGAAGAGGAAGTTGTTAACGTCGAATATTGGTTTAAGCCTAAGGAAGTCCTTTCTGAAGGCATTTGTGTGGAGTGTTGCTATATATGGGAGTGAAACATGGACTATAAATAGTGCGGACAAGAAGAGGATAGAGGCGTTTGAAATGTGGTGCTACAGAAGAATGTTGAAGATTAGGTGGAAGGATAGCGTAACTAATGGGGAGATACTGAACAGAATTGCATACGTTGACCAAAAGATGGGATCGATTGGTAGGACACAATCTTAGACATTGATTTTTACATATCAGTAGAGTCTACGAGCATGTCCATAATTTTTTCAGCAAAAAACAGAAGGTCTATAGCACTTCTCGCAACACGTTTTACACCTGATATGAGTTATGGTGGAGAGGGTGCAGCCAGGATTTGGTTCGGGGGGGGGGGCATTAAAAAATATAATCCTATTAAATTTATCAATCTATTACTTATTTTACATTTCTTTATAATTTAAACGATTACACCACGAAAGCAGCTGCAGAAGAAGTATGATCAGTAGCTTCGCATTAATTTGAAAGTGGAAGAGGAGCAACGTGCTGGGAATGGAGTGTATATAATCAGCTCGTAAAATAATTAAGCAGCTTCTATGTTACTATCAAAAAGCGGATCCAAAGGGGGGGGGGGAGGGTGCGCACAGGGGCACGTCCCCATTTCCCCCCCTCCCCCAGACGGCCCGACGAAAAATGAGAGATACGGAGAGAGAAGAGAGAGAGAGAGAGAGAGAGAAAGAAAAGAGAGAGAGAGAGGGAGGGAGGGAGAGAGAGGAAGTAGGGAGGGACAAGAATCTCAGCATTAGAATAATTAACTTTTACTTAGGGCAGCATGTAATTGTGAGTCTAACAATACAAAATCTCTGTAAGATGGTGGCCCCACCATTATCGCCTTCAAAATTTAACGAAGAGTCTTGTTGCCTAGGAAAAAAAATCGAATTTAGAATATTAACATGATGCAT